>JADKXX010002929.1:0-36464 GCA_017310255.1 Butorides virescens | reverse complement strand
CAAGGGCAAGTGTTGAGTGCTGCACCTGGGGAGGTCGAACCCCATGCACGAGTACAGGCTGGGGGCTGACCTGCTGGAAAGCAGCTCTGCCAAGAGGGACCTGGGAGTCCTGGTGGATGACAAGCTGACCATGAGCCAGCAGTGTGCCCTTGGTGCCAATGGTATTCTGGGGTGCATTAAGAGGAGTGTGGCCAGCAGGTCGAGGGAGGTTCTCCTCCCCCTCTACTCTGCCCTGGTGAGACCCCACCTGGAGTACTGTGTCCAGTTCTGCGGTCCCCAGTTCAAGAAAGATGAGGAACTCCTAGAAAGAGTCCAGAGGAGAGCAACGAGGATGACAAAGGGACTGGAGCATCTCCCCTACGAGGAAAGGCTGAGAGAGTTGGGCTTTTTCAGCCTGAAGAAGAGAAGACTGAAAGGGGACCTTATCAACACATACAAATATCTTAAGGGCGGAAGTCACGAGGATGGAAGCAGTCTCTTTGCAGTGGTGCCCAGCAACAGGACAAGGGGCAACGGGTACAAACTGAAACATAAGAGGTTCCAGTTGAATATGAGGAAAAAACTTCTTTACTCTGAGGGTGACGGAGCACTGGAACAGGCTGCCCAGGGGGGTTGTGGAGTCTCCTTCTCTGGAGATATTCAAAGCCCGCCTGGACGAAGTCCTGCCTAACATGCTCTAGGAGAACCTGCTTTAGCAGGGGGGTTGGACTAGATGATCTCTGGAGGTCCCTTCTAACCCTTGTGATTCTGTGATACACACTACAAGGCAATACTCTGGTTAGATGTTGATTAGAAAGGATTGAAATTCTTTTTCCCTGAGTGTCTTTCACCTAAAAATAGATTGTATCTGTTTAACCATGCCCTAAAACCTGCTAAAAGTTGATCTCTTCAGGGTTATTTAGTAAATAAACTTTCTAACGCTTGCTGAACTATTCTGGGTTATAGAGGTCTAAGTAATTAGCCCTTTCTCGTACTCTTAGCTCCCAAGTGCTTCTTTGACTAAGCAGTATTGCAGGATAAGCAACATATTTATTGCTTTAAACAAGCTCAGCGCACTACAATGAAGAGCATATAGCTTAAGGAAAGACAGCCTTTTTAGTCTTGAGCAGACAACTTACCATGTATTTTCAATTAATTGATTTCAAGATGCAAAATACATACTAGGAAAAGCAATCTTGTTAATTTTTATTGAGTGAAATCTTACTGAAGACAGAAAGCAGTGCAATAAATAACCATAACCTTTGCGTGGCATAGCTATTGGTTATGTTAAGACCAACACCTTCTCATGGGACTGAAGACTATCTTTGTGCTAATTACCATTTCCCATATGAAATGTTAAATGTCTAAGGACTAATGAAACAGATCTTTCCTGATAATCTACTGTTTCAGGAGTTATCCTTAAACATCTTAAGTTGTTCTATCAATAACTGCTGAATTCAGAGAGATTTTTTAAGACAATCTGTCTCTGTTTGTTTTCCTCCCCAGAGAACATTCAAGTGAATAATGGAAGGATGTGTAGGGCTCTGTATTCTGTTAGGCTTTTGTTTTAGTGGAGACACTCACCAAGGGCACATCCCCAGCTCAGAACGTTGCTAAAGTTTGAGAATTGACTGACACAGCACTATGAAACAGTTTGATCTTTGCACTGGCTCACAAAGCCATCAATCCTAACACAAACGGACACTGAGATGAGCCATTCAGGCAAGCGTGGAAAATGGTGCCTTGTCCCTGTCATAGCTGTTGAGAGTGGGTAAGTTTTGGTAGGCCTGAAGTCATATGTCATTCCCCTGGGCACAGCCAAAATGCCCTGGAACTAGGAGTGGAGACAGACTGGACATGTTCATCAATCATGGGGGACTCTACCTCTAAACATTGTATTGCTTGGAAGCAATATGCCCACCTGTGTCTCTTCCATCTTTTGAGCTAGAGGCTGCACACTGCCACTTTATAGATACAGTTAAGTGAAGCTTAGTGCCACAGTCTGACATCTTTTGAAAAATTATAAAACTTACCTGAGGAAAACAGTAGACCCTCTATTCTAGGGAACATTCCTGCACTGCTCGGGAAATCCAGCAGGGAGTCTTATTTCCATAGCTCTCTGAAATCTTTCTGGTAGTGGTAGCTATTAGATACACACATAACTCCAAATCCTTTTTTTTTCTTTTTTTCCTATTTTTTCATAGGATATTGTCAGAGGAACAGATTTTCAAAAAGTAAGCTGTTATCCAAGGCAAGTTTGGTTTTGGTTCTTATGTCATGATTTTTGTGTTATGTTTTGTGTTCTGTTTATGAAAAAATATGTACTTCTGTAATATTATTTTTCTACTAAAGTAATTTGGGAACTTGAACTATCTGAGATCATAACGAACACATATTTTGAAGGGAGGGAACATGACTGAGCATGGGAGAAGGAGCTTGCAAACAAGTACATCTACAAGGAAACCCTCTGTTGTCACAGATTAAAGCAATGGAGCAAACAAAATTTCTGCTAAAGAAATTGTTAAGAATGCAATGTCAGTGAGTTTAAAAACAGACACTTGTGTACCTGTCTGAAACAGAGACAACACAACACTCAGCATGACTTGTCAAGTAACCTCAAATATCTGTTCTTTCAGACCAGCAGTCAGCAAGTGGGAGGAAACGTTAAAGTGACAGTTGCATTGTCAGACTGCAGGTCCATCAGAAAACCTCGCAGCACTGCTTTCTAGCCTGCCCCTGCTGCCCCCAGAAGCCCTTCACCCTCAAAATAGAGGAAGGTAACTTCCTAGGTCAGATGTCTTGTCCTGATAACAGATCAGAGAACAGTGATTATTCTTTCTGCTGCTTCTGGTGTTCACAAATGTGAAGGGAGGACACTTTTACACACCTTTGCCTCAAGGACAAGATGGGAAATAAAGGTAGGGGCTCTGTCTTTCCTTCCTCTCTATCTTGAATGCTAGTCTGGGGCTGCTTCTTCAACTCTTCTGCCATTTTGAGATTGCCTATTTCACTGCCAGTCAAATTTTCAGCCAATTAATTTTCACATTTCTTTAATCCAAAACTAAATGTCGGTAAACTTATTTGACTGCATTGATATTTACATTCCTATTTGCATATGCATATGCAGTATATGTAAGGAACATAAGAAAAAAACCACCAAAAAGAATGCCTCAAATTAACAAACAAGTTAATCACCAAACAAGGTGATTAAGTAATTACAAGAGGATTAATAAGTAGAGGAAGGAAAAAAAAATGCTGAGGAAGCATGTCAAGGTACGGAAGTGAAGCTAACCTCCAATAACTTGCCAGCAGTTTGGTAAAAGTGTGGCAGACCTTGCATTTCATAAGAGTGCTAAATTTTTGATAAATTATTCAGAGTATCTCTTGTGTCTACTTTTTAAAATTCTATATTTAAGATGATTTTTATATGTGTTATAATAGGAACTTTTTAAAATTGCTATTTAAGTTCCTACTGGCTAAGGTTAATCAGTTATTCTGCGGGTATTTCTCTTTTGAAAAATATCTTTCAAACAGGTGAAATTTTTCAGCCAACCATTGTGTTGCAAACAAAATCCAGGAAATGTGAAAATTAAATTAGACATTAAGAAAATACTTCAAAGACCAAGGTCAATTAGAGAGTGACATAATTTGCCAAGGGAAACTGGTGAAGCAGAGTCACTGAAGATATTCAAGGCTATTCTACTATTATATAGGACTAATTATATAGCACTGAGTGCTTTCAAAGTGCTATACAGACATGAACTAATTAATCTGCTCAATTCCCCTCAGAGGCAGGGGAGGAATTATTGCAAGTTTTAGCATCACCTGCCACAGCTTTTGGTAAAAGGCAGAAAAAAAGTGTATTGAACAATCACCCTACCTGGGGCTCTCTCCCTTTGTTAAATGTATGTACATGTATGTGTGTGTATGCAAACTGAAACTACTCAAGCCAAGTAAAAGTAAAAAGAAAAAAAAATAATTAAAACTAAAAGTCTAGCTTGGAAGGGTATTAAACATGCATTTGGATTACTAAAAGATGCTACTCTTTCTTTTTTCATGTTCCATTGGGGTAACTAGTGTTCCTAGTTAAAACATTAAAGCCTTATTTAAATTGTTGCTTTACCCTACATCTCATCATATACTGAGCAGTGGAGCTCTAGAAGTGAGGACTTAATTTTTTATCTTGCACTGATTTGTATATGAGTTATGTTCTTAATTTGTCTTACTGCAGTCACTAAGATCCCTTTTTATGCAAACAGCTGAGGGAGTTTTTAGGGATAGAGCAATGATTAGAGAAAAGATAGCAGAGGAATATACTAAAACCCAACTGTTTGGTTCTTATATTTGGCTGTGACATAAGCATATCCTAAATTCTCAGCATTTAAGCAAAATAAAACTATTTGCATATTGCCTTACTGGCTACTGAAACAATAGTGGCTTTGGTCCTAGACATTCAGGAGGTAGAGTGAGTGTTCAGCTGCAGGGTTTGACTGGCATTTGTCTTCTTTGAAATATCAGAGAGAGAGAGAACTCAGAGAGTTCAAAAGTGATGTACTTGTCATAGAGTCAAAGACAGTGATGATTATGTCTAGGAAAGGTGATGAGAAGTAGAACTTAGCACTGAACTTAACTGGGAAAGTTATCTACTGTTTTTATTCTTGTTATAGATGGAAGGAGTAAGTTGCTTGTCTTTTTTATTAAATTGGTTGTAAAAAGACATGCTCCCATCTTCATTGAAAGAAAGACTTGTGAACCTTGTCTAACTTGAGACAGAGAGTGATATAAACATAAACATTATTCATGCAAGGATAAGTAGTGGAGTGTCCACCTATTGAAGTACAACCAACTGTAATTTAGTTAAGAGTTTAAGTCTTCTAGATTTCTTTTACAGAAAGTTAAAGGAGCTGTAAAGTATGTGGGACTATTAGAGAGAAATTATATATCTGGACTTGTATATGACAGCATTTCAAACTCTCTGTGAACAATGTGCCCAGTTTTTCTTAGCTGGTTTAGGAAGCGTAGTCCTTTCAATGTCAGAATTCTGGTCTTTAAGTTAGCCTTAAAGACAGGCTAACTAGTAAGCCTACAGTTGAGCTTGGGCATGGTCTTAGTTACAGAGGCACTCACTTGTCCCTTTTAGTCTCTCAAGTTATGAACCAGGGTAGCAGGGAGTATTCCCAATTTTAGCTTTGAGTTCAGAACCCTACAGAGAAAAGGAGGTATCACACCTCTTTTTACAGTAGCTGCCACCTGTCATTTCTTCAGTATTGAAGCCCTGTAAAATTAATGAAGGAAAATTATAGGAAAAAAGTATTTCATAATTCATTACAAAGAGTTGTGAAATTTCTGAAATTTATAGTTTTGGACCACAAAATATTGTTACTGCATAACTAGCTAGTGACTGGATTAGTATAAAGCTGAGGAAGTCTCAGAGTAGGGGAAATGGGGATTCATACCAACATTTTCACTTTCTATTTAACAAATCTAAAAATAATAAAAGGAAAAAAAGTTTTACCTAGTGCATAATAAACCAATTGAACTTATTGCCCAAAGGATAAGCAAGGCCCAAAGTTAAGTAGGAGTAAAGTTACATTAGTTTGGATTAAAAAGTGAGACCTATAAATCTTCATGCATTCAGATATAAGCTAGGCACTATCTAATAAGAATTAAGAAGAAATTTTCCCTGTAGGCAGATTTTTCAATGGATATTTTAGTGTCTTCTTCTGACATATTCAATACTGACTATTGAAAATGAAATAAATAGACAGAAGCTTGACCCCTTATAGCAATTTCTATATGTTTACATGTTATTAAAGACCATTTGGGCCTTGGCAGTGCAGTCAAACTGGACGCATTTCAAAATTGGTACTGTCCTGGTTTCGGCTGGGATAGAGTTAATTTTCTTCATAGAAGCTAGCATAGTGCTGTGCTTTGGATTTAGTACTAGAAGAATGTTGACAACACACTGATGTTTTTAGTTGTTGCCAAGTAGTGCTCACACTACTCAAGGACTTTTTGAGCTTCTCCTGCTCGGCCAGGTGCATAACAAGCTGGGAGAGAACACAGTTAGGACAGCTAACCCAAGCTGACCAAAGAGCTATTCCATACCATATAACATCATGCTCGGGGGGAGTTAGTCGGTCGGTCGGTTGCGGGGAGAGTGATAGAGGCTTGGGATGGGCTGGACATCAGTCGGCGGGTGGTGAGCAAGTGCATTGTGCATCATTCAATTTGTATATTCTGTATATTCTGTTTGTGGGTAGCTAGGGTTTGGCGGTCGGAAGATATCGCGCTGTACAGAAAGATAGGGCCCCCTCTCCGGATAGCCAATAGCGTTTAGCATACGATGTAAGCAGACGGAAGTGACACCGTAAACCCAAGCTATATAACGCTGTGCTATTCACTAATAAACGCCATTTGCCATCCATCACATTGGTGTCTGTGAGCCGATGGCCCGAGCGGCCTGGGGTTGGTCGCCGTGCCGTTCCTGAACCAGGTCGCCACGCCTTCCGAAGGCGACAAGTGGTGCCAAAACCCATGAGGAGACCCGGGAACTGGGAAACTCACCTGGAATCGGGTGAACGGTGGCCGGAGCGGCAGGACCAGCCCAGCGGGGAGGACGCTCCCGGACTAACAAGGAGGATGGAAGCCCTTGTGAAGGTCGTATCGCAGTGACATAAGCAGTGGGGTATTGATTGCAAACCTAAATATTTTACTCTCGCAGTTGCGAGGCTTTTGCAAATTGGGTTCATTGACCAGCCGGTGGATATTCTCCACCCCGAAGTGTGGGATAAATGCACTAAAGCGTTAGCCGAGGAGACGATGTCCTCGGGTCGTGGGAAAAACCTTAAGTCGTGGGGGAAAGTACAGGCTCTGCAGAAGGCCATACAAGAACAGGAGACCTGGAGGGAGGCAAAGAACTGTTTGTTGCTCACCCCAAAATTGGGAGTCGGGGCAGCCACATAGACTTTGCACCCCCCAGGAGAAGATGATTCTGCTAAGCCTAAAGATCTGCAAGAGGGCGATGCGTCCCCTCAATTCCCGGACCCCGACCCGCTTACGGAGGGACAGAAACGAGCTAAATCCTTCTGGGGTGGGCTGGCCAAGGAGGCCAGGGGTGCCGCGGAGAAATCCGAGTCTGGGGAAGCCCGGGCCGGACCACCCCCTTACGCGCCCCAAGATGGCGCCGAGCAAAAAGGAGGAGGGCGGCGCGAACCAAGAGCAAGGGCCGAGCCCAGAGGGAGGGAACGGCCCGCCCGCAAGGGAAGTGGGTGGGGCCGGAACCCAACAAAAAGGTAGTGGAAACCGGAAGTGACCAGTCAGTCGAGTTCCAACTCCGGATCAGACACTAGCTGGGACGAGCGGGACGAGTGGCTCACAACCGATTCAAACTTAGAGGAGGAGGAAGCGGAGGTAAACAAAGTCAAGAACCAAATTATTCCCATCCAAATTAGAGAGAAACCACGAGTCCTCACAGACTGGAGGAAAATAAAGATTGCGTGCACTGACTGGGCCCCATCGTCCGCGCTAGCGTTCCCGGTCCGGGTGACAGATGGGGGACAGAGGGTCCACTCACCAATAAACCCTAAGGATATACAAGCGATTGTTAAGGCAATTGCGGATAAAGGGATTAATTCTGCCATGGTCTCCACCCTCATAGATGGTGTCTTCGGGGGAGACGATATGCTCCCGTTCGACATAAAACAAACTTGTAGATTGATCTTCGACGGGGCAGGGATGATTGTTTTTAAACAAGAATGGGAGGACAACTGTGCGAGGCAACTGGCCCAGGTAACCGGGGCGGATCACCCGCTACATGGCTCCAGCCTGCAGCGACTGATGGGTACAGACCCAACAATGATTACCCCCCAGGCGCAAGCCCAGGGCCTGTGGGCCCATGAAGTTATGACAACTACTTGTGCAGCCAGAGAAGCTATCCACACAGCCTCTAGAGTCATTGCCAAACCATCACCATGGTCCACAATAAAGCAAAGTGAAAGTGAGAGCTTTACACAATTTGTGGATCGTCTCCAAGTGGCGGTCGACTCTTTGGCCCTGCCTGAGGAGGCAAAAGGCCCAGTCGTAGCAGAATGTTTACGTCAGCAGTGCAATTCAACAACCAAAGAAATCCTGCAATCACTACCGGCAGGATCAAGCATCGCAGACATGATTAAACATGTCGTGAAGGAAGAGCAACTAACCCCAATCCAGGTGGCAGTTCGCACCATAATAGCTAATGTGATGACATGTTTTAAATGTGGCCAGGCGGGCCACGTTGTAGCAAACTGCCCTCGGTTAGGAGACCCGCCAACGCTGCTCCCCCCGCGCCAAAATCGACCCAGAGGACCGTGTTGGGCCTGTGGAAAGAAAGGGCATTTCGCCAGAGAATGCAGATCTAAAAACCAGGGAAACAGAAGGGGGAGGGGGCACCTGGGCCACACACAGCCCTCTCCCACTTGGGAGAGGTGGCCCAATTATGCCAACCCCAGATGGAGCGAAGAGCTCCCGAACCCGCTGCCCCCTCGAGAAGCGACCAACTTTATGGTTCAGCCGATGGTCCAGCCAAACCTGTCCCCACCTCAGGGACAACAAGGACCGCCCCTTGGGGGTGAGACCCCTGGGTGGCCCTGGCAGTAAAGTGTGATAACCCGCCAGTGGTGTGGGGGATCTGTTCCCTCTATAATACCTTAAATGGCACCACCTTTTGTGTCCCCTTTTTGATCGATACTGGAGCAGATATTACCGTTATCCCTGAGACAAACTGGCCCCCGCGTTGGAAATTGGAAGACGCCCCCATGGTAGGTGGAGTCGGGGGATTAACCCGAGCTTGGAAAAGTGCTCAATTGGTAGCAATCACGCTTCACACTGAAAAGGGACCAGAGAAAACCATTACCCTCTTCCCATATGTCATGTCAGGAGTCCCACCCTTGCTCGGAAGGGACTCTTTAACCCTATTAAAAGCCAGGGTGACAAATTTACCGTGAGGGCCACTGCCGTACACCCACTTCCACCAATTAAGCTGATGTGGAAATTGTCCGACCCAGTGTGGGTCGAGCAGTGGCCCCTGTCAAAGCCTCAAATGGATACCCTTCTCGAGCTAGTTGACCGCGAATTACAGCGAGGTCATATAGAGCCTTCCACTAGCCCATGGAACACCCCAGTTTTTGTAATACCCAAACGAACTGGCGAGGGGTTTCGCCTCCTCCATGACCTGCGTGAAGTAAACAAAAGAATCCAACCAACGGGCCCTGTTCAAACGCTATTGCCTATGAACTCTATGGTACGGGAAGGGCAACCCTGTGCTGTCCTTGAAATTAAAGACTTTTTTCTCAATACCTCTGCATGAGGAGGACAAAGAGCGGTTTGCTTTTTCTGTTGTGTTTCCAAACAGCCACCACCCCAACCTACGCTTCCAGTGAAAAGTGCTGCCTCAAGGAATGATCAACTCGCTTACTATCTGCCAGATTGCGGTAGATCGAGTGTTAACACCGGTCCGGCACAGTGACCTGACCGTGACCATCATTCAATACATGGATGATATCTTAATTGCCGTGCCATCGGGAAGTCAGATAGACCAGCTAGTATGTTGATACCAGCTCGGAAACTCTGAAAACAAATGGGTTCGAAATCGCGAGCACAAAAATTAAAAGAGGACCGTGTGTAAGTTTTTTAGGCATGGGGATCATAAGTTCTTACGTGACCCTCCCCAAATAAAAATCAGTTGTCACATCAAAACGCTCCATGACATGCAGCAGTTAGTAGGGTCCTTACAATGGCTCTGCAACGTTGTCCTGATCCTTCCCGAAATCATGGCCCCCCTGTACGACCTCTTAAAAGGAAAGAACCCATGGGAGCAAAAAACTCTGACACCAGAAGCAATGAACTCTCTTGACTTTGTCGAGCAACAGGTATTGTCAAGCACGCTTGCCAGGTGGAACCCGAATGTACTACTTGATCTGTATGTACACTTCACGGAGGGAGGGGGAGTAGGGGCACTAGCCCAGGGGCCCCCTGCAAAAGCTCAACCAATACAATGGGTAGTCCTGGGAAAACCATCACGTGCATTCTCTCCAGGAGTTGAGTGCCTCGGTAATCTCATCATGAAAGGCAGAAAATTCGCCCTAAGACACCTAGGCATCGAACCCACCAGGATATACCTACCCTTCCGCAAACAACTCCCCGCGCAATCAGTGGCAATGTCAGAGTATCTGGCCATAGCTCTTGTCGGATTTGGGGGAGAAGTCCGGTACGCTACAAAGCCCCTCTGGACTCAAATGCTGGCAATTGTCAACATCAACCTCCCGCGAAAGGTCATAGACCGGCCCCAACAGGGACCAACGGTCTTCACAGATGCATCCTCAGCGACCTCAACCGCGGCGGTGGTCTGGCAATCGGGAGGAGAATGGCACTGCATTAAAATGACCGATTGTGCGCTCTCAGTTCAGCAACTAGAAACGGCGGCCGTAGTGCTAGCATGTGGACTGTTCCCAATGGAACACCTCAACATAGTGACCGATTCGATGTTTGTGGCCAAGCTTTGCTTAGCCATGTCGGGGCCCAGCGTGTCAACATCCACAGTAGCTCTAATGCTAGAAGAAGCACTTTTTTCCCGAAAGGGCACCATATCGGTCATCCATGCCAACAGCCACGACCCAATCAAAGGGTTTTTTCAAATCGGTAATGACAAGGCAGACGCCGCTGCAAAAGGGTTGTGGATGCTAAGAGACGCCCGCCAGCTACACGAGTCTCTCCACATTGGAGCTAAAGCGCTAGCAAAGAAATGCGGAATCTCAGTCACTGACGCGAAACACATAGTAGCCACGTGCCCCCACTGTCAGAAAACACCACTGTGGTCCAGTGGAGTCAACCCCAGAGGTCTTAAGGCCTCCGAAGTGTGGCAGACAGATTTCACGCTCTGTCAGTTGCTGAGACCTTAAGCGTGGCTAGCAGTAACCGTAGATACCTATAGCGGAGTAATCGTAGCCACACAACACCTTAAGACCGACTCCAAAGCAACCACCCAACATTGGCTGATGGCCATGGCATGGCTTGGCATCCCTAATCAGATCAAAACAGACAACGGCCCGAGCTTTGTCTCTAAATCGGTTCAGGTATTCGCTCAGAAATGGGGTATCACCTTAACACACGGTATTCTGTATAATAGCACAGGACAAGCTATAGTCGAACGAGCAAATCAAACTCTGAAATCTAAATTAGAGGTGCTGGCAAAAACAGAAGGTTTTGCCAACGCCATCCTCCCAGGAGACCAAGCATGCCTGCTAGCGACTGCTCTTTTAGCACTAAATCAATTCCCCAGAGGGTAAGAGGTAAATAGCCCTACCCAAAAACATTGGGCCACTCGGGCACTGGAAGAAGGCCCGTTGGTCATAATCAGAAATGAGCTGGGAGAATGGGAACCAGGGTGGAGGCTAGTCCTTACAGGGCGAGGGTACGCTGCTGTCAAAAAAGATGGAAAAGTTAAGTGGTGTCCGCTTAAGTCTATTAAACCAGACCTCCAGAATACAACTAATGAAAACTGTGAGTTTTTGTTCACAGGACCGGATCATCGGACACCCCTGTAACCCGTACACTCCAGTGGCAACAGAAGATGACAGGTTGACAGACGTCCTGTCCGAGCCTGGGAGTTCCACACTGGCAGAACCCAGACAACGGCAGGATGGCTTCCGCAAAGGGAGGCTGCGATGCCTTTGTGTGATCTTGATTTTGGAGCTCGCCACTACAAAACAGGTAGAATCACACTACAATCCCCATCAGCCATTCAGGTGGATCCTGCAAGACCCAACAAGCAACCGATTGATAAAGGAGAACATAACATCAGGTGCTCCAACCTTTACGAAAGAAAATTGTGATCTATTCCCTTTCCTTCGTGCTTGTGCCTTGAAAGATGAGAGATGGCGCCGTAGTGGTACACAATGGGGAACATATTGGTGCCCCAGCTCGAACCCAGGAAAGAGTTATTGTAACTATCCAGGATATTGGGTTTGTGGGTACTGGGGGTGCGAGACCATTGTAACAAGCAATAGATGGAGACCACAAAGAGAGGATGAATTTTTGCAGGTAGAATGGGGACCAAGTGCATGTACCCACCCAACATTCGCGCAGGGAGGGTTACTGATCCAAGCGGGTACTTGTTCCCATTTGGTTTTGGAAATCCAACACCCGGCTAATACGGGTTGGATTGTAGGGAAAATGTGGTCAGTATTCATTCACCACAATCTGAAAGATCGAGGAGTGGTGATACAAATCGTTAAGACCATGCGACAAACACCCCAAGCAATTGGGCCTAACCCTGTTCTTAACCCACCAACATCTAGACCTCTAATGCATGACACCAAAGATAACATCGAGGTTCCTACAGTTGGGGTCACCACCAAAAATAATGCCAAGGACGCAGCTCCCGATAACACCGAAACTCTGGGTACATTAGAATTTGAAATGCCCCCCCTATGGAAGCTGTTAAACTCAACATACCAGATATTGAACTCCACAAATCCAAATATGGCAACAAACTGCTGGCTTTGCTATGACATAAAGCCCCCTTTTTATGAAGCAGTAGGCATACCCTCTGACCCAGAACTAGTGAATGGGCCTGATCCTACACAATGTGTGTGGAACGCTGTGAACAACCCAGGAATAACGATGCAATATGTATCGGGATGGGGCACATGTGTCGGCAAAATACGCCTCGAGAAAAGGCGTTTATGTACAGATAAGACCACATTGGCAAAAGGATCAAAATCTGATTGGCTAGTTCCTGCCAAGAATACCAAATGGATATGCTCAAAAACTGGAGTTACCCCATGTATATCTCTTAGGCAGTTCGATAGAAGTAATGAATTTTGCATACAAGTCATGATTATCCCAAGAATCATATATCATCCCGAAGAATTTATGTATACTTACCAATCCCTTTTAACTTTTCATCACGTGCAAAAGCGAGAACCCTTTACCACTTTGACCATAGCTACCATACTAGCTATAGGAACCACAGGGACAGGGACAGGGATAGCCTCATTAATCGAACAGAACCAAAAGTTCCATTCCCTCAGAGTGACAGTGGATGAAGATTTAGCTCGAATAGAACAATCGATCAGTGCTTTAGAAACGTCATTGAGATCATTGTCAGAAGTAGTTTTACAAAACCGCAGAGGACTGTATCTGATGTTCCTACAACAAGGTGGAATATGTGCTGCATTAGGAGAGGAATGCTGCGTATACGCAGATAACACTGGAGTTGTTAGAGATACCATGGCCAAACTTAGAGAGGGTCTAGAACAAAGAAAAAGAGACAGGGAAGCCCAACAAGGATGATTTGAATCATGGTTTAACTAGTCTCCATGGTTAACCACCCTGGTATCTACCTTGATAGGGCCGATTGCAATAATCCTAATAGCACTGATCTTTGGGCCCTGTATACTGAACAGAATTGCGTCGTTTGTCAAGAACCATCTAGGGAAGGTTAACATTATGCTGGTAGAACACCAGCAGCTGCTTTAAAAATATGCCTACTCAGTGTTACCTCTGGGGTATCCCTAAAGTTACCCCATCTTGCACTCTAGTACTGCCAGCTGCCTCTTTCACCTGCTTACTGTGCCTTAAGTTTTTATTCAAATTTATAATATATACTTTTTAGTATTGTTACAAATTATAGAATAAGCATAGAATTTTTAAGATTGCTATATTTTAACGAACTTATAAATGTATCTATCTAGTGTGCCTTATTTATTACTGTAAGATTCTGATCTTTATATTTCTAACTGACATTCAGGTTAATTAAGGCTATGTCTTATAGTTGTGTCTTATAGACAAATCTTCGGGCTAAGTATTGAAATCAAGTCTTAAGGTTAAGTATTAACATTTTTATATTTTTATATTAGCCTATTTAATTATGCATAAGGAGGGGGGAAATGCGGGTAGCTAGGGCTTGGCGGTCGGAAGATATCGTGCTGTACGGAAAGATAGGGCCCCCTCTCTGGATAGCCAATAGCGTTTAGCATACGATGTAAGCAGATGGAAGTGACACCGTAAACCCAAGCTATATAATGCTGTGCTATTCACTAATAAACGCCATTTGCCGTCCATCACATTGGTGTCTGTGAGCCGATGGCCTGAGCGGCCTGGGGTTGGTGACCATGCTGTTCCTGAACCAGGTCACCACGCCTTCCGAAGGTGACATCTGTTATCATTCTCATTGTTATTATTAATATTTTCCCTTATTAAACTGTCTTTATCTCAGCCCACGGCTCTCTAACCTTTTTTTTCTCCTTCCCGATTCTCTCCCCCATCCCACTGAGGGAGGGGGGGAGTGAGCGAGTGGCTGAGTGGTGCTTCGTTGCCAGCCGGGTTAAACCACGACAGTCCTTTTTGGCACCCAACGTGGGGCCTGAAGGGCTTGAGATAACAACAGAGTAACCAGAGAATATGAAGGAATTTATCTGTTAACAGTTGTGGGTCACAATTTGATTCATTTGTTCTCAATCTTAGTTTATCCGATCTGCACCATGCTCCCTCCTTTGCTGTACTTGTTAAAAGTTGGTGTTGGCTTTTGCAGTTTGCTGTGCTCCATGATGACTAAACATGTTTTGCTTAGGAGAGTTGTTATTAAAACAATGACCTTGAGCTTTATCTGGTATTTGGGTTTCATGTCGAAGTCTTTACTGCACTTCGGGTACCACCTCGCGGAAAAAATTAGCAATTATACATCGGATTCTGAGAAGTTTGTTGTGGAGGAAATACAAAATGGCACTTTCTCTGCCTTCTTTGATGATGTTTCCTCCTTCATTACAATAACTTTTCAGTATCTTGAACATCCTTGGATAGTTAAGATATATCTATTGACATCTATTTGGAATATTGTTTCAGTTTTGTCCAAAGTTAGTAAGCAACTTAATAGTACCATCCAGATGTCTGCCCCAAGGCTGGATAGTTATGACTGGCAGGGTATTTGGGGTAGTATGGGTAAATGCCTAGAACGATGGGCACCTCCAGTGTTTTGGAAATTCACTCCAGAACAAGTGCAGAATCCTGAAAAACTGGTAGAATATTTGGAAAAGGTATGCTGTCAACCTGGCAATTCTAGGCAAACACAAATCACTGCAATGTGCTGGGGCCTGACCCATGCTTACCGAGCCCTGTTCAACACTACTCAATACATCCAAAGGGAAGAGAAAGTCTCTGGATCTGATGACAGGGTCACAGCCACTGCAGATACTCCAACCCCAGTGATATACACTGCGGCTACTCCAACCCAGGCCACAGGCACTGCGGCTGAACCAGGGAACCAACCCATGCCAGTATCAGTCGCCCCTATACAAAAGAAGAAATCTTGGAAGTGAAAGTCAACTCATTTAGAAAGGGAGGATGAAAAAGCAGGGCCATCACAAGAGGAGGAGGAAGAGCTCATAAATGAGACAGAAACCAACCGATCCCTATCCTTTGATGAGCTGTGAGATATGTGAAAAGCTTTCAGCCGTCGTCCAGGTGAGCACATTGTCACCTGGTTACTCCGATGCTGGGATAATGGGGCCAACAGCCTGGAACTCAAGGGTAAGGAAGCCAAGCAACTAGGATGCCTTTCTAGGGAAGGGGGCATTGACAAAATGATTGGAAAAGGGGCACAAGTCCTCAGTCTCTGGAGACGACTACTGTCAGCTATGAAGGAAAGATATCCCTTCAAGGAAGATGTCATATATCGCCCAGGTAAATGGACCACCGTGGAGAAAGGCACCCAGTACCTGAGAGAATTAGCTATCCTGGCGGTGATTTATAGTGACCTGGACAATGACCAGTTGCCCAAAGATCCAGATCATGTCCGGTGCACACGACCCATGTGGCGAAAGGTGGTATGCAGCGCACCAGCATCATATGCCAACTCATTGGCAATAATGAACTGGAAAGATGAAGAGGGACCAACGGTGGATGAATTGGCTAGCATGCTCCGGGAATATGAAGAAAGTATCTCTTCCTCCTTTGCTTCAGCTGTGGAGAAACCGTCCCAGAAGTTTGAACAATTCCATGATGATATATCTCACTCCCCATCTGTACAAACAAGTATCTCAGCCACTAGGAGTAAGCATCCCTCTGCTCAAGAGAGATGATATCAAGGGTACACACCACGGTGCACCCTATGGTTTCGCCTGCGTGACTATAGAGAGGACATGAGGAAACAGGATGGAAAACCTACCTCAACCCTAGAGTCACGAGTACGCGAGTTGCAAAGAAAAATAAACACAAAAGGGAGCTCTTCCAAGAAACCTGTTGCTCCAACTTCCAGAGACTGGGTAGACCGTAGTTTTTTCAGACACAATAGAAGAGCTGATCTTAATTCTGATTGTGATGAAGGAACTTCTGACTCATACACACAAACCATGAGCAACAGTGACCAGGATTAGAGAGGCCCTGCCCCCAGCCAGGTGGAGGAGAGGGACAACAGGGTTTACTGGACTGTGTGGATTCGATGGCCTGGCATGTCACACCCACAGAAGTATAGAGCTCTAGTAGACAGCGGTGCACAGTGTACTCTAATGCCATCAAGCCATATAGGGGGAGAATCCATCTGTATTTCTGGAGTGACAGGGGGATCTCAAGAGCTGACTGTATTGGAGGCCGAAGTGAGCCTAACCAGGAATGAGTGGCAAAAGCACCGCATTGTGACTGGCCCAGATGCTCCGTGCATCCTGGGCATAGACTACCTCAGGAGAGGGTATTTCAAGGACCCAAAAGGGTACCGGTGGGCTTTTGGTATAGCTGCATTGGAGGTAGAAGAAATTAAGCAGCTATCTACCTTGCCTGGTCTCTCAAAGGACCCTTCGGTTGTGGGATTGTTGAAGGTTGAAGAACAACAAGTGCCGATTGCCACCACAACAGTGCACAGGCGGCAATATCACACCAACCGAGACTCCCTGATTCCCATCCATAAGCTGATTCGTCGACTGGAGAGCCAAGGAGTGATCAGCAAGACTCGCTCACCCTTTAACAGTCCCATATGGCCAGTGAGAAAGTCTAATGGAGAGTGGAGACTGACAGTAGACTATTGTGGCCTGAATGAAGTCACGCCGCCACTGAGTGCTGCCGTGCCAGACATGCTAGAACTTCAATACGAACTGGAGTCAAAGGCAGCCAAGTGGTATGCCACAATTGATATTGCAAATGCTTTCTTTTCAATCCCTTTGGCAGCAGAGTGCAGGCCACAGTTTGCTTTCTCTTGGAGGGGTGTCCAGTACACCTGGAATGGACTGCCCCAGGGGTGGAAACTCAGCCCTACCATTTGCCATGGACTGATCCAGACAGCACTGGAACAGGGTGAAGCTCCAGAACATCTGCAATAGATTGATGACATCATTGTGTGGGGCAATAAAGCAGAAGAAGTTTTTGAGAAAGGGAAGAAAATAGTCCAAATCCTTCTGAAAGCCGGTTTTGCTATAAACCAAGGTAAAGTCAAAGGACCTGCACAGGAGATCCAGTTTTTAGGATTCAAATGGCAACATGGATGTCGTCAGATTCCAATGGATGTGATCAACAAAATAACAGCTATGTCTCCACCAACTAGCAAAAAGGAAATACAAGCTTTCTTGGGCGTTGTGGGTTTTTGGAGGATGCATATTCCAAATTATAGCCAGATTATAAGCCCTCTCTACCAAGTGACCCGGAAGAAGAACGATTTCAGATGGGACCCTGAACAACGACAAGCCTTTGAACAAATTAAATAGGAGATAGTGCATGCAGTAGCCCTTGGACCAGTCTGGGCAGGACAAGATGTGAAGAATGTGCTCTACACTGCAGCTGGGGAGAATGGCCCTACCTGGAGCCTTTGGCAGAAAGCTCCAGGGAAGACTCAAGGCCGACCCCTAGGGTTTTGGAGTCGGGCATACAGAGGATCTGAGGCCCGCTATACTCCAACTGAAGAAGAGATATTGGCAGCATACGAAGGGGTTCAAGTTACTTCAGAAATGATTGGTACTGAAGCACAGCCCCTGTTGGCACCCCAACTGCCGGTGCTGGGCTGGATGTTCAAAGGGAAGGTCCCCTCTACACATCATGCAACTGATGCTACATGGAGTAAGTGGGTTGCACTGATCACACAATGGGCTTGAATAGGAAATCCCAATCACCCAGGAATCTTGGAAGTGATCATGGACTGGCCAGAAGGCAAAGATTTTGGAGTAACACCAGAGGAGGAAGTGGTACGTGCTGAAGAGGACCTGCTGTACAATAAATTGCCAGAAAATGAGAAGCAATATGCTCTGTTCACTGATGGGTCCTGTTGTCTTGTGGGAAAGCATCGGAGGTGGAAGGCTGCTGTATGGAGTCCTGCAAGACAAGTCGCAGAGACTGCTGAAGGAGAAGGTGAATCAAGTCAATTTGCAGAGGTGAAAGCCATCCAGCTGGCTTTGGATATAGCTGAAAGAGAAAAATGGCCAGTGCTCTATCTCTATACTGACTCATGGATGGTGGCAAATACCCTGTGGGGGTGGTTGCAGTAGTGGAAGCAGAGCAACTGGCAGCGCAGAGGCAAACCCATTTGGGCAGCTGCATTGTGGCAAGATATTGCTGCCTGGGTAGAGAACTTGGTTGTAAAGGTACGTCACGTAGATGCACACATACCCAAGAGTCGGGCCTCTGAAGAATATCAAAACAATCAGCAGGCAGATCAGGCTGCTAAGATTGAAGTGGCTCAGGTGGGTCTGGACTGGCAACATAAGGGTGAACTATTTCTAGCTCAGTGGGCCCATGACACCTCAGGCCATCAAGGAAGAGATGCACCATACAAATGGGCTCGTGATCAAGGGGCGGACTTGACCATGGACACTATTGCACAGGTTATCCATCAATGTGAAATCATGTGCTGCGATCAAACAAGCCAAGCAGTTAAAGCCTCCTTGGTATGGAGGACAGTGGCTGAAATACAAATATGGAGAGGCTTGGCAGATTGATTATATCATCCTCCCACAAACCCGCCATGGCAAGTGCTATGTGCTCACCATGGTGGAAGCGACGACCGGATGGCTGGAAACATATCCCGTGCCCCATGCCACTGCCTGGAACACTATCCTAGGCCTTGAAACACAGGTCCTGTGGCGACATGGCACCCCAGAAAGAATTGAGTCAGACAACGGAACTCATTTCCGAAACAGCCTCATAGACAAATGGGCCAGAGAGCATGGCATTGAGTGGGTCTGTCACATCCCTATCATGCACCAGCCTCTAGGAAAATTGAATGATACAATGGACTGTTAAAGACTACCCTGAAAGCAATGGGTGGTGGAACATTCAAACATTGGGATACACATTTAGCAAAAGCTACCTGGCTAGTCAACACTAGAGGATCTGCCAACCAAGCTGGCCCTGCCCAATCAAACCTCTTACGTACTGTAGAAGGGGATAAAGTCCCTGTAGTACATGTAAAAAATATGCTGGGGAAGACAGTCTGGGTTACTCCTGCCTCAGGTAAAGGCAAACCCATCCGTGGGATTGCTTTTGCTCAAGGACCTGGCTCTACTTGGTGGGTGATGCGGAAGGATGGGGAAGTCTGATGTGTACCTCAGAGGGATTTGATTTTGGGTGAAAACAACCAATGAACTGAATTACATGATGTTAATTGCTGTATAATACAGTATGCCATCATTTTTACTATTGCTGTATATCCTATCAATGGTATAGCAATAAGAATCACCCAGATTAAGAAGAAAGAATTTTGAAGAAACTGAGGAAGTGCAGAGGATGGAACCAGAACTGACTTCAGCATGCAACAACCCAACACCAGACCCCATCTCTTCTGCCCTAAAAGACTGTTATGACAGATGAAGCCCAAAACCATGGACTAAATGAACCCAATGGACATTTTAGAAGAATGGTCCATAGACTAAGGGAATTCTATCTGTGTATATATTTTTAAAAAAAATGGGAAGGTGGTGGTGATTAATTGGAATGTATTGTAAGGATAGGACCTAAGCATGACATAAATGGTATAGAATAAGGGGTGGATAATGTCCTGGGTTTGGCTGGGATAGAGTTAATTTTCTTCATAGAAGCTAGCATAGTGCTATATTTTGGATTTAGTACTAGAAGAACGTTGACAACACACTGATGTTTTTAGTTGTTGCCAAGTAGTGCTCAGACTGCTCAAGGACTTTTTTGAGCTTCTCCTGCTCGGCCAGGTGCATAACAAGCTGGGAGGGAGCACATCTAGGACAGCTAACCCAAACTGATCAAAGAGCTATTCCATACCATATAACGTCATGCTCGGGGGGAGTTAGTCAGTCGGTCGGTTGCGGGGAGAGTGATCGCTGCTCGGGAACTGATTGTGGCTCGGGGAGAGTGATTGCGGCTCGGGACAGGCTGGGCATCGGTCGGCGGGTGGTGAGCAATTGCATTGTGCATCATTCATTTTGTATATTCTGTATATTCTGTTACCATTCTCATTATTACTATTATTACTATTTTCTCTTATTAAACTGTCTTTATCTCAGCCCATGGCTCTAACTTCTTTTTCCCTTCCCGATTCTCTCCCCCATCCCACTGAGGGAAGGGGAGTGAGGGAGCGGCTGTGTGGTGCTTAGGTGCCAGCTGGGTTAAACCACAACAGGTACTGATGACTACACCTCAACATTTTAAAATGTAAAAAAAAATAGGGCTTATACTCACATTAAAAGTAGGCTAAAGTTTGAAATATCTGAGTACAGTTAGTGTATTCCCTCATTTTTTTACTTTATTCTTGATGTATTGCTGTCTGAGTGCTCAAGACATAACACAGACAGAAGTATTTGATATCCATCATTTGGTCTGCTATAGCCTGCAAAATGTCTTACCTCAGAAAACCTTAGAATAAAGCTTTAGCCTATAATGGCAGATCATAGATCTGTCAAAGTAGATCTGCAATACGTGTGAAAATCTGTGTTGTGGAAGATGGTTTATTCAAAATGTTTTCATTTTCATAGTGCTCAAATTTTATCAGCTAAATCATATTTTATTTGTTTCAAATATAAGTTAACAGCTTTCTGAAAGAATATAGAGGTTCAAATAAATATTATACCAGCTGTTCATTCTGCTACGCTTTGTGTAAGTGCTATTTTTGGAATAAGAAAACCCTATTCCCAAAGACATATGAACCAAACAATTTTCTGCCACTGTATAGTTGGGGGAAAAAAAAAAATCCACCAACAAAAGAAAACCACCAAAACCTAAAAAAAAAATCACTTTCTTTAGCCTAAACAATGAATGTTCATTTTCATAGTTATCTACAGGTAGGCTTTAACTGTTAACACAAGTTTTGCAGAGGCTTAAGTGAAGATAAGTCAATGAAGAATAAAAGCAAAAGTTGCAGGTGGTATTTAGAATTCTGTGGAGATCAAAACCACCTTTCTGTTGTGAAATCCTATGTTTACAAATTTTTACTAGAGGAAGAATAGGACTACTCCTCTACTAAAATAAGTAAAAAGTTCTCTCTCCAGAAAGGTTAACGATCATCCTAGTATGACTTTTGGAGACCATCCTGGGCTCAAATGTAAAATCCCTGCTATGTGAGATTTTCAGGGAGATTCAATGATTAGGTTTTTTCCTTGCACCTGAAGGCTTATGTTAATCCAGTCAGTAAGCCAGTCATTTATTGAGTACACAAGGATGGTAGTCATTTGGGTTGCCTGTGTTTACTTTGCTTTTGTAAACTACATTTAATGGAGCGTGATCTGTGATCTCCTGTGACAGCAATTGTATCTCACCACAGGGATTGTGCCATCAAAATCCTCCAGTTTCTACTGCACAGATAGGGCAAGGGTGCCGCTGTCTAGTTACAGATTTCTTCATGCTTATGCTCCAGCAAATCCAGTCAAAGATCACAGCACACCCATAATGTAAAACTCAGGAGGGAGGATATCCTGGTTTAGAAGAAATATCACCAACAACTGGAAGACAGAGGAGGGGAAGGAAGAGAAGGCTATTTTGAGAGATGTTTGAAGCTTAGTAATAAAAAGTTGCCAGTGGTCCTCTAGCAGTGGAAGCTCAGCATTTATACTCATGATTTCACTCGGTACTGGAGAAGAAACCAAGAAAAGTACAGATACTCCTCTGCAAACAAACCCTACTTCAGGGACAAAATTCCCAGTTTCACAAATGATAAGCCAAAATTTTTCTTTTTTTTTTCTTTTTTTTTCTGGTAATTATTCTAGATGTACAAGGGAAATTAAAAAACAAAACTGTAGTTTTAGATGCTGAGTTTCTTTGGAAAATAGTGTCTATTTCCAATATTTGACAGTAATACTTTGGTTTTATGCATAGAGGAGGACTAATAAGTAAATACTAATGTCATTATCACCTACAATGAGCTCTTAATGCCAAAAAATGCTCATGCACTCACTGCCTAAAGAAACACTGATGTTTAGGATACATGGCTGCAACTTAAGCCCCTGAATTTTCATGAAATAATTTTTCTAAAAGTGATATAGGTTTGTCTAGACAGACATGTAGCAGTCATAAGGGTGACAGCTCATGGAAACTGTAGAAATTAGTTTAGGAGAAGTGAAGGCTTGCAAAAAGTTTTGGAAGATAATTAAGAGAAATCTGATTTCTTTGTAAAAATTAATTCCTGCAAAAGAGAGACTAAGTTTAATCAAGTCAGAATAACAATCAATAAAGTAAATTTCCTAACTAACCTTGTTGGACCATGTGATCCCAATCCTAGGGATTATTTCTTGTTTTACGATCAGTTCAGTCTGGATTAGACTATCTGGAAGACATTTATATAGCAACAGAAGATGATAAATGAGAACCCCTTGCTTTGTGAGAATAATTTGATTTTACAGTGATATGGGTGGGATACTGCCCCCCCTTCCCCTAAACCCACAAACACTAAAATAAAATAGAGGGAAGAATTTCTAAACGCAGAATAAACTTTTTTTTCTAAATCCTTTCTTGTCCAAAAGGTTCTATCACACATACATCTGCTTAGCTTTCGCCACACAGAATGCATAGAAGTGATCTGGTGGTGATGGATGAGTCACTTAAGTTCTGCTCTCAGAAATGAATGGTTCCATTCCTCTGCCTAGAAGATGATGGAAGAAGGTATTTTCACCAATATTGTTGTTTTTGTGACTGGGGTGAGGGTATATCCGATATGATCCAAAGGTCATACATCAATTTGGTGGTAGGCAACAAGGAAAGTTGGTGTTCTCTTTGGCTACTTAAGGTATTCCACTAAGGAAACCATATGTGTAGAGTGTTGGGTATAAAATACAAGTACTTTCTTGTGGTGTTTTTGGTATCATAAAGGAATGATGTATAAGATGAAGATGGAAAAGGTGTTTAAAAGCATGCTGATAGCACAGCTTCTATTTTCTAATGTTTGGTAGAACAAGGAGCTTTTTTCCCAGAAGAGGTAACATGAACATTCAGTGCATTTACTTGTGTTTAGACACTAAATAATTCAATACTTACAAGCTTCAAAGCTTTGTCTTATGCATGTTTGTTTCTGCCAAACCAAGATCCATATACTGTTATAGTATGCAACTATATCCTAAAAATTTTGACATGTTCAAAGAAAGGAAATTTTAACTGAAGTAATAAAAAGTGGCACTTTCTTTGAGAGAAGTTTCTAAGACAATAAAATATCATACAGAACAAAAAATAGACCCAAACTCTCTTACCAGGATTTAATTTTGAGCTTTCTGATTTTTATCTATAGATTTTTTTTACAGTCAGCAGGGTATCAAGAAGTTCTTCATGCCTTCAGCCTCTGAGAAAAATGGATGTTATCTGCATCCTGGAGCTTTAAAGGCTTTGGAATGTCATGACTTCTAAAAGATTTTGTATATCTTGAATAGGATTAAAGGTGGAAAATGTGCTTCCTTTTCCTGTAATAAGTATCCTAGAGTAGCACTAACCACTTAGGTCACTAAAATAATGATTATAAAACTTCTATAAAAACCTGAATCAGTTTTAGTTTGTAGTTCAAATTCCAATTCACTCTGTTGAGTCAATGTACACCAAGATAAGAACCATTAAAGCTTTAGTTTAAGCTTACTTGAATTGGAGGCCACATCTAGTGATTTCTTTGGCATATTTCCAATAAATAGTTTGGAAGTGTCCCCATAGGAAGATCATAAATATAAATTTCTCTATAGAATTCTACATTTTTTTCTCGCTGTCCATTACAGATATAGGTGCTTACAAAGCAGTCTGAATATTACAAGGATTGAATTATTACAGCACTGCAGCAAGAAACTGGACCCTGCAAGTGGATACTGTCAGGATGAACCCCCAGAAGAGAGCTTTATACATTCTGCTGTAAGGGATATAATTTTTCATTCTCAAAAAAAAAAAAAAAAAAGAAAAGTGGAAAACCTGTTCCTTTTTTTAACAGTGGATTCTTACTGAGTGTATAGTCCCAATCATTTTAAAAGTAATAGAATACAACTCATCGCACCATTAATTTCAGAGATTTAATACGATTCCACTTGGTAATGAATAAAAAAATCTGGTACAGATTGTTTTCCTCCTGCTCCTTTCTTAGAGCTTTTCGTGGAGACGAATCATACTTTTGGCACACTGGTAGGACACTTGCCTTTATATCTTACTTTTGCAGATCACTGATCTGCTGTTTTGGCAGATTTAAGCAAACCATATGAAGCCAGTTTCTCCTGGTATTTCAAATTACTTAAAGCTTCCCATTACTCTGCCCTCTTTAATGCTATTTTTGTTTAGCTATTGGATTTATTTTTTTTCACATTATGTAGCGATTCTGCACGATATTCCATATCCTGCTTCTGGCTAACCTTTGAAGGCAAGCTGTCTTATAGTGATAGCCTTTCTCCTGCCTCGGAGTTCATGAGTTTATTGACTTGGATGGAAATGTTTAGCGTTGCGCTTTTACTGCCATCTAGTGCCAGAATTAGAAAAAAATCTTCAAAAAAATCCTGTATCTTGTGGTTTTCAAGCGGGTTAACATTGGCTATAAGTGAGACAATTTTAGTTTTTGAGTGAAAAAAAATGAAATGTAGTATAATTATCACAGGAAATTCTAAAGATCTTTGAGATTGCATTAGATGCTAAGGATATGGGTCAACATGTACTAAATTGATGTATACCTAACCTAGCATCATCTATTATGTTTGCCCATACATGAGTATCACATTTACTTTGATATATAATATTAAACTGACAGTAAAATGAGAATGCACAATATTCTTTCACATTTCATTGTAAATATGACTGTACTTGCCTATGAGTTTTGGCTGGGATAGAGTTAATTTTTTTCATAGTAGATCTTATGGTGCTGTATTTTGAATTTGTAAAGAAAATAATGTTGATAAATTAAGGATGCTTTCTTTTATTGCTGAACACTGCCAACATGGCATCAAGGCCTTTGCTGCTGCTCACACCATTCTGCCAGTGAGTTGGCTGGGCTGCACAAGAAGTTGGGAGGGGACACAGCTGGGAACACCGCTGACTCCAACTGACCAAAGGGACATTCACTATCACATGATGTTGTGCTCAGCAATTACAGCTGTAAGGCAGAAGAAGGGGGGAGTTACAGCATTTGTCTTCCCAAGTCACCCTTGTGCATGACGGAGCCCTGCTTTCCTGGAGATGGCTGAACACCTGCCTGCCCATGGGAAGGAATGAATGAATTCCTTTCACGCATGGCTTTTGCTTTAACTGTTAAATCATCTTTATGTCAAACCATTAGTTTTCTACCTTTAGGTTTCTAATTCTCTCCTCCATCCCACAAGGGAGGAGTGAGCGAGCGTGTGTGGGGCTGAGCTGCCTACTGTGGTTAAATCACAGCAACTTGTACACACAGGACAAAAACCCCATGCAGATTAAAAAAAAACACCTTTATGTGAATGTGGTGGAGTGTTAGTTAAGAAAAGCAAGTGAATCTCAGAGTGACACGCTGTATATTAACTCAGAAGAGAAGGGAGAAAAGAATGAGAAGAAATAGCAATTCAAAAATTAAAATTGTAAAAGCAGCTGTGTTTACTGTAAGCTCTGGACCTTAATGTGATTGAAGCAAAATCCTACAATGATCAATACAGTGTCAGAATTGAAGTTGCATATATTTTTCTCCTTGTGACTTTGAAATATCAGGAATATTGACAGAAATTTGATAATCAGGTTAAGAAATCTCCTTTAACATCTACAAAATATATAGAGAAGTCTCCTGTATGTGGTTCACCTCCGTCATTTACCTTTCCTTCCTTCATTTTTTATTTTTTTTTTTCAAATAACATTCTGAGAGTTGGCCACTGTGTTAACTAGACTTTCCAAAGCTCTGTAGGGGTCATGCTAATGTATGCTATATATGCATATTGTGCTATAAAAATGCAACATCTTCCCAAATTTCTGTCAGTACTACTGCTAGAATCATAATTTAATCCCACTAATGTGTCAAGTTTACAGTAGTCATAGTGTAGACAATTTTGATGGCAGCAGGTACGGTGCTAACAGTAGCAATGTATCACTTCTGCTTTGGCTATAAAATTTGCTTTGAAATTGCACACAGACAGCTTATGGAAACGGTGGCGGCTATCCACTTAGCTATCTATAAAAAGTTTGCATACTTGTAATGGTTAATTTTGGGAAATATTGCATAAAATGCTCCTAACTCTACCAAGAGTATTACTCCTGGCATGAATAGATAAGGTGACAAAATAAAAGAACATGGACTTACTTTGTATGCCCTATTCCTACACAGCATCTACTTTATTGAGCATTTTCAAAAAATAGCTGAGAAATAGAAAAAGTAGCTGGAAACCAAAAAGTACTAAGACAAATTTTCTGTTTTCCGCTGCAGAGCAGTTTTGCTGAGAAGTTATGTCTTCTTGCTCTACAGTATATTGGCTTTATATTACCTTATATTGCTGAAAAGAAATTCAGAATAACTCATGCTTGATGAAGCACTTCTCAACTGAAATTTGATTTCTTAGTTTATAAAAAAGTAGAACAAAATAGAAGAAAAAGTAGAGAAAAGTATTGCTAGCCAAAAGCAGACAGATTTACATTTGCATCACTTTTTATAGTGTTAGTTCAGAACAGCTTGGTCCTGTAGAACATTTTGTTTTCAAGCTTATATGTGTAATAAAACACTCACCAAGTAATTGATTAAATATGTCTATTAACATGTACGCATTAACATCATATTTCCCTAATGATTTGGTTCTGGAATTAGTTTGCACATCATGTTGAAAATAATTAATTCATATGAATATAAAACAGGCAAAAATTTAGAAGATAATGTTTGCAATTCTGTCACATGGATGACTTTTTTCTATACTTAGATTTCTTTAACAGAACAGTAACACATTTAGACAAGTTTAACATCTAAAATTAACATACAGCTTTCCCTCATTCCCAACAACAACTTTGCATTTTCTCCCAAATTTTCACTGAGAGGAGCTACTCATTGACAAAATAGGAACAGTTTATCTTTTTAGAGATTTTCTGGTAATTACTACTTGTTTCTCTTTGTTGTAACTGGAACCTTTGCTTTTGTCCCATGAGTTCAAGGGAAAGATGATGGGACAAAGAACCCCTGAGAAATGTAAACAGGGAAGTGCTGACTTTTCTTTGCTGGAAACTCCATAACAAAACCATTTGCTCAGAGGTAAGGGAGTGGACATGGCTGAGTGAAATGTGTCCATGTTTTGCAACATAAGCCTCGCCCTGACAGGAGGAGAGTGGAATCAGAAAAATAAGTGGTAATCTCCATTTCTATGTCTTACCCGGAATGTTGTGTTTCTTCTGTGTTGCTCCAAAGGCAATAGGAAAAGGGAAGACTGTGCAGTCAAGGGAGATCAGGTATGAAGAAGAACAGACTTTCAGAGGAAAAAAGTTTATTTTCCAATTAGCCTCTTATCTTAGAGGCTGCACCCTTCTCTATTTCTGCACCTACATCTATCCCCACTCATTTCCTCAGAAAGTTAAATGGTTGCAAAATGTGACATTCCTTGACTCACTACCTTCCTCCTCCAGTGAATGGTATAACAAGACAGAGGGTGAGCCTGCAATGATTTCATTTTGGGTATTCAAAACACCACTACTGCTCAAGGATTTCAGTTTTCATGACACAAACAGTTTAAGTCAAATTGTCAACACATGCACTAGACTGTCAGCTTCAGTAAATATTGATTCTACAACTGCACTGCACAGGCATATTAAAAACAAATGTATGTGCTCATGCAATGTCCCACTTCACCCTTTAGTTAACTAAAATTAATCCTAATCACACTCTGAGGTTCTCTATGGTGAGAATTGACCAGGCATGTTCTGGCTTCCTATGAATTAGCATACATACTAGCTGCTACAAAGAAAGATGAAAGTATCTTAACAGACCGTCTTCTGCTACTTCTTGCAGAAATATCTTCTTACAGAAATACGTTGTGGCTCATGGCAAACAACTCATCTCTATCTGTGTATTGTTTTTAACCTGGACTTGATGAATTACATCAGTTTAACACAGTTTTCAGTGAAGTAATTCACTTACATTATTTTGTTGACACATTATTAGTTCTTAAGCTTGGGAAACAATAACTTCTTACTATGACAGAAATAAAAATTTTCTTTTTAACTCTACATATTGTTGTAATAAGAAATTATGACAGTTGTGTCCATTATTGTGACTGAAACTTCTCTCATACTCTGTGAAAAGTTTAAATGCTGAACAGCTAAGGGTTTCCTTGCATGAGAGTTCTTTGGACACAAGATACTACTAAAGACTAAAATAAAGAAGATGGGGAAAATGTTTTTGATCTATACTCTTAATTTTTTGTTATAGTGTCATAAAACCAATACAGATAATGCTGCCATCATCTATTTGTGTTTACCTCATAATTATTGTGAAATAACAAATAACAACTCATGTATGATTTTTTATAAAACTTCATTGTAGAAGTCCTTGGATTTAATTTCATTCAAATAAAAAAAAATGAAATAGCAATAAATAAAATAGAGGATATGACCTTTGAATACTGAGTGAATTTCCCTGATGGTTGATCAAAAGGAAAAGAGAAAGCTCAGAGTATATCCTTGGGTTTTGTTGGGTTTTTTTGTTTGTTTGTTTGGGGTTTTGTTGTTGTTGTTTTCTTGTAAAAATTTAATCAATTTTCTTAATACTCTATTTGTTTTAAATTAAAAACATTCTGTACTCAAATATCTGGATAGACTGATGTGTCACATATCCTGCTATCTCTGATATTGTCCTCTGCTGGTTCTTTTAGGTCATAATGAAATCTATGATACCAAGCTGAAATCAATAAACTTAAAATGGATAAATCTGCCTTGAAGCAAATGCCAATATCCATTTCTAGTTAAAGCTAAAGTATGAGCAAATATGGTCTTCCAACTAGGAACTAAAATTTCATCTTCTAAAATCCCATTTTCATTTTAATATAATTCAATACAGACATTAAAAACTCTAGCAATGCAATTTTACATTAGAATTAGAGAATATTTACTCTGTTTTGGAACTCAGCGATTCCAAATCAAAATTGCCTCTCTGGTGAATTGAAAATATTGGTCTCTCTCAGTTGTTTGTTACTTTTTTATCCTGAAAATTTAGTCAGTTTTCCATTCTGTGATGTGCGCTGACTTTGAAGTTGCTATTCTGTCTATCTGTTTCCAGCAGGAGGAGAAGGGAGAAGTCAGAGGTAGGAGAATAGCAAACTATCCTGGCAATAATCTACTACTGTTCTATAACAGCTCTCCAAACCTTCCTAAGAAGGGCTTTTTGCAAATATTGAAGGGCATCACCATGGATGCTCCCATACATTCAGACAATATGTATGTGAACTGTAGTATCTTAGTGGTGCTCATCTGTAATGAAATGAGTATTTGATTTTTGGCATTTTCACAGTTGCAATATAATTTTACAGTGTGCAGTTCATGTAGACATAACTTTCACAGAATACATGGCTTGGTAAACAATAATCTTCAAGAAGTTGAGGGTAGAAAATTGAAGAAGGTTTGAAATGGACATGTTTCCAAAATGCTTGTATTACAAGGTGTCCAAACCCCTATGAAAATTATCTAATGAGTTTCCACAATGTATGCATAATGTTGGTCTTTCTGTCTTGGCATACAAATAATATTGCTATTTTGCTTTCAAGTTCTAAGAAGTCTCTTTTTATTCCAGCAGCACATCTTTCCAGCAATTAGAGCATTTCCATTTCCTTTTCATGACTCCACAGAAGCCTGCAGGACAGGACAGAATCTAAATCTTCAGTGATTTCTGTACTTGGCAGCCAGCAGCAAATTCTTGTAAGAGCACCACCATAACAGCAGGTATCAAAATCTTTACTGAATCTCGTAATTGCATTTCCTCTCAAAATCAGAACTGTATTTTCACCTTCTGGAATAGTTTATCTAGTACTGACAGAGTTACTACTATCTTATTTCTCACTTAAAATGAAAGTTTAGCTAAGTGGTATTAATATCTCCATTACAATTTTATACTTATTTGTGATATCACTGGAGTCTTTCTTCAACTGAGTGGATATAGGCTCTAAAATTTAGGTCTAACTAGTAATCTCAAGATTTCCAATGAATCAGCACTAGAATTCCTCCTACTGGGATGCCTTATTTACATGTCATGTCATGATTAGATGGATAATTCTGCGGTCTTGACTAGTCTGTGGAAGTATTTCCAACTCAACAGGTTACCAGGTACAAATTAACAGCAGATAGAGTCAGATATTAAAAGTTTTCATGTGTGATCTTCAATAAGTGATTCCTGAAAGAAGAGGTATTTCAAGATAGGCTGTATCCAGTAAAATGATGAGATGCTTGTGTACGAATAAATTCCATCATAATGTACTAAAGGAGCTCGGCTACTGTTCAAACATACATCACAGTTACCCACAGTTTTTCACAGCACTGCAACTCATGCGGGTATAAAGTAGACAGGGATCAATTCAAGTTCAGAACATAAAAATTAAGTACTGACCTAGAAGCAGCACACCTTTTCTCTCCCCCCCCCCCCCCCCCAAAAAAAAAAAAAATAGAAAGGTAATGGAATGCATTTATTTCTCTTGTTGCACTAAACAAAAATTAATAAAAGCAAAATAGTGCATAATGAACAAAGGAGGGTAAATAAAACTCACCCTTGATGCCAAGGATTCTTTTCCCCATTGATAGGAAATGAAAAGTGCAGCGTTTCTTACTGTAATTATCACTAGCTCCATGAAAGTTGCCTAGGAAACGTTAATGTCCACAATGTCCTTATGGTATGTCCCTCATGAACAAGTATCCTACAGAATTCAGAAGAAAATGTTTTAATAGGTTTTTTTATCATCTTGATCACAAAGAGAACAAAGTTCCTATATAGTATAAAATATTTCTAAAATCTTCTAAAAAACCTACACCAAAACTTACAAGCATTGGCATGATGTTTTTTAAAACATTATCTGTAAGGATCTCTTGTCTGCATTCCTGCTTTGTATTGTCTGCCAAACTTCTCCCAATAAGGACATGGTGAGCATACAGGAGAACTGAATATTGCATGCCGCCTTTTCCAGAAAATGACTAACTCTTCACAAGTACACTAAAAGTTCAGTCAATGTGAAGGATGAAGTTCTATTAAAGTCAATGGAGTTGTGCCATCATATATCAGCTGTTGATTTAACTAATGACTTCCTTGTCTTCTTTTGGCTGGGGTGCCCAGCATTACCTTGAGACAGTCTAGCTAGGCAATGTCTCACAAGACTCCGTTGAGACTAGATTTCTTTAAATGGCTACATGCATACAGATATTAGGGCACATTGGCATTTTTTCTTATTATTTCTAACTGTTCCTTAAATACAGAAATAATTCCTCAGATCTTTGCTGCCTTCTATTTAAAACCCATTTGTGTTTCATTTCTAAAAATGATTTTGTTGTAGAATGTTTTTCAAATAATTGTCTTCTTGTAAACCACATACAATGCTGACAAGCCATGAATGATTATTTTAGGTTTAGCTGAGATTTGCAAATAATTTACATCAAAAGAACTATTTCACTTTGTTGACAACAGAGTTAATTGTCAACAAAGAGGGAAATGTGCAAACAGGGACAGCATATTGAAAAACAGACTGCAAACACACAGGGTAAGATAGACTTAGATCACAGGAAATAAAATGTGTTTGCAGAATAAATTGCTTGTAAGCAAACATGATTTAAAAAAACCAAAAAACAAAAAACAAACAAACAAAAAAACAACCCAAGCTTCTTTATAGTTCTAGACACATAATACATGACAAAATAAGCATCAGTATTAAAATGGCATTAAGGTGACCAGAAAATCTTTGGAAGAATGAGTCCAATTAGATTATCTGACTAAATCTAATGGGCTATGATAGTTAATAAGATGCTGCAGTGAGCTGATTTGACCTAAGGAAACATACAACAGAAACAAATAAATTTGAATGTAAAGAAAAGTTGGAATCTCAATAGGATCCCAGGGCTGTGTTTTACTGATACGCACATTCTTATGGCTCTGCTTTGTTACCATTAAATTTCATACCTCCAACACAGTTTGTCAGCTACATATTCCTCCTGTGAGAGCCGTAAACACCAGGCTTTCTGAGTGATGGCAACTATGAAAAGTAGTTGAAATGAAGCGGTCACATCAGTTAATACGGAATGGGTAAGTCATTTCATCCATGGCGTATTGCAATGCAGAAGGTAATTCATTAGGGTGATTCCCCCTGCTTATTCAGACATGCACCGTTTTCATCCATCACTCGCACAGGATTCAATAACAGCATAATAGAAACAAAAGCCCTTGTCAAGGTGGCATGGGATTCTTGTCTAATATCTAGCTAATAGGAATGAGCAAGGTCACAACAGAAGCTAATTTGGCATGCCAATTTGAAAAGTCCCAGTATGCTCCCAGGTTTTAAAGTAAGACACATTCTTTTTGCCTGTATATGGACATGCGTACCCATGTGAAACCCATTAAATGATGTGTGTTCTTTAATGCTCTTATTAAAAAAGGGCGCTGTCATTTCAGCTCTAAGGATGGGAAGCAGTGACCCGTTCTGGTTTGTCAGTCAAAGGATGGGTTGCTCCTGTCAGCCATTCTTGTCAGAAGATATGAAATATGTATCTGCACGATATACAGTAACTGTTTCCAAATGAGATGCCGTCACCCAAATACCTGACAATGCTTTGGCTGTTATCATCTACTTTCTCTTACATTCAAATCTATCACACCTTATGCAAAAGCGAAGAGGTCACCACGGCAACTTTGTATCCCTAAACTTAATAAGAAGGAGCAAAACATACACTGTTTTGCCTCTGTAGTCTTTTCTTCATTTTTTTTTCTTTTTTTTGCCTTGATAAGGGTAACACTGTCCATTAGACACAAACATAAACAGAAAATACTTTGTACCAAACTTCTTTTTTTTTCCTTTGTTTGCCATGGAAATCTTTCCTTTTTCATCTTTCTCTTCTACTACATTTTAGTATATGTGTATATATAAATATAATATTTTGAGAAAGACAATGAAGAAAGGAACCTATGAAAAATTCTTGCCACAGAATACCACTGGGTCAAGAGCAAAGAGTTAGACAGTTAAGAATAGGATTTCTAAAAGGATTTAAAGGCATTAGACACCCACCTCTGAATTCAACTCCTTTAGGCAACCAAAATGGTTAACATAAATATACACAGACAGGTTTTATTTTTCCTGCAGAAAAATTAAGATAATAGGAATAAAACATCAAGCTTTAGGGCATAAAGCAGCTGATAACTGATTGGAATAGAACAAGATTTTGCTTTCCTGAACATACCATAAGTACTCTCTTGGTTCCCATTACCTGTGCTACATATGTAAAAGGTTCTTCTTTAATTAAGAAGCAGGCTAATTTCAAGTACCTCTAAGTAGCTTAATTCTTAGGTTCGTTGTACTTAATTTCAGTTAGAATTGGGTTAAATTGTTAAAAGTACCTATGGAGATATATGTTTCTCTCTCCTTTTGACTGCATGTGGCAGTTAGCACTTATGTTTGACTTTTGAAAGCCTCTGTGTCAGTATGTGAAATTTCAGAAAATAATGAAAAGGCTTTCAACTAAGATCAATAAGAATGTTAGTCGTCATACACCTCCAAGTTGCCCTCACTCACACTAATAATGGCTTGTGTTTTCTTTCTTTTGAGAGCATATCCTTTTGCAGTGGTTTTGGCAAAAGCATTTTATTGGGAAAGTCCTTTTCTTTCAACTGTTTAACATGCTGTTTTAACAAATCGATATTGGCTGGATTGAATTTACACAATTTTTAAACTGTGGAGTTTTAGTTTTCATGACATAAGCCTTTTATACTTATATAAATAAATTCACATTGTGTATTCTATGCTCTTTGCTTTTATAACTATGGAATTGCATAATTGCATAGGCCTGTACACTCAAGTTTGGACTGTCATGTTTTTTAACTCTTGATTATTTTCTGCATATTCCTGCTTAAACCAGTTCAGTGGATCTTCCTGTGCCTATATTTACTTTATTAAAAATATTTTGACTTACCACAAAGGAAATAAATAACCTATAGTAATTCTAGTGGTAAATATCTTGTTTATACATATGAAATATATGAAAGTTAAGAAAGCTTTCAGAAGAGTTGTATGGTCACCTGTGCAGGCCAGTAATATAGCACAGACACTTGCAACTGTATATACTACATTTGCTGTCAGTAAGGGTGTTAAGGTGTTCAGCTGTCAGTGGTGAATTTCCCTGCTGCATCACAAACACCACTGATCATTTGGAAAGTTTTCAAAGACATAGAAATTAAGTTCGTAAGTCTGCACAGTTATGCATCCTATTTTCACAGTATAAATTTTTGGGAGGAAAAGAAAAAAAAAAGAAAAAGAAGAAAAATTTAAGTTAAGAAAAAAAAGTTGAATTAGGAAGAAGAAGATAAATAGAAGGATCACAGTCTGTATATCTCTCCTTTAAGAAAACCAAGAAAATAAAATGCATATTAGGAAAGTATAAGCTATAGAATTCATATAAGCTATGATTCTGTTTCAGAATGAATTTTAGCTACAACTATCTTCAAAATATAGTAAAAATAGGGTCAGCCTTTGAATACTGTCAATTTGAATTAGACTGGCAGAAGCTGGACTACAGCAAATTAAAGAGGACCTGCATGAAATATTGAATAGATTTTGATCATGGTGTGAAATGGATATTATTTTATTTATGAAATGTATTAATTAATTCGTTAAGAACTCACTTATGAGCCTGGCTACAAGGCCAGATGAAGCTGCAAGGGTAGATAAAACTTCTTTGCCTGAGTGAGTTTATCTCCATCACTAGGCTGCTCAAGGGTAAAAATAGATGTACAGAGAGATAGAAAGACAGGCAGACATTTAGAGCTGCTGACAATATGTCATTCTTCTTTCTGTCTTAGTGAGAAGTTAACAGATAGACAAAGACATGGTCTCTGCCCTAATCTAGTGTCCAGAATGCAATTTTCATTTGGTCTAACAGAGTTTAGTCCTGCCTAACTTCAGCACTGTAGAATGCCAGAAATGCCACCAGTGAGCACCTCCTTTCCTCCAAGCAGTTTGGTGCTGATCATTTCATACCCTCAGTCAGGGATTTTGTAAGTGAGCACTGGAGGACAAAGGGTTCCTTGCCCAGAGCACTCTTTGTTTGCTCTGTGTTGGAACCTATGGGTGAACCATAGCTGGAACTAGGAGTGACACAAATTGAAGGTATGGAGCTTTTCATTTACACACATTTTTATCACAACACTAATGACTAGTCAGCAGCCAGGGGATGGTGTGGGAGCAATCTATTCTATAATTCTATGATTCGAGAGATGGACGAAGGGAAAGGCTCAAACATTTGGCTTGAAGCTGCAACTAAACTTTCGTAACAGTAACAGCTGGTATTTTGTGTCTGGAGTGGCACAGATTACATGGTATCAGGCATGATGATTAGGCTCGGTAAGACTGTGTAATAAGTCAATTCACAGGTGCAATGCAAATAGGAGTACTGAGAGTTATGACAGATATACCCAAGAAGGCTGCATTGCATACTGTTATTGAATGCAGAGCACTTTGGGATGGTAAACGCAGTTACTGTTAAAAGGTTGCTGCCATATTTAGCATGTGAAAGTTGTAAAATTCAAGTCCTGAAACTTTCAGTCTTTGCAGTAAGCAGAAAATAGTAGTAAATAGTAGAAAATACTTCGATATGTCTTCCCAGGTGGTTTGCACAGTTTAGATTATTACATGTGTGGACATTTTCAAGGAACTTGTTTTCACCTGAAAAGTCTGTTTGCTTTTTGTATCAATTTTATGGTAACTACACAAAATTGGGCTAATCAGAATCAGCTATATGAAATATTCAGTCTTGGAAGAGAAGTAGCAAATTTATGAAAGAAGTTATTTCTAAGTATGTTTTACAGTATATTTAAATAGAAATTTCTAGATAGTGTTACACATTAACAAAAAAAAAAAGCTGAGTAACAATGGATATGACAATTTTTTGAAGAC
>JADKXX010002928.1:0-76098 GCA_017310255.1 Butorides virescens | reverse complement strand
TGGTTTTCATGTTTATGGAAACATTGGTAGGATGTTCCTGCGAAAAATGTAACACTTGTCTTTTTAAAGCAGTAACTGTACACATAACTGTCTTATTTAGCAAATACTTAGCTTATTTAGAATCATAGAATCATAGAATCATAGAATGTTTTGGGTTGGAAAGGACCACTAGAGGTCATCGAGTCCAACCCCCCTGCAGTCAGCAGGGACACTGCTAACTAGATCAGGCTGCTCAGAGCCCCATCCAACCTGGCCTTGAATGTTGCCAGGGATGGGGCCTCCACTACCTCTCTGGGCAACCTGTTCCAGTGGTTTACCACCCTCATTGTAAAGAATTTCTTCCTTATATCTAGCCTAAACCTACCCTGTTTTAGTTTAAAACCATTACCCCTTGTCCTAACACAGCTGGCCCTACTAAAAAGATTTCCCCATCTTTCCTATAGGCCCCCTTTAGGTATTGAAAGGCCGCAATCAGGTCTCCCCGCAGCCTTCTTTTCTCCAGACTGAACAAGCCCAACTCTCTCAGCCTGTCCTCATAGGAGAGGTGCTCCAGCCCTTGGATCATTTTTATAGCCCTCCTCTGGACCCGCTCCAACAGTTCCATGTCCTTCTTGTGCTGAGGGCTCCAGAGCTGGACGCAGTACTCCAGGTGAGGTCTCACCAGAGCTGAGTTGAGGGGCAGAATCACCTCCCTCGACCTGCTGGCCACGCTTCTTCTGATGCAGCCCAGAGTACGGTTGGCCTTCTGGGTTGCCAGCGCACATTGCCGGCTCATGTCCAGCTTTTCATCCACCAGCACCCCCAAGTCCCTCTCAGCAGGCCTGCTCTCGATCCTTTCTCCCCCCAGCCTGTATTGATACTGGGGGTTACCCCGACCCAGGTGCATGACCTTGCACTTGGCCTTGTTGAACCTCATGAGGTTCACACAGGCCCACCTCTCCAGCCTGTCCAGGTCTCTCTGGATGACATCCTGTAACTTGCTTATTGATAGTGGATCATTTTTACAATGGATTTTCTTGTTATCAAAGGGTTATTTCCTTTTTCTTTAAGCAGATATTTTTAAGGTAGTTCTTTTCTTGGTAGTGTTAATGTCTGCCCATAATTTTCCTATATTAACCTAGTATGGATTCTTGCTCAGAAACTTCAAAAAATTCTTCATTAATCTACTGTAAGAATTTGGGAGCAAATCAACTGGAAACATTATATTGGAAACCCATATTCTGTGTAAATCTGGACATGGCTTTGTAAAGGTTAAAATATGTTTCAGGTTAGAAGGGGCTCACTTCCACAAAAGCATAAAAATATAGACAGAAGGTCATAGGTGAGTCTCTAAAGTTGGCATTCTGACTGGGAATGGTATGAAGATGCATTGTGGAGTGAAGAACCTTTAAGTGATGGGGAAGTTGTTTCTACCTAAAATTGTCACTTAGGTATTTTTAGGAAGGAGTAGAGAGGTCAGAAAAGGAAACATTTCTTTATCTTTTCTGTTTCTCTATCTACAGCATATTAAACCAGCTACAATGTTTCTATTCAGCTCTCCAGCCTGGTTCCATCCTCTGCAAGAGAATAAAAGTTCCTGTATCTTACCACTATAAAGTAAGGAGAGCATTAGTCTAGTTTACAGCCCTAGTTTTATGTGCGACACTTGTAAAGCTAGAGGCCACTGGAAAAATACAGAAACCTTAGCATGCTACTGATGTTATTTTTTAGATTAATAAGATTGGAAAAGTTTGTTGGACAAAACATGTGGGAACATTTAATTACTACCCCAGTCATTAATTTTCACTATATAATTTGAACTCTTAGATATATACGAAGGTAAGGGTCATATTACAGCCAGGGCAGTGAACCAGGTTCTGAATCAGTATTGGGTCACAGACAATAAACTGGTAGAGCTGTAAAACCAAAGCTTTGATTCATATGCAAGCAATACAGTGATGCTTATCATATATTTGTTTCAATTTAAAAAGGTAATATATAAGAAACTTGCTTTATTCCCTAATCTAGATGTCAGCTAAAATGTCACGGGTTCAAAGCTGTCCCCCGAAACAGCTAACTTCTCCAAGCAAATTCTTAGTGGAGGGGTGGAGGAGGAGAGAGCAGGAGAATGAAATCTCATTGCTTTCACAGTCTGGTTCCAAACGTTATTCGTTAATTGGCCTCCTCCTATTAAAAGTGTGAAAGTGTTTATGAATAAAAAGCAAATGACCAGAAACATGATAGCTGTCTCCTGTCATGGTCCAAAACTTTGTGGTAAAGTAATTCTTAAGCAGTGGCATTTCCATATAATCACACTTTTTGCTTCTCATCTGGCATACTATGGAAAATACTCTTCATCAGTGCTTTGTTCTAGCTAAAGTAAATGAGGGTGTTTCATTTTAAATATATAGCCTCCCTTTGTGTCCCATCTAGCTTTGATCTAACATACAAACTTTGATGGCTCATTTATACAGTGTATATAGGAATATTTTCAATTTTCAGTTTGACATTCATTGACTTTACACTTTCTAATTAGGTTAATCTCCAGTTATCCCACCGTGCCACTTCCCTCATTTATACTCTGACAGCTCACTGAAATTTCACCACTTTGTATACTGGCAATTATGTTTTTTTTCTGAAAGTTCTGAAGTTTTCAGGTGTTAATCAGTGCCAGATCAAATAGGCTCTTTTACTGGGCTTCCTCTAGAAGATGGCGGGAAGTTTATGGTATTTTACCTTAAGTTAGAGAGTGATGGGACTGTCCCAGTAATAAGGGTGCTGGTCTGCAATAAAAGGCACAGATTCAAGAATCTGCCAGCTTTGGAGTGTGAACTTGAACCTATTGTTCCTCGCATGAAGTTTTCAGACTTGTGCTCTGTCTGTTTGTGTATTTATTTTTAGTTTTGTTTTTTATTGCATGAAGCTTATGGCAATTTCAAGTTGCAATTAAATCAAAATATAGGCTAATTTCGCAAGTGCGCTGTTTTCTATTTCCTTTTCTTTTTCTTCACAAAAGAAATGTCTTATTTTTACAGTTGTGAGGTTATCATGCCTGCGTTATTACATAATTTAGGTTTATGTTTCTGCTCTGTATTATTATGTATTTTTCTGTATTCTTCACATTGACTCAGTTTAGGCTAAATTTCAACTTCACATACATATGCCAAATCCATGAATTTTCTGCTAGCTGCTTGTCCAATTGGCATCAATGAGTAACAGCAGAATAGCTAAAATAGTTTTCTCACTGAAATAAATGAAGACATGAAGACAAGGACATATACTATTATGTTAAAGAAAATCTTTGTAAGACATGAAATTTTTTTTAGTTTAAGGAACAGAAATAGATGAAATATTTTTATTAAGAAATAATTGTAGAAGGTAAACATGTATGTTGTGTGGGGTCTGTAGCAATTGATATGCATTAGCTTGTATTTAGGAAAGAGTACAGGACTAAGTGGTATATGATCCACTCTAGAGTTCCAACTTTCTATAAGTTGATATGTAGGAAATCAATTATTATATCCAGTATTTTCATCCATTATCACTGTTGAATTCCCAGATCACAAAAACAGGATACTAAAATGAAAAAATAATATTGTTTGCTTGCTTTTAAAATATTTCGCAGTTGTAAAGATGGTAAGAATGTGGAGATCCTTAGAGAGTCCTTTGGTCTGTATAGAAATAAAAGGTCAATTATTGCAATGAACAACTTAATTCAGATTGATTACAAATGGAGTCTGAGTGTTCAATGACACTGTTGTGACCCAGATCATAAAACCTGCATAAATTAATCTTAAAAATGGGTACAACTGGGTATTTAGCTAAAAGGCCTGTTTGAATAGTTAGTTAAAAATAACTATACACCAGAGATTACTCATTTTTCACCTCAGAGATGGCAAATAGTTTTCTACATGTAAGATCTTATTTTTAAGCATTTAAGTTCTGTTGATTTATGGTGAAATAGATTAAGACAAATTGGCAGAAATTGGTTTATTCATAAAATCTGAAGATGTCTTCCTTTAACTTTCAGAGGAAATCCAAAATGTAACAGCCTGCTATGTATCACTTGTTACTATAAAGGTTAAAAGAGAGAGTGTCTAATTAATGACATAAAAAAGACAAGGAGAGTGTAATTGAAAGAGAAATTAATACATAAGCTAAGAGTAGCCTACATTCATTGAATTTTCAAAATAAAATTAAACTTTAAAAAATATACTTAATATGTTACAGAGTGTTTTATATCTTTCTTTTCCTCTACAGAACAGCTCTCTCCTACAACCTTTTTTTTTTGAAGTAGTTTTCAGCAGAGCAAGAGAACAACATCAGAACATAATTTATAACTCAGGTTTTAAGTAGACTTCCAAGTATTAGGTTTGTTTTGCAGGTCAGCTACATTTTTAGCACCAATAATTTTCTTCTAACAGGCTCAAAATATCATACAGTGTTGAAGGACATAGATTACTGAGAGAAGTGGTAAGCAGAGGTATTTAATATAGCAGGATTGTCAACCAGGAGAAATATCACAGTCAACTACAAATATCTTCTGACTGAGTCCTGACTGATTTTTACTAAGTGTTCAGTGTATAGGACAATCTCAATGTGAATGAGAACTCCTTTTTGTTTTAGAACAAGCTTTGATTGAATTAGGTAATTTTCTCATATGGGTAAATGAGATGTCTGGAGAACAAGTTCAGGCAACAGAATGTCGGAGCAGTTCTTCTCTGATTATGGTCATATACAAACATCAGAAACTGTTTGTTTTCTTCAGAAGAAATAACTCTGTAGAGAGACTTCAAAGTTGTTACTGAAATCTGAAATTTTTATTCAACTTGAAGCACAAGGCATTTTATTTTAGGTTCAGGGTTGTTTAATCCTTTTGTTTCAACTTTATTTCTTTAAATTTGTCTCAACTGTTAAATAAAAAGCATGGCTAAGGAAGAAAGAAGGCCTCCCCTCAAAAAAACCCTATTAGATTTAGAAATGAATAAATGCTTTGGTATTGTCCCTTCTAATATTTTCTGCTGCTTTTCCATGTTTTACAAATTCAGAAATATTTTCAGTGTTATTGGAATGCGGTTCTTTTGAAAATTTGTTATTTAACAGAAAAACTCGTTGTCCTACGTTGGGTTTATCTTTTGCAAAGGCCCTGAGTTCAGACAACCAAAACCCTGGGAGCTCTTCTGATGCCAAGGGAGTTGCTAGGGCTGATCTTCATTTCTGTGTGGATTCCTCTTTGAGATTAATGCCACCCAGAAAGGAAGAAGGATTAAGGTATTTCTATTACCTTTTTCCAAAGGAAACAAAAAAATTGTAAGGGATCATCTACTGCCTAATTTTCTTTTCATCACTAAAATAAATACAAGCACCTACATTCAAGTGAGAACTTATAAAAAAATGAATGACATTTTTACCATATACCAAGGAAATATCAGATATGATTAAACCTAGTTATACTTCCATAAGACAGATAGGTATCAAAGTTCAACAGGCTTGTTGGATAAAAGAAGACGTAGTGCAAATCATTGTTCCAAACCTAATCTTAATATTTTTATGTTCAAAACTTTTAATGTAAACATTTTTTTTCCTTATTTGTGATTTTCCCAGACTTCAGTTCATGGATGGCATTTTAACTAGGAAAACTGTAATAAGACATAATTCTTTTCTTACTGTTCTTTAAGTGGCTGGTTCTATGAAGAACAGGAAAACTTGTTAGAAGCACTGTTCTCAGTAGAAAACTGGTTCATACCCAGGAGAAAAACTAAGTCTTTTAACTTTTAGATATTTTAGAAGCAAAAATAGGTCAGTTTTTATTACCTAGAAAGAGATTAAGAACTTAACCCTGCAAAGGGACTGAAAAGGCTTATCTTTCTGTCAGTGTGGTCTCATCTCAAAATCAATCTGACATTGTGAGCGCAGTCATAAGGGAAGAAAAAAACCCAGTGTGTATAGATTCTGAAGCCTAGAAAGATTGAGAACAGTGCTACTCAAGAGACAAGACATCTCAAAACCAGTAAAGTTCATGCTTCACTCTGGTGGAGAGTGAGTGAATGAGTGAGTGTGTAAAATAATCAAGCTGGGTAAAAAGTCTAATCTTGTTGGTTCTCAAAGAAGCCCTGGTATCCAGATCCCCTATGGGTTGTCTTTTACTGTAATTTGCCCATTAAATTTAGCTATTGTAGAAACTGTTCATCTTTCAAAGGGTTTCAACGCACAAAGGTTGTATTCTCTAAACCCCATTGTTCCTCTCATTTTATCCCATGTTCTATTTTTGTTTGTTTCTTTGGTTGGCTGGTTTTTTACAAGGTATTATCGGACTATTAATAGATGTTTTATGTATTTGATTTGGAAGGTAAAATTACTACTACTGTACATACTGCCAAGTACTTTTACAAGTGTCTTTGGAGACGGAAGTCACAGCTGGATAGGAGTAAGAAGGATGAGATAACTTGAAACAGTTAACTTTACCTGCAGCTTCTATAGGGATTTTTCTTCAAACAGTCTTTTTCAGTGCAGCATTTTTTCTTTGCCCGTGAAGCAAGTAGCAGTAGAGATGAGAGAACTGTATTGCAAAAACCACAGTCACTGGATGCTGTAAACTTAGGCAGTCACTCATATGTCATATTTGCACAACACTTAGAAGAACTGAGATGTGCTAGTTTAGGGATTTGCAAGACACTTTCTATGACATTCAGTTCCCCTAAATTCAGCTGTCTAAAAGTTGAGCGTTTAGTGACAGCAAGTATCTATGCTTCCACTTCAGTCAATAGTGAGGAACTATAATTTTTAGCTGATGATTCATCTTATCTCCCCCATAACCCTTGCCTTAAGATGAGAAAGTCTCCCTTTACACCTTCTCTCTTGCTGTTTGATAGAAGGACCCTAGATATTAACATAGTTTAGCTCTTGATCTTAGATATTTAAAACAAAGAAATGCATCCACCTTTTGAGAAATTTTCAATGCACCTCACTGTCACAACCTATTGCTAAAAGGAAAGTTATCAGAAAATTCTTCAGGTTCACTTGAATTGTTGTATTTACTTCTTGTTTTTCTAAAAAGAAAAATATCTTGTGTTTTTAGTAATTTACTTCAAAGCCACTAAACTCCCCCCCCCCCCCCATTTGTCTATTGTTAAATGTGATTTAATTCTGCTTTTGATAAATTCCAGATTACATGTATATACTTTGAAAATTATAAGATAAAGCATGAGACATATTATGAGGAGCATCTTATCCGGAATTTGAAAATTCTGTTTTTATAAGTCAAGCATATAATAATTCATGGATGTGTGATATACTCCTGATAGTTCAAAAGATATGCAGAGTCAGGTATAAATTGATAACTCAGAACTAAATAAAGAATTGGAAATATTTAGGGCAAAAGACAGATCGTATATGGAGAATGGATAAATAAAGGGAGTATTACTCAAAAAGAATAAATTCTGTGGAGGTTCTGGTGATAGATTAAGAGTTTAGCTTTCATGCTGAACTCTGTATACCTCAGAGGAAAACCCACCTCAGGCTAATTGATAAAGTCAATATAGAAACCAAGCAAACTGTGATGGGTTGACCGTGCCTGGACACCAGGTGCCTGCCAAAGCCATTCTGTCACTCCCCTTTTTAACAGGACAGGGGAGAGAAAAAATATATCAAAGGCTTGTGGGTCAAAATAAGGACAGGGAGAGATCATTTTGCCAGTTATCGTCGTGGGCAAAACAGACTCACCTTGGTGAAAATAGTTTAATTTATTACCAATCAAATCAGAGTAGGAGAGGATAAAAAAATGAATCTTAAAACACCTTCCCCCCACATCTCCCTTCTTCCCAGGTTTAACTTTACTCTCAAATGCTCTACCTCCTTCCTCCCTGAGTAGCACAGGTAGATGTTGAATGCGGTTTGGGATCAGTTCATCACATGTTGTCTCTGCCACTCCTTCCTCCTCAGGGGGAGGACTCCTCACACTCTGCCCGTGCTCCAGCCTGGGGTCACTCTCATGGAAGACAGTCCTCCATTAACTTTTCCAATGTGAATCCTTCCCACGGGCTACAATTCTCATGTTGCCAGGCCTTTGGATGCTCATAAAATTTAAATCTAAATTGAAGACAAGAAAAAGTAAAAGAAAAATAACATTTGAACATAAGAGGTAGCTGTAAAGTCAAGACAAGGTGTGCAAGCATCTATTTGTATTCTGTCATTATTGTTAACCAAATAATTACCGAAATAATTAATGAAATGTGAAATGTTGTGGATATGTGAATGTGAGAATCTGCACTCCAGAATAAGGAAGAACTGCAGAAAAAGACAAAATAAAGTTTGTGATGTCACAATTAGCCAGGTCAGTTGGTCACTTTACCAGCAAGGGACAAATAATATGTTGAATATGATATGTACATGACTTTTCTAAGCAGGGGAAAAAAACATATAGAAAACATACTTATATAATGTACATATATAAAATATATTATATTAAAATATAATATATAAGGTACATATATAATAAACCACACACAAATATAGAATGGTGGTTTCATCTTGTGAGTCCAGCAGGATGGAAAATCTCACTTCTTCCATAAAAATACCCACATCAAATTTCAAAATTGTAATTTTGAAAGCAGTCAATGACTCCTGAAGGGGTGTTGTGTTCTTACAATCCAGGAAGTCTCATTATGATGAATAGTCCAGAAAAGTTTCCCTCCTAATTCTTTTTCAGGACAAAAATGTAATTCGGGTGATTTGTAGCTGAGAAGAGAACCACTCCTTTCCATGGCAAATGAAAATCAATTAATGATGAGATTGTATTGCTACGGCTGAAAGCCTTCACTCCTTCAGAATAATGATCAATTTCAGCCACAATTATCTAGTGTAGTCCTGATAACTCATCTCCAAAAGTTGCCGTTGCTTTGAGGTTTACATGGATTCCAGGAACAGTTTGTGGAAACAGAGAAAAAATTATATGGGGCACAGGGGATCCTGGTGATAGATTCAGAAATTAGCTTCCACGCTGGATACCATGTACCTCAGATGAAAACGTGTCTGATATTTGTAAAACCAAGTTATTTTCAAGTTTTCAGGCAATGCACTATTTATGGCACAGAGGCAAGAGGTGACCGTACCACCACTCTGTGAAGGTAAGATGAATTGACTATAGTCACAGGGTGGAGTGTGGCAGTGTGCTCCCCCCTCGTCTCTGACTCCCCTTCCCTTGACCTCTTTCAAGTGATAACCACCTGGGGCAGTGGTGATAGATGTGTCTGGTGTGTGTCTGGTCGTGAAGGATGCACCCACTGGATGTGGGGGGAGACAGATAACAATACAGTAGCCAAGGGCTATTGTGGAATGTGCCCACCTAAGCACAGTGGTCAGTATGCAAAGATGACTATGAGCCAATTATCTTACCCCCATAAATAGTGAGCAGCCCAAGAGCCCTTTGAGCTCTCCTGCACGGCAGCGGGCTGCACTCCAGGATTTCCCCTTGAGCAGGGACACCTCTCAAGGTTACCCCTCAAGGTTGAGAGATTCCTTACCACAACAGATTCTTGGTAAGTGACTAACAGCATGCTAACTTTGAAATCTTAGCTAAGTGACATAAAGGATTGATTGCGCACATACAATCCTTTAGACATAAACCGTTGACCAAGTCTGGGACTAGGACTGGGTCCAGCTGCACCTAGACTCATCTCTGAGGGAGTTTAGAAAGCAAGGTGATCTTTTCTGAATGTCATGACTCAACAGGAGGGTCTCCCTGACAGTTTTGTCTGACCCTGTCCTCTGTGCAGTAAATAACAAAGTGTACCTTGCCATCAAATCTTATAAACTATTGTCACATTTCACAGAATCACAGAATCGCAAGGGTTGGAAGGGACCTCGGAAGATCATCCAGTCCAACCCCCCTGCTAAAGCAGGCTCTCCTAGAGCATGCTAGACAGGACTTCGTCCAGGTGGGCTTTGAATATCTCCAGAGAAGGAGACTCCACAACCCCCCTGGGCAGCCCGTTCCAGTGCTCAGTCACCCTTAGAGTGAAGAAGTTCCTCCTCATATTCAACTGAAACCTCTTATGTTTCAGTTTGCACCCATTGCCCCTAGTCCTGTCACTGGACACCACTGTAAACAGGCTCCTCCCGTCCTCTTGACTTCCGCCCTTAAGATATTTGTAGGTGTTGATGAGATTTACCACTGAACTTTGTTAACTCACTGTTTTACACCAATAAACTGTATTATTTTTGCCTCCCTCTCACTCCATCTGTGACACCCTGATAACTCATCTCCGAAAGTTGCCATTGCTTAGAGGTTTACATGGATTCCAGGAACAGTTTGTGGAAACAGAGAGAAAAAACTATATGGGGCACAGGGGATCCTGGTGATAGATTCAGAAATTAGCTTCCATGCTGGATACCATGTACCTCAGACGAAAACGTGTCTAATATTTGTAAAACCAAGGTGTTTTCAAGTTTTCAGGTGCTTTCAGAACTCAGTCCTAATTTTCTTCTAGGTCATCTGAAGCCAGATCTTGCAGCTGAAGATGTAAAATCCTGAAATTCTGATATGTAAATAAATATAGCACAATGGCATAATGAAGCATTTACCTTTTTTACCTTTAATGTTGCATGTTCTGACAGGTAATGTTGCCTATTTATGCATTTGCATCAGTGAAACCTAGAAGGAATAAAGACATCTTCATATCCGAAAGTGAATTCAAAATCATAAGGCATTATCATGAAAGCTTTGTTCTTTATAAAAATATCCAAATAAACAGTTACAGAAAGCAGAATTTTAAGAGTAAATACATCAGTCAGCTATTGTCTATGTTTCCATTTATTCCCTTTATAAGTGTGATAGAACCTTACATTTCTCTGGCCCCATTTTCTCTTCCTATTCATCCTGGGACTTTGTAAATAAATAGGGCTATTACAGAGGTACATTTTTTCTTACCCCACAATATCAGTTTTGATAGCATTACCTGGTTGACAAAAAAAAAAATAGCATACATTTTTATCTGATCCACAAGTCTAGGGTATTCTTAGAGAAGGTTACTAAACACTCCATGTGGGAAGGATGTTTTCATGGTGTGTTCTAACAACCAGACATGACCCACTAGGTAAATTTGTGACTGATTTAATATTTCTCTGAATACCTCATTGCCATCATAACAAAACCATAACAAGTAGATATCATGCCCTCCCTTTTTTTACAGATTTATAGATGTTCTTAGCCCACCATCCCTCCTTTCATTGTTGTTCACCATTTAAGCAGTGCATTGACTGTACTGTAACTTCCTAGATCAGTCATCATTCAAAAGACACGTTAAGAAATGACATGTTTTGTTTACTCCTAATACACTCTTTCTAGTTTTGTTCCATTTATCTTACTTTTCAAAAAAGAAGTGTTTCATGATTCTTAGTTACTGAAGGTTTATTGGGTTTGGGGTTTTGTTGTGGGGTTTGTTTTTTTGTTTGTTTTTTTTTTTCTAATAGATATCATTGTAATCTCAGAATGTAAAGTCATGCTAGTTTTCTGTACTGTAAGGTGATGATTTTGATCTATACTTATGACATTACTAGATCCTGGGAAGATCTATTTGCAATGAGCAAAGCTGGGAAGTTTATGTTAGTAATCACTAGAGTTACACAAGGAGTGGCTGCTAGCAATCAGTTGAAGAGCAAATATTTAATTTCTGATGTTTGTCTCCTCCAGATTGCCTGTTGTTTCCCAAAGCTATCTGAAAGGCAGATTTACCTTTAACTGTGTTACTATGAATATGATACGCTGTAGTTTGCTGCAAGTCACAATTTTTTAAGATCAACATTGAACTATATGTATGTATGCATTTCCTTTAATCTTCTGTTTCTTTTAATCTTCTTGATCACAGTGATTTTGTGGTGGGAAGAAATAATTCCATCATTTTTCAGGAACATCACACACAGAGTTCTTTATAAAGACATGATTATGTATATCTGCTTCTTATTTTAGACAACTTCAAAACAGTTATTTAAAGAATGCAAATTATCTGCTTTTTTATATTTAATAATGGTCATTTGTTTTCTCCTCTATTTCTTGTCTTGCCATTCACTGAAGAACTGAAACTGTACAACACATGCTTCATGCTGACTTATTAAGTGGGACATCTGGTTGGAAAATAATATATAAGCAAATTTCTGAAAGATATGAACCTTAAAGAATTATCTTATAATAAGGATATATATATATATATGCTTGTTTATGTCTTTGCAACTTTCATTACATTCTGAGAAGAATGACAACAACAAAGTCTATTTCAAGCTACAGCAAAATCACTAATTGCAAAAAATTTATATGGATCAGTTTATGTTGCACACATTATCTGCTTCGTTTTCTTCTTAGACCAAGAAGATTTAAAGGTGGTATAAGGGTTTTTAATTGTATACTAATATGCATGGTGCTGATGATCCAACACCTGCCTTTGAATTTTCATACATGTACAAGTAGAATGGTGAATGTGACACTTAGTTCATATTAATCTGGTCTTAGTTCATGTTACTTAATTTCCTCCTATGAAAGTAGATCCATATAAAAATATTTGGAAATATTATTTCTCATTTTAAGGGAAATCGATTATTTTATTGACAAATAATTTTGTAGTAAAGAGAGAGCTCTTCATCTGGATCATTTCACTGTATGCAGAAGCATAACTGTGATATGTATACAAAATCCGTGTGATGGATTCTAAACTGGCCATAATGTGCACAAAGATTTTCCTACATTTTATTGTCAGAGGGGTGCAAAAAGATTGGCATGCAGAGGAAATTCTGGCTCATAGATAAAAACATATCTTGCAAGTTAACATAGCACAGAAGTCTCAGTGTGTTGTTCAGAATTCCTGAAATGGAATTATGTAGACAGCTTTGAGCAGTTAATATGAGCTTGCAGCCGTCTGACACTCTCAGAGCTCACAGCCCTTGGAGTGCTTACTAGAAACTTACCCAATACTTTCTATTCTCTTATCTCATCTTGTTTTTTCCCCTATGGCTGACCTACACAAGTTTAAAGTGAGTTGCTGTTAGCCTGCCATCCTTCTTTCATTGAACTTCACCATTGAAGCAGTGCATTGACTGTATTGTAGCTTCCCAGATCAGTCTTCACTCAAAAGTCACATTAAGAAACATCATGTTTTGCTTACTACTTACACATACTTTTAAAATATTTTCTGTTAAAGTTACTTTTAAAACAGAAGAGCTTTACACTTTTTTTTTTTTTTTGAACTCCTGCAACCTGTAGGTTGAAAGATTTTCCACTTTTCCAGATTATTTCTTCATAATTACTAATATGAGAGAACTTTGTATCTCAGCAGCATTGTGTAAGTCCTACTCAGGATGACAGAGGTGCCAAACATCACTATGAACGTACTGAAATAACTGATCACGAACAGATCATAGAATATTAGAATCATTTGTTTGGAAAAGACCTTTAAGATCGAGTCCAACCATTCCTGTACACTACTAAACCATGTCTCTAAGCAACTCATCTGTCTTTTAAATACCGCCGGGGTGGTGACTCAACCACATCCCTGGGTAGACCGTTCCAGTGTCTGATAATCCTTTCAGTGAAGAATTTTTTTTCTAATATCCAGTCTAAACCTCCCCTGGCACAATTTGAGGCCATTTCCTCTTGTACTGTCACTTGTTACTTGGGAGAAGACATAACACCCACCTTGCTACAACCTCCTTTCAGGTAGTTGTAGAGGGTGATAAGGTCTTCCCTCAGCCTCCTCTTCTCCAGGCTAAACAACCCCAGTTCCCTCAGCCACTCCTCACAAGACTTGTGCTCCAGACCCCTCACCAGCTTGGTTGCCTTCCTCTGGACACACTCCAGCAACAAAATGTCCTTGTAGTGAGGGGCCCAAAACTGAACACAGTATTTGAGGTGCGGCCTCACCAGCACTGAGTACAGGGGAAGGATGACTTCCCTACTCCTGCTGGCCACACTATTTCTCATACAAGCCAGGATGTCATTTGCCTTCTTGGCCACCTGAGCACACTGTTGGCTCATATTCAGCCGGCTGTCAACCAGTACCTCCAGATCCCTCTCTGCCAAGCAGCTTTGCAGCCACTCATCCCCAAGCCTGTAGCATTGTGTGGGGTTGTTGTGACCCAAGTGCAGGACCCGGCACTTGGCCTTGCTGAACCTCATGACAATTGGCTGCAGCCCATCCATCCAGCCTGCCCAGATCCCTCTGTAAAGCCTTCCTACCCTCAAGCAGATCAACACTTCCACCCAGCTTAGTGTCATCTGCAAACTTGCTGCAAACTCGATCCCATCATCCAGGTCATTGCTAAAGATATTAAACAGAACTGGCCCCAACACTGAGCCCTGGGGAACACCACTTGTGACTGGCCACTAACTGGACTTAACTCCATTCACCACCAGCCTTTGGGCCCAGCCATCCAGCCAGTCTTTTACCCAGCAAAGTGTATGCTTGTCCAGGCCATGGACAGCCAGTTTCTCCAGGAGAATGCTGTGAGAAATGGTGTTAAAGGTACTAAAGTCCAGGTAGACAACATCCACAACCTTTCCCTTGTCCACTAAGTGGGTCACCTTGTCACAGAAGGAGATCAGGTTAGTCAAGCAGGACTTGCCTTTCATAAACCCATGTTGACTGGGCGTCAACAGGACTGGTTGTCCTGGACGTGCTGTGTGATGGCACTCAGGATGATCTGCTCCATGACCTTCCCTAGCACTGAGGTCAGACTGACAGACCTATAGTTCCTCTGATCCTCCCTCCAGCCCTTCCTGTAAATGGGCATCATATTTGCCAACGTCCAATCAAGTGGAACTTCCCCAGTCATCCAGAACTGCTGATAGATGATGGAAAGAGGCTTGGTGAGTGCTTCCACCAGATCCCTCAGTAACATTTGGGTGGACCCCATCCGGGCCCATGGACTTGTGTATGTCTAGTTGGCCAAGCAGATCACTAACCATTTTCTCTTGGATCATGGTAGCTCTGTTCTGCTCCTCATCCCTGTCTTCTGGCTCAGTGGGCTGGGTACAAGGTGGAATGTACTCTTTTCTTCTTCTTCTTTTTTTTTTTTTTCTTTTTAGCCAGAGTAAGAAGGAAAGAAAGGTGATTAAGGACTTTTAATTACAGACATAGAGATAAACTGAATAAATTGATTCAGAAGTTTTGAACACAATCTCTACTAAACCATTTACATTGTAGCAAATTGTGTAGTGGGAAGTTACAACTGAATGTGTCTTTCAAATCTGTGTTGGTCAATGTATTCCAATAGTGAGATGTACATCATATTATACACTTAGATCACAGCAGTATCTTATAATTTTGGTTATTGGTCATGCATCTCATTAACTGACATAATCAATATCTTAAATGAGCAATACTGCTTGAACAGTTTGCAAACATTTCATAATTTGAAATCCGCAAAATCTATAATCTCTTCAAAGGTGAAAGATGTACCAGGATGATGGCATCATCTACCAAAGGATTTTTTTTAATGACTTGTTAGCTGCAGCCTGTCATGCCATAATCATAATCTCATTCATTTCAATTTGATTTTATGAAAATAATCTTGCTTTACTTTTTGCTAAAAACCTGAACAAAACTTCCTGTCATTGACTTATTTAACCAGACCAATTTTTAAATTTTTACTATAAACCATTTGTTCTCACATAAAGCTGCTCTTGTTCAAGGCATTCATTTCTACACAGACAAGATAAATGGACTTTAGTATGACTGAGAATTAAAGGAGGAAAAAAATAGTACAATATTGCCCTATCAAGAAAACATGCCTAAAGTTATTTCTGCTAAAGCAAAGATATCATTTTTTATTCTTACGAGAGCTTTTGATTCGTATATAGTAGCTAACTTAAAGTAGCAAGAAAGAAGAGCTGAAAATATTTTTTTGTGCATCAGTAGTCAGAAAACATTCCTAGAATTTAAGGGTTCATGGGCAGTAATTTTGAATCCCTACACAGTTAAGGTATTTTGTACATTTCCACTCTTTACAGACATTGCATAGTGAATTGTGTTTTACATTATGTTGCCTATCTGTTAGCTTTGGTGCTCTTTCCTTTGTGTGTGTTTGTGTAAGAAATGTGTACCTTAGTTTTTCTGACAGTAGAATATGTTTTACCTGGGATTTATTTATAAGGCGATGGGAACAGTACTTTCAGGAATGTAATAGCATAGTTTAATATACCCCCTTTCTGAATTTTATGCGTTATTAGGAGGAAATTAGATATCTTCCTTGGGAATGTTTCTGAAATCCAAATAAAAAGTAATGTTGAGGTTAGGTGTACTAGAAGATAAAATAAACATTTTATTTGTCATAAAACCAGAATGACTCAGGAGTTGGGATGTTTCTGGTTTTGCTTATCACACAATTTTTGTCCATTCCCTAAATTTGCTTTCAAAAATTCCTTACAAAAATGTGGATAAATGTTATTTTTCCTTCACTGTTTTTTCTCTGCACATTATTATTCTTCATTTTTGCTAGTCTCCTTAACATTAAAACTGCTGAAGACAGAGATATACACATATGCAGATTTATATGTAATATGTTTTTAACTTCCAGCATGAGATAAAATAACAGGATAAATGTAAATTTCTTTTCTTATTGCAAAAAAGACTTTTTTTATTTTTTTCTCATGACTGTTAATCCCATCTGCTGAACAGGAAAGAATGCAGTATCTTTGATTAATTTTGATCCTTAGCTTTGAGGAATGATGAAATATACACCTGAGAAATGTTCCTTAAATGTAACTTTAAAGACTAAAGTTAATTAACTATACATGTCTCTGGAGAGATCATAGGGATTGCAGGAAAAGATGACAAAGTTTACCTACTTAATTTTTAATTGAAAAATACAGAAAAAAATGGGGAGGAAGAACTGTCTAGAAAGAGACAGTAAAAGGCTGTGCAACAAACTTCTGTAGGAAATGCAGGCCATTTAAAAACACAGCATCTTTTGCATTGTTGAAGATACATCTTTGTCTTTTTCTTCATAAACAGCAATACATTTGTGATGTATTTGTTGTAAACAAAGATAAAGATCCCTCATCACTGTTACCCAAGCGTACAGTTTTCTCCCAATGACAATATAAGAGAGAAATCACACATGGCATATACACACTTCAGCTACAGTATTCATCGCTTCCTTTCGCCACTGGAGACGGCAGAGGAACTGGCATGCATTCAAACCAGTATAGGCTTGGTAGCTCATCAAGACTGTCAGGGTCACCATCTTAGTTAATCAGTGGAAAAGCTCATAAAATTGCTGGATATTTCCACCTTGTGTTTCAAACAGAGCACACTACTGATTAAAGGCTGGATTCCCAAAGGAACTGAGGTAATTCCCACATAATTAATGGATCTGAAAGATAATGCTATAGGCACACTGTTGGACCAGAAGGGATTTCAGGGTAGTGGATAATATAGGTTCCTTTCTACTGTGGAAACAGAAAGAAGTTTAACATTTCATATGGCATAACTTACCTAATGCCATTGGTGATCAATGCCACAAGACAGGGAAAAAATTGATAATTCAGTGATTAAAGCAGTCTTCTAGGATGAAGAAAACCATAATTACCTACACAAGTAAACTCATCCCAAAATAACCAATAGCATGTGATTAGGAAATGCGTGACCTGGAAAATACAGATTAAAGATCCTGTTCCCAAGAAGTCAAACTAACAAGAAGAATGCTTTAGAACAGGGTCCCTCTAAACCATATTCAGACTGCTCCCAAGGGATTTTCCATTTTGCAGAAAAGGCAGTTGGACAAGTTGACCAGGAGCCAGCAATGACCCCTTCTGGCAAAGGTGGCCATCAGTACCCTGGGCTGCATTAGGACATTAGGAGTCTCCTTCTCTGGAGATATTCAAAGCCCACCTGGACGATGTCCTGTGCAACATGCTCTAGGTGAACCTGCTTTAGCAGGAGGATTGGACTAGATGATCTCCTGAGATCCCTTCCAACCCTTGCCATTCTGTGATTCTGTGATTCTGTGAAGTGTTGCCAGGAGGTTGAGGGAAGTGATCTTTCCTACTGATGTGAGTCCAGCAAATGGCCAAAAAGACAACTGAGAGCTTGAAGTATTTGTCATATGAGGAGACGCTGAGAGAGACAGGAGTTTTTAACCTGGAGAAGAGAAGGCTAAGGGGGGTGGGGTGTCTTATCAATGTGCATAAATATCTGATCGGAGGGAATAAACAATACAGAGCCAGACTCTTTTGTGTAGTGTCCAGTGACAGGAGAAGAGGCAAAGGGCACAAAAATTATCCCTGTAAAGGAGACACAGACATCTGTCATCACAAAGTGAAATCACTAAGAGTGCTAAGCTGGGGTTACTCTGCCACTTCATTTTTATGGATATATTTTACCCATAATGCTAACTGCCAGAATATGTTTGAAGTGCTAAAGGTCCTCCCACTCCAGAAAAATCAAGTAACAACTTTCATGGTAAATATATTTTTTGAAGTTGTACCTTTCCAAACTCCAGTAACGATGGCACTGTGCCACTCGGGCTACGATTCAGATAAGGCATGTTCCGAGGCGATCAGGGGATAACTGATTGTTCCCATTCTTACTCCCTGCCTTAGCCATGTAGGAGTTTCTGGTACAGACAGTGCCGCCTAATCATCTGAATCCATACACCAAGGCCAAGATCTGATGGGAGTTTCTGAAATTGTAAAGCAGTACAGCAGAAAAGAGCAAGGGGTGGGATGTACCACCACATACTGTAAAGTTGTCAAGAAATACCATCTCATTTTTCCCTTAATTCAATACCCGGGCTCATTATTGACAACAAGCAAAAAGCACTATACAGTTTCCTGCTCCAAGGCATCAAGATTTTGCCACTAGCCACAGGATGCACAACTGATAGTTGTTTGATATGCTTTTCTAAGTAGCTATTGTTGCTGTAACTGTTTGATGTCTAGGTAGCAGGTCAGAAGACCTGTCTGTAAAGTACAAACCCTGCATTTGTCTAGAGAATGTCTCTTATTCATTCTAAGGTCATTGCTGAACAGCGAATTTAGGAGGGAAATGTTAGGAGAAATGGCACAGGAAGACACATGCAACTGACAGCTTCCAAAGGGGGAGGAAAAGCTGTAATTAGAAATAAATAGAGACATTACATTAGAACATTATCATCTCACAGCTTTGAAGAAATTTCTGCTAGAAGGAAAAGCTACTATTAAAATTACTTTATGTATTTGATGATATGTGAATCTGTATTTAATTTTCGTTCACTCTCCTGACCTCTGTTGAGAGAAATTGCAGAGATACATTTTAGCACTCCTGTATTTATTGAGTGACCACCTTTGAACCTCTCATTCCTCTAACACAACCTCCAGCAGTCAATTTGTACAAAACTTCTGATAGGAAAACCTCAAAGTACAATTTAAGGACACTCCCTCTTCAAACCACGGCCAAAAAAATACAGATTCTCTGTAGTGCTCCAGTTCAGAGAACAGCTTGAAAAAGCAAATATGAATGAACCTTCTCAAAGTGAAGCATTTTGGCTTAAACATACCAATACAGGTCTGTCATTGACCCAGCATGGCAGCTGTAATTAGCTAACGGAAGTAGTAAAATTTTAGTACTGTGCGTTTTCAGTTTGTGCTAACAACCCAAACTAAAGTGTATCTTTTTCCTTCAGTTCTTGAAACTATAAAGAGAAACAGTGAAATATGCATGAAATAAATCTGTAGCCAACTGCTATCAGTCATAATGGGAAGGGGCAATGTGTGGAAATGGGCTTAATTGTAAATAAAAGATACATCATTTGCAAATTATTGTTTTAAATGTATTTATATATCTACAAAGCTGAGAGTAAAAAACAAGACCAAAAACAACAACAAAAAAGAATCCAGTGTAAAGAAAAGATACTCCTGTGTAACTCCAGAAGACTAGTTCAAGCAGGGTACAGATCACGGCTGTGGGAGAAAAGTAACGTCTTGTCAGAAATCATGTTTTGTAAGCACATCTCTCAGGCATAATTGCATTTCCATTTTTGTTCAGTAGTTGTCAGGGTGTCAAGGCTATCACTAGATCATTAATGAACTCTGCTGACACTGTTGACAAGAACAAGAGTGATATCATGTGTTCAATATTTCATTCAGACCACCCTGGCAAAGCATCAGTATTGTGTTCTCAGTTAACTTGTTAAGCTGAAAACAAGTATCAAAACATATTTAAATCTTCTGTTAATGAACAGGTGGATGGGTTTTTTATGCACATATGCTGTGTAAACACACACCTACATCAAATGAAATGTACAGCCATGCCCATTAATGTTGCTCAATTTAAGTGAAAAAACACACAGTGTAACAGCAGAAATCACAATTTGCAGAACCAAAATCCTACCCAGAGTTTGTAGATGTAGAAGAGATTGTCACAGCATTTCTTAAGATGAAATTACTTGCTCCTCATTGTCGTGGTTTAACCCCAGGTGGTAACTAAGCACCACACGGCCTCTCACTCGGTCCCCCACAATGGGATGGGGCAAAGAATCGGAAAAGTAGAAATAAGAAAACTCATGGGTTGAGATAAAGACAGTTTAACAGGTAAAGCAAAAGCCATACACACAAGCAAAGCAAAACAAGGAATTCATTCACTCATCATCAGGCAGGTGTTCAGCCATCTCCAGGAAAGCAGGGCTCCATCACGTGTAACAGTGACTTGGGAAGACAAACACCACCATGCTGAACTTCCCCCCTTCCTTCTTCTTCCCCCAGCTTTATATGCCAAGCACGATGCCATACGGTCTGGAATAACCCCTTTGGCCAGTTGGGACCAGTTGTCCTGGCTGTGCCCCCTCCCAGCTACTTGTGCACCTGGCAGGGCATGGGGAACTGAAAAGTCTTTGACTAGCATAAACACTACTTAGCAGCAACTAGAACATCAGTGTGTTATGAACATTCTTCTCATAATAAATCCAAAACACAGCACTATGCCAGCTGCTAGGAAGAAAATTAACTCTGTTCCAGATGAAACCAGACACTCATGTATGATTAGTCAGCTCCCTCAGCTTCAGAAAAAGAAAAAAAGCCACACGTTGAAAAATCTCACCTTTACTACTATGACAATGATCATGAAGGAAATTCCTGTGTACCCAAACCAATATTTTTTCCTTTTGTCCTTCAGAATAATCTTGGTGAGCATAGACCACAAAAGAAGGTCTCAAACTCTTTGTAATTTGTCCACAAGAACATTTTCTTTTGCTAAAATTCTATGTATTGGTTTTGTTTATTAGGATTCATGTTTAAATATTTGCTTTGTCAGTGGTGTTTTCTTAAAATCTTTGCTAGATAGAGATGAATATGGTTTCAAGTATATTTAGTTTAATAAGCACAGCCACTGGATTTAATAAGCCAAATATTTTTCTTCATGAATCAATGTGTCTGCTTTGTGTTTTATTTCATAGTACAGAGTGATTTTTTCAACTTTATATTTTTTATTTGCCCTACAGATGGTTGCATCCAATAGTGATATAACTCTACTGCAACAAAAGATAGGACAGTGATTAAGAAGAAGGTAAAATCAATAACAAATCATAGCCTTACTTCTATAAAAATCTTAGAAATAAATTAGTATAGATATGGAAATATACAAATATAAAGGGATGTTATCAATTTCTAGATGGTCCTCCTATTATCTTTGAAAATACTAAGCACATAGTTGAGACTGGATAGTAAAGTCCAAAAGATTTAAAAAAAAAAAATCCCAGTAATCGTCTTATTTGATGTAGATAATTTCATACATTCCTAAATACTAACACAAATATCAAATTTACCACATATTCCACTTCAAGAATTTCCAGCCTAGTCATATATTGGGCTTCCCACTCTTTTGGTTTTTATTCTGTCACTAACTCATTATGTGATCTCTCCGGGTGTTCAGTTGTGCAATCTTTAGTAACTTGCTACTCTCCTGGATGCTCTCAGTAGCAAAGTCAGTGTCTGTTCATCTACTCTTCACTTTTCTCTGCAGCCATAAGGGAGTGCGTAGCTTGAGCCTGCCATGAAAAAACTCTTGTTAGTGTAGAACTTCTGACAGTGATACCTGGAATTTACTTCCAAGACCTATTTCTCAGGAGGACTGTGAGGCTGAATTAATTAATGTTTTCTCATGTATTTAAGATTTTTGGATTGAAATGGCTTCGCAAATGTAAAACATGATTGCTTGCAGGTGCAATTACCTCCCTGAAATTCAAAAGTTCTGTGATTTGTCTTACTATTATTAATCTTTGTTTATAGTGCAACTGAGAAGAAAGTAATTATTTACAATAACCAAATAAAGAGAACTTTTTTTTTAAGTAGGAACTAAAGAAGGCTGAAAATTTTACGAACTAACATCTCAGTATAGTATTACCTGTTTTGGTTTAACAGCTAGTCTTGCTGATGAGGGAGTGATCTATGTTCTCAGGGAACTGGGAGGTACGTTGTATTTCTCTACATGATGATATGTTCAGTGGAAATTGTCTAAAATTTTCCCATAAACTTTTTTTTTCATCAAAAAGTCTGTTTTCTTGGAACTTAAATGTCATGACAATACACTGGTTTTATCCTATTTGTAAGTGATTGCTTCATTTTTGAAAGAACTTTCTGGTGCTGAAATTAAATACTCATCTGTTTTGTAATGAGTGTAAAGGGCAAAATGTTGAAAACACAATTTAGCTTTGTTCTTTATTTTATAAAAAATAAATATTTTCTTAAAATCAAAATATATACTGCCCTTGATGTGTTTTGAAACTTTGCTTTGAATTTTCCTTTCCCAAGATTATATTTGTAGTTTGTTACTAGAGCAAATATGTCTACAAAGGACATCCACCTTTATTTAGTCTTTCACTTGCTTATCCAGGTGAAGGGTAGAGCACTTAAGTTCCACTCTCCGAAGTCTCCTCTGCTTTTCTCTCTCCTCTCTATAATGGCTAGGAATGCTTCTCCTCAGGCATGCAGCCTTAAGTTTAATGCCTGCCCGTAAGGCTCCACTGAACTAAACAATGCTAATTATTGTAGAAGTAATCTATCCAAGGCAGAGGTATCTGTTTATGTCAATAGTCCATTAGTTTATTGTCCTGGTTTCAGTGGGGATAGTGTTAATTTTCTTCCAGTAGCTGGCATAGTGCTGGATTTGGGGTTTACTATGAAAATAATGTTGATAACACACTGATGTTTTAGTTGTTGTTAAGGAGTGCTCACATTAGTCTAGGACTTTTTCAACTTCCCCTGCTCTGCCAGGTGCACAAGAAGCTGGGAGAGGGCACAGCCAGGACAGCTGACCCAAGGGGGTATTCCATACCATATGATGTCATGCTCAGGAGGAGCTGGCCAGGGGGAGAGTGATCGCTACTCGGGATGGGCTGGGCATCAGTCAGCAGATGGTGAGCAATTGCATTGCACATCACTTGTTTTGTATATTCTGTATATTCTATTACCATTATTATTATTATTATTGTTATTGCTGTTGTTGTTGTTATCCTCTGCTGTTTTATTAAACTGTCTTTATCTCAACCAACAGGTTTTACTTTTTTTCTGATTCTCATGCCCCTCCCAGTGGAAAGGGGTGGGGAATGCGGGGGCGGGGGGGGGCAAACTGAGCAAGCGGCTGTGTGGTGTTCAGCTGCCTACCAGGTTAAACCACAACATTTATTACAAAATTTTCTTCTATACAAAAATAATAATATATCTGCACACATAAATATGCAACATTACTTTGAGTTTACTGGAAGCAATGAGATGAGACAGTTTGTTGGTTTTTGCAGCTTATACAATGTCAGAAGGAGTCGAGGAGCCCTTTTAATAACCAGTCAGGGCAGGCCTGATTTCATGTACTGTCTCAATCATCACCAGCCCTTTCTCACAATAAAATAAAAACTGAGGAAAATTAACTCAGTAGCAAAGTACTCTTTTTTTTCCTCCTGTTTTCTCTTGTACTTCACCCCTCACAAGCCCACCACAGTCACAGTCATTGCAGAGGCTTCCTGAAAACAGCTATGACTAGACTCCAGCTGTGAATTGTTTATTCTAAACAATAATATTTTTTTATAGATTAGCCTGGGTTACTGTGCTAACCAATGTGCACACACTATGAAGCTTTTACATTCAAGCGTGTGGTTTTTTTCTTTAAAAGTGAAGCAAAATTACCTTAGCAAATAACATTTACAGAAATTGTTGTGGAAAATTTTTCTCCTTTGTATTTTAGTCACTGTGGCTTTGACTAATAATAAGAAAGAAACCCCAGAGTTTTCTAAGAAAGTATTAGTTCAAAAGTATATATATATCAAGATGAACGAGAAAAGTTTCACTTATCCTCTCCTGTTTCCCTATGTCCACCTAGTGGACATAATATTTACTGATTGTTCCCCCATATATCAGATACAGCCTAGAATTTTCTTACCTTCTGAAGATGCACCATCCCAGGGTACTAGTGATTTGGATGGCTTAATAAGTGATGTGAGCAGTCATAAAGGTGGCCTGGTTAGAAGGGGAAATTTACTGAACAAAAGTGTGTGCTGAAAAACACCAACAGAGAAAATGTCTGCCAGCCAGGGAACATTTAGCCTGGGAACCAGGCCTGGGAACATAAAGCATCCCTGAAAAGTTCAGCTGGAATCCTTGAAGTATAGCTGGGGTTTCTAGAAACTGGACACATCCCGAGATACCTTTGATCCACATAAAAAGCAAGAGACTGTAATGGTAACTTATCATCTGAGTCTGGGGGAAAAAAATGATCTGAAAGAACAGTTCAGAACTCCCTGAAGTTTTTTGATTTCTGAGTTTGTTACTGCTAAACCTATTGGTTTTACATTTATTTATTTTTCCCTCCATCTTGCTGTAAATGTACAAGAACAAAGAGCGTGGGAAGACAAGACAGAGAAAGTTATTGTAATTCACAAAAATACCATTTAAAAAGTCTACACAGCAGCCCTTTTCTAATGAAGTAGGTGAAAGACAAAAAAGATGGGTGAGAATTATTTTGGGATCATCTTTATCTTGATTCCTTTCTAAAGGTTTGTTAGACAATCAGTGTTGCTACTACAGACTTGCTCTGTTTCCTACATTGAACTACAGGGACAAAAAGAAAAATATTTTGATTTTGTAGCATTTCTTTGTAGCAAGAGTTTAACTACAATTTTCTAGCCCTTTAACGTTACTTCAGCAATATGCATTTCCTTGTGAATCTGGGTCATTGTCCTTTTGTCTCACCTTTATTTCTTTTTTTAGGTTTACCTTTGAAAATTACAGATGTTTGCATTGTGTGTCTGTGTTTCTCTGTGTGTGTGTATGTTGTTTACAACATGCTCATTTGAAGAAGATTTTATAGTGGAGTTTTAAGCCCTTTAAAATAGAAGTTTATAATAGAAAAACTGGCAGACCTTTAACTAGATCCACACTACCAGCCACCACTGTAATATTACAGTTTTTATAGTAGAAGTAATAGCAATCTACAGACTGTGTCTCAAACAATACCATAAAAATTGAAATACCATGAAATTAATTTTTGTTTATTTACTGTATAATGCTACAGCAAAGATTTGTGAATTGAATCTGTTTTCCACAAGCTTTAGCAGCTCAAAGATCAACTGTGTAATTTAGCTTCCTGTGTTTATGCATATCAGTAGATGTGGAATGCATTTATTTATATTTTTATATCTGTTATGCAACTGCCTATTAAAGTCTACTTTTCAAACTGTGCTCCTAAACCAGCAGGCTCTTTATTCAACACAATTAAAGCATTCAGATGTTTTCTTTTGAGAAGAATCCCAGAGGCTTAAATCAGTTGAGACTAAAACTATGTGTGTCTCAAGTGTTTGTAGGATCAAAGACTTTTGTGGCTAAATTTAGAGATAGAGGTAAAAATAAAATGCTGAAGTGAAAAAAAAATTATTTCCTTTATCTAAGTTTCTGGCTGCCCAGCTATTTCCAGGTTAAGCTATGTTTGGCCCTCGTTCTTTGAGGGTCCAACAATGCAGGTGCATCTGGATTGAAAGGACTCCAGCAACGCAGGACTCCTTCTGGCTACTCTGCAGTAGGAATTTACTGACATGATTTACTTACATATAAACTCTCTGGAGAAAAGAGTGTATTTTGAGGCAGGGTTCATTCATCAATATTTAGCCATGTAAATATCTAGTCTGCTGTAGTCATCTGGGCTTCTGATGTAGTAATGGAGGGAGAAGATGGTGTACCTTAACAAATTAAATGTATCCAACATAATAAGGTAAGAAAGGAAGAGCTGCTTTACAAGTTGCTGTTAGCATACCTAACTTTTAGATGAAAAAAAAATATATTAACTGTAGTATTTTAATTCATTGTATGTACTGAAGATACAGCAGCAAACCACTTTCATTCTGTTTCAGTCACCTTGGCTCTTTTTACTTCATTGAACCTTTACAGCTTTATGATGGACAGGATAATGTCTGTTACATCTTCATGATTTAAATTCTACTGCGCAATCCTCAATGAAATTATAAAATGCTCAGTCCTCAATACTTAAACTTTTATTGATTTTTCTGGATGGCCTGCTTCTTTGATGTTCATCTCTGAAAGTAAGAGGGTAGAAAAAAAACAAAACTGTTTGCTTCATTAGCAGTTTTATGTGGTAACTCTGGAGTGAGAAATGTTTTTAAACAACGTCTATTTTCCAGTCAAAGAAAACCTGTTGCACAGAGTCTGGTTTATTGATGGTCTAAGAGATTTATAAATTTAGAGTGATAAATGGCACTCCACAACATTTTCATACATGAAATTAAAGCTGCTGCATTTCTTAAATGATAACCTATTATTTCCATGAAGTACTGCAGTAATGAATTTCAAAACAGGTGTTTTTGTATGCATATTGAAATGACCTATTTTGAACTTATTATTCTAGCAGACTAAGAAGGAAAAAATAAATTTACAAATTCCAATAGCATTTGTGTAATTTCACATAGCTAGTTAAACTATTTATGGGGCTGGGGGGGAAAGAGATACAGTTTAAACTCTTTTTAAATGGGAAATCTTTGAAAGAATTTATTCAAATTTACTTAATACAATTAATTTACTACTGGAATTTTCCTATAAACCAACAAGAAATTGTGTCTGCTTGAAACATGATATCACAGGAGAAAAATAAAGAAACAACAACATCCATAAAAACATTTTAGATTTTTTTTTTTTTTAATTCTCTTTTGATGTCTTGTCTTTCTGGCACCCTACTTTTAAATTTTTTTCAAGGTCTAACAATATTTCTCACTCCTTTGTCTCACCTGTGTGATTTCTAATGTGCTTTTTGTCATTCTGAGATTGAGATGCACAAGATAAGTTTTAGGTTTTTCCTTTTTGTTCCAAAATACCTTTGTAACCATAAAAACTTGATATGATAATAACTTTGACTTTTATTACACCTTCTAAACATGTACCTTTTCTGAAGAAATAAAAAGAGTTCTTTAGAATTACTGAACTGTTGAATACATTATCTATCTATCTATCTATCTATCTATCTATCTTTTAATTTTCTATCACTAACAGATCTTCTGCTTCCTGATTTCTTAGGAAGCTCTATATTTCATGTTTTGTTCATAAACTTTCTATGGAGATGAAATAATTTAATCCTTCTAAAACAACTAGCAAAATTAGAAATCTGTGCAAAAGTGAGCTATATTTTTTTATATACATATGATTGCTGATATTTTGTTTGATGCAGGCCATAAGTTTTTGTTTGTTTGTGTGTTTGTTTTTTTAAATTGCAAGTAGTAGAGGACAATAGTATCTTTCTTTTAAATCTCAGCTTTTTGAAAAATATTAGTATGAAGCTTTTTTTATGAAGTGCTGCAAAAATAGCAGTCAAGTCTAAGTAGGAATGCAATTAGACTAAGAACAGCACAGCATGAAATAGAGATGCCTATACATATTCATTTCAATTTTGGAAAGCCAGACAATCAAAAAAAATCCAAATTTTGTATTATAAAACATTCATTACCATCATCAGCAAAAATAACTTCTAAGGTTTTGCATGGGTTCCCTGAGATTTTTGCTTGACTTCACTATTGAAATTAGGCTAGAAGTATGTTTTATGTAAATACATCATTAGGGATAACTGTGATTATACAGAACAGATGAAAGCTTATACGGTACTGTACGATACCAAAGTAATGTCTCTCTGACCACAGAATACAGATGGTAATAGAATACATAAATATGAACTTTGGCTTGGCTAGCAGGAGAGGTCAAAGATTAGGTATGCAGGCCGTTAGTGTTTAATTTCTAGTTTCTACTATCAATATCCTACTGTGAATGCTGTTATTGCCTTTTGATGAAAGAATTTCTGTATAGTAATCCCAACACTGATTCAGTCTATTTGCATTACTTCTTCCTAATGACTGGTTTCTACTGTTTAGTACCATTTGTTTAATATTCAATATTCTTTCCCTCCTAATTTTGCATTATTTCAAGCTCTGTCTGAGTTCTTAATTTTTAAGGTATATTCTTTGGACTCATTTTGTATAGTCTTTATCTCATCTAACTTAGGCATCTAAAAGTTGGGTAAACAGTTAAGTGTGAACAAGACAGCAAAGGCTGCCTTTATGTATGCTTGTGTTCCTTTCCATTTACTGTGAAGGTATCCTAGGATAGCTACCATAGATATTCATCCCCTGTCCATAAAAAAACTAGATTATATTAATCACAGTCTTTGTTTCTAATATAGACACCTTAATTTAGCCCCTATTTCCTTCAGCAATCTATATAATTACAAGAATTAAAAACCTAAACTATTTCACCAAACAACTGATCTATAAAGCTATTTACAGTTCTGTTGAAGCTCTATAGTACCACTGACTCCAATATCACAGAAATATATCTTAAATTTAAGACACACTTTACAGTACCAGTTAACTGAGAGACTGAAAAATTTCTACAAAGTGATAAAAATTAGTTATGATAATACATAGGAAATAAGCCCATTCAATTCATAGTATATTAATCTGCAAAGTTATTTGTGGATGCAGACTGTATCCTTCAATATTGTAGTTACTCCACCTCATAGGGTTTTTTTTTTTTTTTTCAGTTTCTGTACTTTTGTAGATCTGGATATGAATCGCTTGGCTTTTGTTTCAGATTTTGTAAACCAACATGCAGCTGGTCTAAATAATTCTTTTAGAATGACCATGTAAGAGCTGCACTTACCATGGAAAATTTCTTTTCTGTACCCGTATTTGCTGTATTTATTTTAAGTCTCTAAACTGAAGTTAATTTGTCTTGAGTGGCAACACTTTACATTTGTGCCATTTTATAATCAATGCTCAATGAGGAAAATATGTGGATAAAATTTACTATTGATCTTGGTTTATCATTTAGGTTTTGAATGAATCCTTCCCTTTATTCATCTTCACTTAATATCCATTTCTTCTGTTAACAGAATTTCACCTTCTGCCTCAGTGCCTTGGAAGCTGATTCACAATGTTTTGCAACGTTAACTTCAAATCATTACGTTATTCATCACATACATTGTCCAGAATATTATACAAAATATTGTGAAGTAAATAAAATCATACAGACACTCACTTCATGTTTTCTGATGCGGTAGAAAGGTTCTTGTTTTTCTGAGATAGCCACTGTGCATTAGAAAAGCCTTCAGCATTTTTTGAGCTTCTGAATCACTTATTTGTTCATGGAGGCACTGTCACAATGTTAGTTTTCATTTCTTAAACTAGACCCATGCCCTCTCTTCAATCTTATGCTCCTATTCTATTCTGAATTATAAAGTTCACATGTGGATAAGCTTCATACACATGATATTCTGTATCACATTAAATATATATAATCTATTCACATTAGACAAAAGATATACTATTTAAACAGATCAGCTAACAGAGATAAAATTCAGTGTTTATAAATGGTGGTGGGTTAAGGTGGGTTGGCTGCCAAATGCCTACCCAGCCGCTCCTTCACTCCCCCTCCTCAACAGGAGAGAGGGAGAAAATAAGACAGAAAACCTATAGGTGTAAGTAGAGACACAGAGATCACTTACCAATTACTGCCCCAGGAAAAACAGACTCAATTTGAAGATTAATAATTTGATTTATTTTCAATTAAAAATAGCATAGTATTGTGAAAAACAAAGACAAAAAACTAAACCACCTTCCCCCAACAGCCTTCTTCCCAGGCTCAACTTCACTCCTTCATTTCTGACTCCTGTATCTCCTCCTGCCTCTGAACATTGCAGGAGGATAGGGGTCCCAGTCTGCCCATAGCAGCTCCTCTCTGCCACTCCTTCCTGCTCACGTTCTTCTGCTCCAGCATGGGGTCACCCCATGGGTTACAGTCCTTCATAAACTGCTCCAGCATGGGTCCTCTCCACAGGGTAAATTCCTCCAGGAAGGGACTGCTCCAGCACAGGTGTGTGTGTGTCCCCAGGCCACCGTTACTGCCAGGAACCTGCTCCTGTGTGTGCACTTCTGTGGGAGACTGAATAGCCAGCTAACTGTCTCAAAGCTTGCTCTTTTGTGTGGTGATGTGCAAAGATCAGCATTGCCATAGTCAAGGTGGCTTGCAGGCTGGCTGAGGCAGTGGACACCGAGGCGGGGCCACCTGCCCACCAAGGCTTGCAGTTTGCTGCCACTTAAAGCATGCAAGCAGAACCCTGCCCCTACCCAGCAACAAGAAAGCGCATGAACAGAGCCCGCCAAAAGTAAAGCATGCGAAATGTATGCGCATGTGCTGGACTGTACTCTATAAAAAAGGCTGCAGTCTCAAACTGCAGGGGGACCTTGTGGAAGACCATCGAAGATGCTGGAGGAAGATCACTGACCACCAAAGATTCTGTGTGCTATCACCGAAAACTCCAGAAGCACGGACCCCCGGGACGCAGCGGATCCATGGTGGTGACTGTCTGCTCTCTTCTATCCGGACCTCTCGCTTTATTTCTTCTCTTTCCTTCCTTCCTTTCCTGTTGCTGCTTTCTTTCTTTCCCCCAAACAATTAATAAATGGGTGGACTTACGACATCTGACCTCATTTGTGTCTTAATCTTGCTCGAAGGGATCAAACCTGAAACGAGAGGTTGGTCTAGGCGCCCCCGGCCTCCCAGACTCATCTGTGGTCAGCTAGAAAGCAAGGGGGCCTTCCTCTCATCCAAACAGAATTGGATCCTAATAACTTAACAGAGCTACAGCTTCCTTCAGGACATGTCCAGCTGTTGTGGAGTTGGGTCCTCCATAAGCTGTAGTGGGGATACCTGCTCCACTGTGGTCCTCCATGGGCTGCAGGGGCAAACCCTGCATCAACACGGTCTTCTTAATGGGCTGCAGGGCATTCTTTGCTGAGGCACCTGGGAGCACCTTCACCCCTCCTCCTTCTTCTTCTCTGGTCTTAGTTGCTGCAGGGCTGTTTCTCACATTTTTTTTTCTTCACTCCTCACTAGCCTGTATGTTATTTTGCCCTTTCTTAAATATGCTTTCCAGAGTTGCTCCACCCATGGCTGAGGGGCTCACCCGTGCCCTCTGGTGGGTCCATTGGAGCCAGCTGGAACTGTCTCTTTGGCACAGGACAGACCCAGCCTCTCTTCAGAGAGGCTGCCTCTGCAGCCCCCCAATGTCATCACCTGGGCATCTGCACCCAATACAGAATATTAGGTAGATTTTGCAAACATGTAAAGTGAATAATTTAACACTTATGTTCAGCAGAGGCAGGAAAAGTTTTGGCTTTGAAACTCTGGTATGTGTCACTCAACACCCACCCACATAAACTCTCTCCTGTAGTCCTTCAGCTAAGTCTGTCCTTTCCCTCAAAGAGGTACATTTCATATTCTGAGAAACACTGTTTTGGAGATGTTTTATTTCTCAAAGACAGTGAGTTTATATATGTGTGGTGTTTTTTTTCAGTTTTAAACAGGTGCTGTAACAATGATTATGGAAAACTGAATCCCATAGTTTTTTTTTTTAATTATATTTTCTTTGGGGTTTTTGGAGGGTGTTTTTTCTGTTTGTTTGTTTGATGAGGCTGTGGTTTGTATTGAGACGTAATTGATTTTTTTTTGTGATTTTGTGATTTTATTGCTTCAGCTGTGAAGAAAAAGATTATGAAACATGTGTCTTTCAAGCGTAAGTCTTGATTTCCAGTCCAGTATGATTAGAGTAGAAACAAAGCTCTACATTCACTATGGAGGACATAAGGTAATTATCATCTACTTCCCCTTCTCCTGTATTTGAATGTTTGGGAAGAACTGTGTGGGCAACCACATGTTGCTAATTTCAGAGTAAGTGTCCTACTGTGAAAATCATGTAAGGAGAGAAACTACATGAGAAGAGTATTTGATCCATATAATTTTTATTATGGAAATAGCACCAAGTAAGACAGTGAAACTTCAAGTGTATATTTGAGTGCATAGTGAAGCAGATGTGAAAATCTGGGAATAAGGCAGGGGGTGTGGTGGGATTTGAAGTTGTTACTGTGGTAAATATCTTAGAGAACTACTTCCACAATTACAGAGGAAGTTCTGGTTTTGCTACCTGATTATTCTTGCTTTTGCCTTGAAGCAGGTATAACAAAACCTTAAGAAATCCAATGTATAGAGGAAGATGATCAAAAATGTGTTTTCTTTGATGGCAGTCCATGAAAATGCATATGAACAGAAGGACTGAGAATGAACAGAGTGCTAAGAAACAGAGTTTAGGCATGTTTCTTACACCATTGCTCTGCAAATTTGTAACTTGGAGGACAGATGCTACCATTTCCTAGAAAGTGGTCAAGGAGTAGCAACACAATAATTGCATAGGCATAAAAGCTAGGCAGAAGGGTGCAAGATAAAACACATGTATTTAAGGTCAACTGTTGCATGTTGTGATGGGCAATTTATAGGAGAGATGTCCAGAATAGTGGATGAATACTTATAATTCAAACCTTTGAAGTAATAATTGAATTCTAAATAATATAGTGTTTGGCTTTGTTTAGTTTTAATGGTCTTGATTTGGGAGAGAAGGAGTTCAAGGAATATCCACTGATAATTATAATAATAATGTATGTGTGGTAGGATAAAATATTTCTGAATGGTGATTGCAGAATAATAGCTTGAATTATTTGTTTCTTAAAGAAATTGATTGCTTAGACCTGAGAAATGAAATTACAGACTCCTGGAGGCAGACATTTTTTTAGCTTTGTGGTTTCAATGTGTCAGGCAAAATGGGGTAATCTTGATCAGGGCTTCTTAGTGTAAACCTAATATATTAAACATTGATAGAGAAATATTAAATTACATTATGTTAAGTAACAGTATACCTTGTCATAGCTACACTTTGTTCTTCTAGGAAATGTTGAAAAATACGTTTCTCCCCATAACTGCTCTGTTAAATAAAAACATGTTTCTGTGGAACAAACTTGCAGTCATGCAGCTTCCACTTTAACATGTATGTGTGAGTCTTGGCTAAACTAGTCTCTTGATTAAAGTTTTTCTCTCAGTTAAAAATCTTAGAATGATCACTGACAATGTAGCCTTAAGGAAATGCATGTGATACAATAAGTTCTAAATGCAACATGAAAATTAAGCCAGGTTCTGAGGTGTTTGTTGGGTTTCAACACGGTTACTAAAGAATTTAAATTTTATGTAGAAACCATTGTGGAAAAATATTTATGTAATTCTAATATGCTTAAACAAATAATAAACTAAATTGAAAATAAGTTAAGCATACTAAATGACCTGAGTAACATCAAATGAGCAAAGAGAAGTTTTCTTTTACATCTGCTGATCACATTAACGTTCATAAAGCAGTATTTTTCAAATCATTAAAACCCCCTAAAACTCTTAAACACTTGAAAAACAGCCATTATGCTTGTTCCACATTAGGTTTTTTTAATACTTAGCCAAATAGTATCTCTGATTGGAATCCCTGGACACAATAGAAAAAACACAAATCAAAACTAAACAACTAATTGTTGTGGGGGATAAACTACTCCATTTACATAGTTTAAACAAAATAAAAACTGGAAAAGTTTATTGACTTAGTAATGACACTTTATTAATTGAGAGTGAACTATGCATGCAGAATCAATACCAGTAGTACAACTGATAAACCACGAGACCAGAGATTAGTAATAAACACCTACAAATAGCGGGGCGCTGGCTGCCCTCAGCACCCATCCCATGGGAGAGGGCTCTGCCCATCGTAGGCAGAGGTGGTGATGCCAGTGGGAGAGTTGCAGGCAGTGCCCGACCGGGTGTGCCACATCTGTTCCTTCTCTGCCCAGGGTCTCTCCCCACCCATTGTAAATTACCATGCTTCTTTTATACTTCCTTTCATTTGTTAGGGGTGGTCCATTAGACACCTTCTAACTAACAAAGGTATAAAAATGTTCATACATGAAATACAACTCTTCAAATGTATCCGTTTTCAGTCATGCCAAGATCCTTCTACTGATCACTGTTAGAAAGAAAGAAAAACCCAGTGCTTTAAATGGTCTTTGAAACAAAACGAAACAAAACATTCCCCCTGATTACACTAAAGATGTTTTGGGTTCCTTCTCCACCACTTATTTTCTTTTCTTTTGTATGCTTTTATACAAATAATGCTACATGCTGGGGGAAAAAAAATCACCAAAATTATTGACTGTGTTGGAATACAATTACATTACTGTGTTTTTCTATGTCAGTCTTAATTTATCTTTTATTCAAACACACATCATTTATGAAAGAAATTTTTAGAAGTTACGTCTTAAAATGCAGTTAGCAGCAGCCAGCTTTAGCTCAGGTCTTTTAAGAAGCTTAATTAAACATATGAAAAGCCTACAAGGGGAAGGTGGCTTTCACAGCCATTGATTTTAATTCTGAAAAATAAAAATATTTCAAATTGTTTCTGACTGAAGCTGTAATGGAGTGACTTCCTTCAAAAAAGCAGATTGACTAAAGATATCAGGAATGGCATCATAATTCACCTCATCTTAAATCAAGAAGGCAACATGTTTTAAGTGATGCTTTAACTGGTGATTATCATATCTCACTCATCTCTTGCCTGTCAAAAAGTCCTATAGTTTCTATCCAGAGTCTGTCAGCCTTCAAGACTTCTTCTGTAAGACCTTTTCTTTCTGCATTGGAGCTATTTTGGAATATCTTTATGTGGAATTCGATGCTTCTTGGTTTATAAATTTTAAGGACATGAACTCAGTCACCTTCAATGAACAATTCCTGCTGGAATGTCTCGATACCTTTGCCTTGTAATAGAGGTTGACCTTCTGCATTTCATGTTTCTTTCTGGTAAAAGTCCAGCGAAAGACCTTGATCAATGGTGTCTTGTCTTTTTTTTTTCTTTTTTTTTTTTCTTTTCTATTGTGTTCCAGGATTGGATGTCAACATGCTACCTTGGTGATTGTGAAAATTACTTTTATATCCTTCTGAGTTTTTTGCTAACTTAATTTCAGGAATAGTTTCTGTGTAGGGTTTTTAAAGTATGAAGAAATTAATTTCCTCTCCAATTTTTGCTTGGGATCCAAGTGTCATAATGAAGTTATTTACTAAGAAGATTTTTTTTTTCCTGAAATATTACTATTATACATTTCTTCTTTACACTAATTATCAATTCCTTGGCTTGGCTACCATGGGAAATTCTTATTCAGGAAAACACTAGAGGTCTATAGAACTGTACTTCAGAAACTGCCGAAGAGAAAAATCAAAGCACATATGATGATAATGCTACATAGGAAGAGGCGGGGACAGGGAAAGAAAGTTACTTTCATACATTTTTTAAGTAACTTTTGATAGTTGGTCTTTTGTTTGCTGACTGAGTCAGCAAACAAAAGCCGCAGCCTTTCTGAAGGAAACCCATTCTGATGCAGGGATGATGCTCTTCCGTAGTGGGGTTCTGGTCAAGTACTACTTTTGTTTTATTGTAATATCTCACCCAGCACTAGTTAACCCATTTCCCAAGAGAGAGAAGAGTCTTCCATGTCTGAATTGAGAAAAATGAAGCATGCAGTAATGATTTGACTTACCCATGTCATGGTCCAAGAAACCACACAAGCTTGGCAGGATACTCAGATATTTGATGAAAAGGCCACAGAAACAGTAGTATCGACCTTCACCAAGTATTTTTAAACTAAATTTCAGATTAATATTTGGTGCTGATATTAGAGAATTCTGTCCTAAAGCATGATGTCATAAAGCCTCCAGATTATATCAGCATTCAGAAGTTCAGCTTTTGTTTTTATCCCTTTTCTTTATATTAAGGTACCAAGTAGTCCTGGAGTTTCTTTCATTCTCATTAAAATAAAAATAAAAAACAAAAAATTCTTTTGATGGCAGGATGAAACAAATGTTTTGAATTTTTTATTTGCATTGTGTTGCTGTTTTTTAGTTTTTTAACTTGGCTTTCATTTTTGATCTCTAACTTTCTTTGGTTTTTTTGTCTATTCCTTTCTTCCTTACTGATGTTCCATGCATTTCTTACCTTCCTTTACTGACTTCTAGTGTGCTTTGAGCTAGTTAGTATTAACTGGGATGAATGTACTCTACATTCTCTGGTATCCTTTCGAACAGAGTTTTAATTCTTCCTCAACGTGCCACAGCTTTTTCAAGCAGTTAGATTGTTCCGATGAATAAACATCCATTCTCCTTTCTCTAAAGGGCAATGAATTTATATGTTCTTTCTCACAGTAGCTTGAACGGTATTTTTGATGCAGTGATAGTGAGCCAGATGATCCCTGGATCTTGGAAGGAAGAGATCTGGTATTTTATATACCTGTAGAAAGTAGTCTTCTCTTTTGCCTAGGAAGTCAAAAGAACTTTCTATTAGCAATTACACTGCAGATTCAGTTATCTTGTGCATTCCTCTTTGAAATACCTCCTCTAACCTCTAATTTTATACCTAGCAATTATACATGTGCATGTGTAATATCTACTATCCAAGGAGTTCCCTCTGTGATCAAACTTTGCAGCATGAGACTTAAGAGAAACATGTAAATGTTATTAATAACTTAATTTCTGCAGGAACCTTATTAGTGAGGAAAAGGGACAGAGAACCTTCCCCTCTCCCCTCCTTTTTTGCATCCTTTGCTTTCAGATACCTGGTCATTTGTGGTTTTCTGGGGATGAAATTTAATTTTCTTCCACAGTGGTATAACATTAAAAGTTTTCACTGAAAAATGAGGAAAAAAAAAAAAGCAGTCACTTTTCTATGCCTCTGTACCCACTTTTTTGTGTTTGCATGAAAATATGGATGGAGAGAAGGGAAGACAGTGATCCAGTTTATACTCAAAGATCAGACTGTGAGAAACTGAGAAACAAGCAGAAAGATCTAGCTTACCTGAAGAACTGCACAGTGCTGAGAAGATGAGGAGCAGGGGACAGAGGCTCTGGAGTCAAAAGCCTGAGGCAGGGAATGTTACAAGTCAACATGGGGCTTTCTTTTTTTCTTTTTGGAAATTAGGAAATAGGCCTAGCTTATGGCCTTTCTTAGAGATCTTTTAAGCTTCAGTGCATACTAACTGACATGAAGATGTCTGGAACAAAGCACTTCTGGCTTGATATATGAAAAAAAATTCATTGAAAAATTCGGACTAATAGTAACTCAAAGGGAGGTTAGCAGAATATGTTCATGCTATGTCTGCACAGAGCAGGGTATTCTCTTGCATTCTTAACAGTCTTTCTTTAATATTCTTGTCTCAGGAACTGGAGATGGGGAATCTCTTTGCTTGCTATGTATATATAAAACAATTGTCAAATTCCTATCTTTACAAAACCCAAACCCACCCACCTTCATATGAAGCTATGCAAAGAAATACAAACAGATGAGAATCCAAATTTCTCTATTTACAAAATAAGCAAAACACAATATTGTATATTTAGCGGTATTTTTGCAGTTTGCTACTGATTTATTCCATAATTGAACTCTGATATTTTCCTGAATATCATTTTCTGATGTTTTCTTTAAGAATACATTTCATAGTGTTTTCTTCACACTTATACTAGCAAAACCTATACTTTAAAATTTCCCTCTGTTTTTAAAGTTCAATTTTATGACAAATATTCAACAGGAGATATTAAGTAAGAGCAGATTAAAATTACAACATCTTGAGAAATTCATGTATCCAAACTGTTGTAAAAAAACACTAAAGATTTTACCTGTAAGTCACTGACTTAAATCTAAGATTTTTACATTAGTTTATTTATATAGTGAATAATACCTCTTAACTTTAATCTATGTGATGAGACAATCTTAACTGAGGAACTCAAGGAAGAAAGAAACTATTCACATAGGCAGATAAATTGGGATAGTGCATACTTCTCACACACAAAATCAGAAAATATTGTCTGTGAATCATTATATTTAGCTTGCTCTAACAGATTCATATAGATAAAAGGCCATATTTTCATTTAATGGCTTGTATGACTAATAAAAAATTTCCATGATACAAGCTGTTTCAGTTTGTCCATAGTGGAGGATAAGATATAAGGGTTCAAGACAGAGTTAGTAACAAATAATATTTTCTCAACTCCGAGAAGCTGAATAAGGACAATTTGATCTCATTGGAGACTGACTTAGTAACAGAAGCTACAATTATCTTTACTGACAAATGTTTGTAAAAGAAAATGCCGCTACAACAGGAACTTTTCATTTCCAAAGAGGGAATCTGGCAGGGTGTGAAGTATCATCCAAGTCAAAAGCAAAAATGTGACACCCACTTTTAATCAGGTCCAGGATTGAGGCTAAACCCCCAAATACAAGGAAATTATCATACAACATATCTGTATCTCTTTCCTTCTCTTTGTACTTCCTAAGTTTATTAGACTTGCATGAACCAAAATGTTTATGAAATAGAAATCATAGTTTGAACAACAGTGCCTTTATAATTTCCATTTTTTAAAAACAAAACTGACCTCTTAGTGCTATTGTTCAAGGCAGAAGAAGAGGTCCAGTTCAGTACTTCCTTTACCGATGCATTGTTAGTTTGTTTGTTTGTTTGTTATTCATAAAAAGCACTATTCTCCCTATTACCTGTTCTATATTCTTCCATTCAACATAAAATTTAATTATATGTTAAATATCTCTAGAATTGTTTATAAATACTTTCCAGATATTACTTAAAAAATTAAGCTTACAGTTCTGTGTTCTGTAGTACAGGCCCTAATTTAAGAGTTGAAGATGAAATTTCCCAAGGTGGAATAATTTCTGAGGAAATCGGATGGCTGTAAGTGGAGCCAATTTCTTTCACTCCCATTGCCTTATTTGTGTGCAGTGCTGCTCTAAAAACTGAGAAGTATTTATTAAGAATAAAGTCCACTGAGATCAATAGAGCAAGGTTGAAGAGAACTAGACTATTTTTTCACTTAAATGTACATATCTGAAAATGTAGACCTTAGAGCAGTAATGTAATGTGCTCCAGGATTAGAATTGTACTGTGATTTGGGGTTCACACTTGGAATTATACTCCAGGCACTTGTGTCAGCTGTAATTGTCCATCCCTCAGCATTAAGAAGGGGAGAGGGAAGTGAAACCATCTATTGAATGATGTCTGAATGAAACATAATTTTCTGGTTTTGCTTATATAGTTCTACACTATTTTTTCTGACTTATGTAAAATCATTCCACTTTCTCTTTTTTTTTTTTTTTTTTATAAAATGGCATTTTCTTGGAAGAGTTATTCTAGCTGTAATGAATAAAATTCAATTATTTGTAGATAAGGCTGAAACAAATATTGTTCTTGATAGAACCTGTCAGAAGTATCACTATATTTTTAGACCAAATGTAGGCCTATCTAAATTATCATAGAATCATGGAATCATTTAGGTTGGAAAAGACCTTTAAAATCATCAAGTCCAACCGTTAACTGTCATTCCACCACTAAACAATGTCCCTAAGCAGCATGTCTACATGTCTTTTAAATACCTTCAGGGATGGGGACTCGACCACTTCCTTGGACAGCCTGTTCCAATGCTTGATATCTAGAAGTTTATGCCTGAAAAATAATGAAAAAAGGCCTATCTTTTTATCTTCCTTCTTTGAGCTTATCTTGAGATATTATGGAATTAAATTCTGATACATTTGCACTATCTCTCAGTTTTGTTTCTGTTGAAGAAAATGCATAGTTGCACTTTAGCTACAAGCCTGTATCAATAAGCAGGAGCTTGGTTACATCTAGGGTTAGTTCAAGATTTTAAATGGATTTGGAGAAGACTTCTTAAACTGTCATCACCATAGTCCTTGAACTGACACTGAAAAAATGTACCATGGAAAGGAAAGATAATTGGTTATTATCCCTTTTTTTTTTTTTTTTTGATCTAATAAGCAGAGTCTGAAAATATTGTCAGAGATTCTTTATGCTGTTTTGTCTGACGCAAACCTACAACACCAATTTTGAATATCCCAGTTGATCTTAGTTTATGCTGTGATCTACTAAATGTTTTCAGGATAATCTGACATTTGGATGAACGAGAAGCAGTACGGCATATTTATTATCACTCTGTGCTTCTGCCTACTTTCTGGTTGTGCATGACAGTATGAAGCAGGTGTTCTTGTATACAATGACTTTCATTTCATTTGCTGGTCATTTGTGTGAGCAGTAAAGTCAGTATTTGAGTCTCATATGCCCTAACTGTGGTTGTTATTTCTATGGAATAATTTACATGTCTGCAGTACAAAACTCAATGAACTGTGAGTAGCAAACCCACTACATTGTTTTTCAATATGCTGCCGGAAATGAGAGTGTGAGGAAAAGAGAATATTAAAACTGAAATTAGAAAAATAAAGACTGGCTTGCATTTAAAATCTTCAATCCTGGGAGAATCTCATCAGTGTAACATGGGGCTTGGCTGCTCTCCGTTTGTGATCATTTCTCTGTCTGTCCTGAATCATTTGTACTTAAGTGTTGTGGATCAGCTGTTTCTAATAGCAGGATAACCAAACAGACTTGGTCTTGGTAAAAGAACAAGAGAATATTAAGAAGCAAAAAGATAAAACTAACCAATCAGAAAAAGGAAAGCATTGTGTCTCCAACTCAGTAAAATGAAAAAAAAAGAAATATTTATTCTTAGATTTCCATTACTGCTTGCTAGATGCCTGTTTTCCTTATACCTTTCCATGCTGTTTAATTGTTGCTGAGTATTTATACCAGTTTCACTAATACTGTAACTTTTACAACATTTTCTTTGTTTTTATTTTAACTCACCATCCCATGTGGTATCCTACCAGATAAGATACCTTTGCGTGTCGCTTCTTATACAAGCAGTTATGTCTTCCGAGTCCCTCTTTGTTGCTGATTCCAGCTGTTCAGTAGCAAGCTACATTTCTAGGATTTCATTAAAGCAGAAATATAATATGGAAAGGATTTTAAAAATCAGATAATTTCTTTCCCAGAATAAAAGAAATCAAATTCAGCTATGATAAAAACTTGATGAAAAGTAATCAACAAGACAGAAAATAAAGTGCTTCCGGTTCCTTACTACAAGAATATTTAAAATCTAGCCTGCATCTACCTTGCAGTTTAAGCCCATTTGTCATCATTTGAACAGCAAGGACATTCTTCAGAGAGTTGCTAGCTAACTCTCAGTCTAAAGGAATGACAAACTAGACCTAATTATTTCAGCTTTTTCTCATAGGTCAATCATGATTTGAAACCTTGTTATTAACCTCATTGCTCTCTTCTAGACCTTCTCACACTGACTTACACATTTTCTGAAGTCCCATGGCCAAGACTGAGCAGAGTAATCAAGTTGAATCATTTGTTTGTCATTCTTTTCCTGTGTTGGGCAACAGAGTAATCTTTTCCTCTGTTTTTTGTTATACTGAATGCATTTGCAGATCAAATTCTCATTAACTTTCATTTTTTACTAGTGACATCTCATCCTTTGCTTTGCCTTTCCGGTCTTGATAAGCATATGCCACACATCTGATTGTGTCCTCTGCAGTAAGATCACCTTTCAGTCCCTGATGTTGCCCAGTTCCAGTTAAACTCCAACCCCTAATTCATATTAATTTATCCTTGGGTTGTTTTTTCATCCTACATTATACTCCTACTAACATATTTCAATGCCAGTCTTCAAATTTTAATTTTTTATTTCTGTCCTCTGAATTATGACAGCTGAATTTGAAACCACTCTGACTCCTCTAGATCAGTGTCTGAAAAGGCACTTCTGCTCCTCAAGTGGGAGAGATGAGCATTACTTGTCTGAATAAATGATTGCCTCAGAAGAGTAATAGCAACTGGCTGAGTTGAACCAGCGCTAACATACAGGTTCTATTAACCTCAAATTACCATTACAGATGAGCACACATTCAGGTAATGTGTTGTATAAATAAAGCATACTACTTTATTAAATCAATATGAGAATAACAGGCCTTCCAGTAGGGAAAATGCTGCCAATTTTCAAAGAAGGCTATGCAAGACGATTTGTAATTAGATTACCTCCAGCTTCTTAATATTGACCTCAAAAGTATCCGATATGAATAGTGATAAATAGTATGTTTTCAGAGACTAGCAAACCATTATGATAAAATCTATTTTAAAGCTCTCTATCAACTGCATTTAATTATTCTTAAAGTGAATCAAGCTGAGCTTATATAAATCTACAGTGAGATATTCCTTTTATGAGGAAATCTCACAGGTTAACTCTTACGCATCTTTGAAAGTCTGTGGGTGAAGAGAGTCTCTTCAGTTTCCCCACTTACAATGTTTAAAAAAAAGGAAAGAATAAAATCATAACTTCACATCAGAATCTGATTGGATCCCAGAGAGGCTAGAAGGGCAAGAAATTATCTTTGCAACTGCATACACTAAGAGACTGACTTTTATCAAGGTTGATATTAAATACATCATTGTCTCGCATGAATAGTTGTGCTATACTCAAATTCAGTACACCTAATTCCTTTAGAATACTGAAACCTTATAAAAATTTTGGCCTCTGTAATGAGTCTTGAAAAACTCTATATATTGTACATATAACCAGAAATATGCCAAGATAGAAATTTTCATTCGTATATACAACTGGTTGTATAATTCACCTTTAACTCAGAGGTGAGTTTACCATCATGCCTAATAATTTTGAAAGTATTTGCTCAAGTATTGTTCTCATTTTGAAATTGCTTAGAAAACAAAATACAGTATCTGTTATATTTTCTTTATTGCAGGTTTTGAGATGTTTTATTGGGATCTTTTATTGAGATCTTATTTTGCAACAGGAGAAAACAATGACTCACTTATTACCTTTCTTACTCTTTCAGATCAGAGAGTCTGTCACTTCCATGAAACTTTTTTTTTCCAGTGACATTACATACTCTGAGCCATCTCTTATGATGGTAGAGTCCATCATGAACGTTTTAAATATCTCTTTCAAAGTAGTGCTGCAAGTCATTGTCCCAGGCTGGCAGCTACATCTAGGAAGTTGAACCATGATGCTAAACTACAATGAAGGATGTATATGCTAAAGTGTTAATAGACCTCTGTCTGCAGTCTGTCATGCCCTATAGCTCTCTATGTCAAGTACAGCTGGTCAGGAGGTCATGGTGAATAATTTTTTTGCATGTGATGTGTAAATTAATAGGAAAATAGAGGAAACCTATATATCAAAAGAGCTGTCTCAGTGCAATGAAGCATAGGGAGTGAGCCAAAAGTAGGATGTGGACTCCGTTCTTGAAAAGTATCTACTATGGTGGATCTCAGCCACATCAAACCATTTATTTAAAGGATAGAGTGAGATCAGCTTACCAATACCTTTTACTTAGCTCTGATAATGAAGACACTGCAAGATTTACAAAAAAGAGCTGTGTTTAAAAAAAGCCACAAGCATTGAAATCCATGTTAAATGACTTCTTATTTGGTTGTAAAATTGTTACTTGCAGCCTATTCATTCATGCAAGTAACTTTTTCTTTTTTTTTTTTTTCATACTGAAACAATGGGGTTTTTATGTTAAAAAGAATATAAATGTCAAAGGAAACAAAGGTCTCTCTGCAAGGGTAGAAAGAAGATGGCCTTGGAAAGTATAAAGAAAGATTGGGAGAACTTTGGTAAAAGGTTGAACTAATATTCTCTTCTTTAGAATGCTTTAGAAAGGCAAAATAATAGAAAATAGGAAAAGGAAAGGAATAAGACATCTGGGAGATTCTTTTATGAAGACTGAAATAATGAGGACTTGAGAGTGAATGTATCTGTGCAGAGAGGTGACATTCTTAAGGCATCACCTACCCTAATCTCAGCCAGCAAACCTATGAGGGCAACAAAAAACCTAACAGCTCTTATGAGTTGAAGGAAAAACAGAGAAATGTTTTTACATCACAGCAAGAACCTAACAAAAGGCTGAAGGTAATAAAAAAAAATTGAAGCATTTGTTATCTTTTTATAGGGGAAGTATTCTAAGAACAAGAACATTAGGTAAGCCACAGTAAACTCATCATTTATTGTAATCAACGCTTTCTATGAGAATTCAGAACAAACCCCGGAATTTTCTGTGGTTTAGTTCACCATTTGCATTTTCCTAATTTGTAGGGTTATTTTAAGGATAAAATCTGTTCACCCAAATACTGTGTAGGTTTAAACTGAACAGGAGACCAACTCAGTGCAAAGCAAAGCAGCATTAATGTAGTCAATGGGATTGTCCATAATAATTTATGTAGTTTAAATCAGTGGGTCTAAGTGAATATGGATTATCCTCTGAATCCTTTGAAAAATCTTAGAGTCATCCGATTTGAATTAAATTAATTTAATGCTGGTAACTTCATTGGCAGTGTCAGTAATCGCAATCTGTCAAAGCAAGAGACTGTTAACCACTTTTTTGAATCATTTGCTCACAGAGAGTATGCCTGCTAAAATGTCATGTGCTGTCAAAGGAAGATTAAATGAATTTATGAAATAGAGTCCATTGGAGGTTGCATAGAAATTATGACAGGCTTAAGAATTTTCAGAGCTACAAGTCTTGGAAAATAGACATGTTCTCAAGAAGAATGTCATCTATCTCCTCCATTTCTTGTATACCTTCTATCTTCTTTATGTATGTCTTTGTAGCTATTGCTGGAGACAGGATTAGGTGGATTTTTAGTTCTGTCCATGTACAACTGTTTTTATGCTCTCTTCTAAACAAAATACCTTCTGAGTCAAATTAGATAAAAGATGACTGAAAGTTTGTTTGTTGTATCTTTCCTCCCACTTTGTTCAGCAAACTGTTGTTAGCTAAAAACTGTTCCTAGCTTCCCAACTCAGCCTTCTGAATTGTTCAATTGGAAAATCTCTTTCTAATTGATTGACTCCACTCTTGTGAATTCTCCTACTAGCTTTTTCTATAACAAAATATGCAAACATAAAGAATCTGAGCTGATTAAAGTATTTTTGGTGCACAGAAAACAATGCAGTTCAGAATGAGAAAAGGTTTGTAAATATCAAATTTCAATATATTGAAAAACTAAAAGGAATAAAAGAGAGGGCAAATTAAAAAAAAAAAATCAGGGTCTCACTTTAAAAAGTGTCTTTTTAGATAAACATTTGGCTTCAGATTTGGATTTCTGTTTTTTAAATTTTTTCAGAGGTCAAAACATCTGTCTGATTTGGAACAGTGTTTAATCATTTCTATTTTTGTCTACCATCCTGAAAAAATCCATTATTTCACCAGGTTGGCCAAAGATATTAGTTGTGTGACAGACTCTGTGATAAAAAGATGTTTTTTTCATTACCTTAGGTCTTAACTATCTTTAGACAATTAGAAACTGACTTAGCTATTAACTGCCATTTTACTTCTCTAATGATTGCTGCAAGGACTCATTTTCCACCTGTAGTGATTTCCAGATTGCCTATTTTCAGTTTAAATTATTTAAAATCATGCTTGTCTTACTAGAAAATTAAAGATATAGCATGCTGAGAGAGACATAGCTGATTATAAGGCTAATAGGTAAACTCTTTTTTTCATCTGTGGCTGTTAGAAAGAGAAAATTATTAATTTTCATGGCCATGGCAGAAAATGTACAAAAAAAGGTAAAATGTCTGATACTGTGAATTATGAAGAAAAACAAACTGACTGTTTCAGAGCTAACGGTAGACCAATCCTTTACTTTACAGATGCTGTTTTTTCTTGTGTGGAACATTTCTACTTACAAGGAACAGTAGTTCTGAATATAACTAACTTAACATAGCCATGTCCTGTCCTGCCCTCAGCACTCAAAGGAAATTATCAGGAGATGTTTTGGGTGCAACCAGAAGAAAATTACTTCTGTAAAGCAATTTTAAAGCCTAGTTGGATTTAAAAAATATGAAATACAAATCCATATGTAATACATGCATATTATAGAAGGCATCTTTAACTATTTATTGCTATATACTGCAAACTATCTCCTGGGGGAAAAGGATCCAGCTCCAAGGTCCTAGTTTGTAATGAATATAAGAATTTTTTTCTCCCCCACTACTATTTAAAAAACAAACAAACAAACAGAACCCCCCAAACAGAAAAAAATAACCTATAGGCTAAAAACTTTTCATATTGAGCCAAATATATCATTAAATGGTGCAGTTTGGAGTGAGTAACTGCAGAGATTTCACCGTAAATTATAGCTGTTCTTACAATCAGGAAGGAATTTATTTAAAGAACTGTCACATTTACAGTTTTCACTAAAGTAACTTAAGTAGTAGCAGTTTTGTAGAAACAAAAGGAAGGATGCCGCAGAATATTTGTGGGGGATATTTTTTTAACAAAGCTTTTCATCAACACCCTCTTCAATTGTAAAGTGTTGGTTGATTCCATTTTTCAAGATAGTTTATGAGTACCGTGCTGTTTGCTGTGTCTATGGATCTCTCCAAGATATCCACAGGCCATTTTGTTACAAACCCCAATTCTGTCCTTGAGGCTTTCCTCCACTCCAGCAGAAACACTCCAGAGTTTTAGTGAGACAATCTTTTCTGAGATAATCTTTTAATGCCTTATGGTAATGAAGACAGCTGCTGTCACAGGGAAAAACTGTTCAGTTCATATTGTTTAAACCAAATCAGATCTGAAACAGTTTATTGGTTGGCTAACGACATGCAGTTAACTTGCAAACAGTGAACTATACATCCAGGATCAATATCAGTAGCACAACAGATAAAACACAAGACCAGATATTATGAAATGTTAATAAATGCCTACAAATATCTAAGCACTCTTTTATAACTAAGCCCCTCAAGGTCTAATGCTGTAGATGGTTATGTGTACTCCCACTCCACAGATACAGGACACAGGGGTTCCAGACATGCACCCGCTCATCAGGGAGTGCTGCATCCCCCCCGCCTGCAGACCCTCCTGCAGGATATAAGGTGCTGTGGCTCTACCCGTACCCATCCCACTTCCTGTGACCCCGCAACACGTGTGCTGGTGAGAAAGCCCTCATAAGATCACTTCCATACCCTCTGATGCAGGTCTCCCAGTGCCACACCCCCACAAGTGGGGTGCAGGCTGCCCCCAGCATCTGTCCCACAGGAGAGGACTCTGCCTGTGCCAGGCAAAGGCAGTGATGCTGGTGAGGCGATTGCTGGCATGCCCACCCTGGTGTGCTGCAGCTCTTCCTTCCCTCTTCAAGGTTTTTCCCTTCCCATTGTAAACTATCACGTTTCTTTTATGCTTCTTTTTGAAGGTGACCTCTTCTTTGTTTCAAAAGTTCCTGTAATTACCTGTAATTCTCTGATCGCTCTTTAATCTGGCTGTTGGCTATTTTCTTCTTAAAAATTACTTTTTTTTTGGCAAATACTCTCCCAGAATGTTTTATCCACCCCACATTATTTCTAATCACATTCCTGTCTTTACTGGTGTGGTTATCTAGGCTATTGGCTGAGGCTGGGCCATATAAGGACCCCCAAAAGTAGCCTCCTTCAGTGGGACTGCTGTTTTGCTCTCCGCCTGTCCTGTTTCCTCGATACCCACCCTGGTGTGTCCCTTCTAGATGTGACATCAATAAGCACATCAGATCTGTGGCTGGTATTCTGTTTGTGGCTTCTTATACTGACTTTGGCAGTCTGTCAGAATTCTTGGTTAAAAAGTCTTCTTGTAACTATTTAGCTATTTCACTATTTCTTCTTTCATTTGGCTTCTTGCACCTTCCCCTTTTAATACCTCCCAATTATGTGCTGTAGGAATTCTACATCGTTATGTGTATTCTTTTCTTTAAATTAATTTATTTTCTGACTAAATAAAATTATTTTCTCAACCTTTTGTTAGCCTTGGCTTCCTTATTGTGTCATTTTTCTCATTAGATTTTACTATGTGTTTTTGGCTCTCCAACCTGTTATTAAAGTTGGTGATATAAACCCATCTTCTACTAGTGTATGGGATTTAGGTTTTCAATACCTAGCAAGCTTACCTTTTCTATGCCTGAGGACAGACTCTGTCTCATTCTGGGAATTCGACTTGTTGGGGCTGAGGAATAAGGAATGGATAAAAGAAACACCAAAATTCTTTCCCTCCTCTTTTTTCCCAATCCCCTACTGAGAATTTTACTTCCTCACTACCATCTGCTCTTGCAGGTTTGGAGTATCAGATTTATTTTTTTTTCCTTCTTTGAGGAATTCTCCCAGCTTTCCTAAAGCAAGTTTTTCTATATCCTTCCTATATGTGTTATAGAGGTGAATATCTTCTTAAATGTCACATTTTTCTTTTTTCTTATTTCATGTAGCTTTGTGATATAGGGCAAATTTTCAAAACTTGTGTCCTGTTTTTGGAGAATCTAAAAGTGCAAACCTCTGGGAGGATTTGAGACTGTCATAGAGAATCTACTTTCTGCAGTCTGAAACAATACTGTGACTGAATACATAGAACATAAAGAGGTCTTCCAAACTGCAGTAAGAAAAATGACATTTGGTTTTCCTTGGCATGGTGTTGAAACACTTTTTCAAAAGGTGAGCTGATTTTCTGCACAGGTGCTTTCTTAGCAGCATGGATATTTCCTATGGAATTAGGTGATGAAGCTTCTGAGTGATTCCAGGATAAGAATCGTAGTTTATTAATGTATATTCCCTATCAGTCTTTATTGCTGTTTATTCATCTTTAGCATTTCCAGATTTTTGCATTGCTTTATTTTTGCAGCTTCACTAGGTCTTTGAAATACCCATGTAAGCATCTGCTGCATCTCCAATCTTTACTTCAAACCAAACATGAACACTTGGAAAAATTTCAGCTGGTCAGCTAGACTGCATGACTCTAGGTCAGGCTAGCATTGGGTACAGAGATTAATGTTTGTTTCTTTGTCTGCCTTTTATGCCACAAATGATTCTCTACTGATTTTATTCCATGAACACTTTTTAATACCTGAAGAAAACTTTTCACTAAATCATACCTGCATTTCATATGTGTTCTATATTGGGTCATCTTTCTTTGCTTAGACGGTTTCACATGCTTCTTCTTGATCTTCTTAATTAGGTCATATTCTCAACCAGATTGTGCTTGAACAAAATTTAAATTATTTTTCTTGGAAGATAGTTATCAGATAAAATGTGCTTTTATTCTCCATGTTCTATGGGTGACCTTGTACAAAAAGTATATTTAATTTGAAAAGTTGTTGGGTTTCTATTGAAAGAGTTAGAAATTAGATGGTTTTATGCTAATATTACAGCCAGATAAAGTCCTGTTTTATTGTTATACCTTGGGGATGCAAGCTTTCATATTTCCCCTTCTGGATGGGGGAATTAGAACCTTAGTGTGTGACTTGTAGGAATATGCAAATAATCACTTCTCTACCTTCATAAAATGTGGACAGCACATATGATTTATTAGTAGTTCTTTATTAACAGTAAAGATTGTATTAGCCAGGTAGTTCTGGAACTATAGATAACTGTAAATCTGGACTATGAGAAATACAGCGACACAAACCAATTTTAGGGTCCAAAAGATGTTATCTCCCTAATTACAGGTCTGGTGTCAGTATACAACATGAGGCCATTTTCAGATTAGGTTTAAGCAGCAGTTCCTATAAAGAAGATGGTTTTAATGCTATGGTTCTGAACAGGTCTGGAATTAGGATTCAGTCCAATGGGAGTTGATACATACAGATTAGGGCTGGAATAAAGAAGAGATGCCAGGCTACATTTTGAGTTGGTTCACAAGGATCATCTGCTATGCTTATATATCAGATGTGTATAAGTTCCTAAGATAGACTTGAGTTGAGTTAAGGTTTGGCTCTGATGAAAGAAAGTACCCTACATAAATTTTGCTTGCACATGCCATTCCCATCTGTTCTGGAGTCTGCTGGAATAGCTGTCTACTCTAGTCATCTCTGACTCTTCTGAAATTTCTTCTGCTTCCTATGACCATATCAAGGGATAGCTATATTTTGGATATTCAAAGTCATCATTCTTAGCAGACAGGTTGGCAGTTTGTTGTCTGGAATCCCCTGTTATGATGCTGTGACTTGTAAATAGCCCTTTCTTTCAGTTTTGCACCCTCATGGGTTAGTCAGTATACACAACTTCAGCAGGATTTTGCATTAGGAACTGTCATACTAAATTGAGAATAAAACCAGGGAGAAATAGCTTTTCAGTAAACTTATCATAACTAATAGAAGTAAAATGCAGCTAAGTATAAGCAGTACTGTTATGAGTACACTGACAGTTTTAAGAATGCTACTTCTAGTACTTGTTAATACACTTTTTTCAATATAACTGGATAATCTGTGAAGTAGTAAACAATGTTCAGAAAAGAACTATACATTTCTTCTATTTAGTATTTCTTCAACACAAGTTCCATTCTTGCCTCAGTAAACAATTTAAAACAATAGGGAGCTCACATGGGATAGTGCAGATTTTATCTGTGCTTGCCAAAGATAAATACAATAATTAATTTTGCTTTCACACTCCCAGTTTGGTAAGAAAAAAAAACAAAAAGAAATTGAAATTGCTTAAAATCATTTACTCAGCAAGTGTTAATGTTAGTGTCCTGAGTGACAGAGATCCTGTGAATAATTCATTATATTATTAGCATATCAGAGCAGCAAGGAAAGATACCTTGCCAAGCATCTTAAACCTTTGATTTGAACTTGTCTGTGCACACTGGTACCTTATTCATTTGTGTTGGATTGCTAGAGTTAATGCAGAGAAAGAAACAGCTTATTTGAAAATTTTAATTCTGTAGTTTCTTACTGTACAAGCAGAAGGGGGAAAAGAAACGTGTATCATCCAAACCTCATTGTTCCTTCAATCTTCTTTTATTCATCAGATATTGAGTTTGTATTATAACATGTTATGGGATGATGGAAGTTTTTTCTATCAGCAGCAATTTCATGGTTTGATTATTATTTTTTTTTATCAAAACTGCATGAAAATCATGTTGATGGAATCAATTCCAGGATGCACCAAAATGACAGTGAATGAAACTATTAATATAAGAAAAAACATCCCAAGACTTCAGAATAGGAACTGTTCCTTCATGGTGATGCCTGATAATCTCTGTATTTAACAATCAGTCGAACCTTCTGCTATGAACACTCTATTTTTTTTCATATTTATCTCAGCCTATGTAAGGTAAATTCCATTGGTTTATTCATGGAATATAGCAATGACTGTCAGCACAGATAGATATTTTGTTCATCAAAATCAAAATGTATTCAGGTTTGGTTTTCATTTTAGAAGAAACAGTGATGGCAAAAGATATAGCTCAAATAGTTGGTGCTTTCTGAGTTCTCTTACCCACATGAAAAAAAATCTAATAGTAATAATTTTAGGAGTATAAGTATGTTGGTAAAGATAATAAAACATCTTTTAAGTCCTAGCAGAAGTGGTTGTTAGAAAAATAACCATTCATATAAGATATGATTCTTCATAATTATATTCTTTGACACTTACTGCCAGAGTCCTGCTTCACATAAAATCAGTTGTGGTACATAGTTAGATAGAATCAATAAAAAGAGAGCAAATGAGTGCCCCCAGTGACCAGCATGTATCAGAGTACCACATTTGTACTGGAAAGATTAAAAAAAATATATCACAGAGAAGATAATGGCTATGTTGAATAAACTAGATTGCTGAGAACTACTTGTGAATTGAAAAAGAAATCACCAATCTGCTTTTAATAAAGGGCAGGGGCCAGGGGCTAGAAGGAAAGGTAAACCACAGAGGTAGAGTCTCACTTTTGCTTTGTCAAGCAGCATGTCCTGAAATAAGCTTTTCTCTCAAATTTGCCCCTGGAACGCTTTGCTTCCTTTTGCATAAAAACAGAAGGGGGGATTTGGAAGCCAATCTCCTACTTTTCAGGGGAACACAGACACCCATGAGATGATGGGCCTCTCTAAGTTTTTGTGGTAAGTTTCAAAATGCCTTTTTTTTAATGAAGAAAAGAAAATATTTGATGTTGAAAACGTATGAAGTGTTAAGCCTTTTCTTTTGTCCTTCATTAACACTATGCATTCTAAATATTCTCATTGAAAACAGGGAATATATCTTACATAACGTGTAAATCTCTGGAGAACTGAAGCTGAAGTAAAAGACAAAATGATTTTTTTGTATGCAAGAAGGTGAAATGAAAGCAATGTCTGAATAATATATACATACACTGATTGGATTATTTTAACTTGTTTATGCTTTAGGTGGCAGCTAAGAATTCAAGATACAAGTAAGATGTCATGTCTTTTTATATTATGGATTTATGCTTTCTGTAAATCTTCCTTTCTTCAAAGAATCCTTTGATCAGGCCATCTCACTTGTTCTTTTCCAGCAAACCAAGAGCACATATGATGTAAGAACACTTTAGTTGTAAGTGAAGCCTGTAACATTGCAAATATTTCTGTTGTCATTAGATAGCTTGAACTTATACGGACAGTATAATTTTCTGATACATCTCTGGACTTCTTAAAAGTTATTTACACTTAATAGCTTGTGTTTAGATACTGCTAAGAGGCACTGATTGTATTACGAATCTCTGCTTTTCAGGCTTTGATTCACAATGTATAAGTTTTGTCTTTTGAGGTATTTGAGTAATTATGCATCTGCATTAGTTTTATGATTTTTTTTTTTTAGCTGGAAATTGAAATTAAAATAATCTTTATAAATTGTTCTGTGTGAAGCACAGAACACAACATTGTAGAATAATGTTGGAACTACCACATTCCATCTGATATGAAGTCTGTTCAAAACAATAATAGTTTCTGAAAGTTGCCAATAAGTGTTTCAAGGTCTTGCTGTGTCTTGGAAATCGGATTTGAAGAAATCATGTTAATATTGACATTTCTCAAATTTGTAGCTGATAATTGATAAAAGTTTAAAATTCTGAATTGAGGTCCCAGGCTCTTCAAAAATTTTTCAGGATCCTCTTTGACATGGAGAATATTATCAGTGTGAAAGACTAATTCCTATCATGCAATCTGTGGGGCATACCTGACCTGTAAGGATGAGTTTATGCTCCTCTTTTCTGCAACATTGAAAACATGTTCATTTACCAGATGGAGATATATAAAATACAGATGAATCATTGAAAAGTATTCTGAATGCACAGATTAATTATTTTCCAAAAGCGCAGTAAAGTCTACTTCAATGTGTGGGCTTCAAGTTACTACTCAGGACTTTAGGGTTGTATCAGTACTGACACATGAGTATGAGAATGAGATCATCTATACTAACAAATCTGTACCACATTTTTAGCATATTACCTTTTTGTAACATTAGACCTGTTCTACCTGATGTCTTTACTAAAGAACTCTTGGGTTCCGTTTAGCTATTAGAACAGTCCATGGACTATTCCCAATAGTCTGTTTTCGTTCAATTTCAGCCTGAAATTGAAACCTAAGACAATTTACTGGCAGAGATGTGGGCTATTCTGTGTCAGTTAGCATTAATACTTAGCATTGAGCTTGGATACATTTAATTTATTTTGTATATAGGTGTAAATAAATAAACACATATTTCCACCTGAAATGGAAGAATTCTGGCAGTGATTTAACCTGCATCTGAGCATCATGAAGTCTTTAATATATTTTTCCCCAGCATCATACTATTAGGTATGGAGGTATTACTAGCCCATGTCTGCAAATAGAGAAATATATAGAGAAATTACAATTGCAAAAGTATGTCTTGAAGGAGTCACAAGAAATATTCAGCATAGATTTGAGTCTGGATTACTTACATCAGTTTAACACTACAAATCCAAGCACTGACACATCCTTTTTTCTGCAGTATGGATAGAGAAGTATGGGTGTCTGTTTCTCCAAGGATTTTACTATCAAAGAAATATGAAATCTGAGCAAAACATTCAATATCTTAAACACTCTTCAGAAAGAGCTCTCAGAAGCATTTTCAATGGAAATAAACAGCTCTACAAGGTCCTAAACCACAATTCATTGTCTTGAAGGTATAGGAGCTAAATCCAAATGAGCCTGTACTATACTGGACGGGACACACTTTTGTGAGTTTAGCACTGCATAAAGAAATGTTTTTTCCAATATACTTATATATTTTTTTAACTTGAATTTTGTGAAGGTAACACTATATGTACATTTATTTATCACTTTTACATGAGATATTTTTGTGGGTGTTGTTTCAAATTAGGTATGGATTTTAAACCAATTTAAAATATTTCTTTCAGAAACACTTTCTGATTCATCACTGAGTAAATTTGACATGCACAAAGAGAATTGAGATTCTGGGCAAGAAAGCATATCTTTTATTAGATTGAAAAATGTACTAGTGAAAAAGCTTACATTATTTATATATATATATATATATATATATATATATATATATATATATATATAAGAGCTCCTTTGATCATGCTGTCAGGTAACCCGGAAGAGTAAGCCTCTGATGCAAACAGTTACAATATTTTTAATTACAGTTTTGTGGGATTTGTCACCTCTGTGGGAGATGTGTTCCTTGGTGGATGAGATTTTCTTCACACCATGATATGTGCTTCCACAGTACTCTTCTCTATTAACTTAATTAAGAAATTACCATCAGAGAGGCAGTGTCTATTAAGCATTTATTTGAATACAGAGTGTGTCTGACCTGTTGTTTTTTCTGTGTCCCACTGATGCTACTGTAAGATGAGCACCACTTACAGAAATTATAGGGAGAGCACAAGCAGAGGCAACAGGTGGGATAGCTATAGTATCAGAATACAAGTCTTGCAATGTTTACTCTTACTCATTAATGGAAATGATATTTGGCTTTGAGTAAAATATCTTTACTTTTTCCTAGCACAAGTGTTTCCTGTTTATTTCAATCCAGTACAAATATTTTAATTGGACGAGGAAAAATAGGTGCTTCACTAAGGATAACAGATTTTTTTAATTGTCCTTTGACATTACTGTATCAAATATTAGAGGAATATAACTTATTTCTGCAGTAATCAAATTCATGAAGCCTGCTTTTGTATGGATGTGTGTCTTATGTCTCTTTCTTTCTTCCCAATGCTCCACTTCCAAAATTCTCCTTCTCCCATATCACTTCCCACCTTGACTGGGCAACTGGAAGAAAGTCCTCCCAGTGGCAGAGAGCACTGACTGTGCAGGCTGACCTTCTGTTCTAACCAGCCCCAGGCAGGTGCTGCCTCTCATACGGGACAGTCCCTTCTCCTTTGAGGAAAGTAGTTTAAAGACTGATCATAGAATACACCTAATCTTCTTGTCTTTGATATCTCTACTTTTCTGACAAGCTCAGCTGAATTTAGACAACCAGTTTTAAAGGTATCTCAGGTGGGATGGCAGAAACAGTTGGAGCACCAGCAAAATTATATGTACTTTGTTTACTTTAAAAAACAGGCTAAGAATCTTAAAATAAAAACCTCACATAGCTTTATCTGAAGTGAAAATGTTACCTAGTCTTAAAATAGTGCTTTGTTAATAACTGTGGTGAATTGACCCTGGATGGACACCAGGTGCCCACTGAGCCGTTCTCTCACTTCCCCTGCTCAGTAGGACAGGGGAAAAATGACAAAAAGCTCATGCCTTGAGATAAAGACAGGGAGATCATTTATCAATTATTGTCATGGACAAAACACACAACCTGGAGAACGTTAATTTAATTTATTGCCAATTAGTAAGTGAGTAGAATAATGAGAAATAAGAATAAATCTGAAAACACCTCCCTGCCCCTCCCATCTAATTGGGCTCACATTCACTCCTTACTTCTTGACCTGAGTTGTGCAGGGAGATAGGGAATGGGCATTGCGATCAGTCCATGATTCTTCATTGCTGCTGCTCCTTCCTCCTCATGCTCTTCCCCTGCTCCAGCATGGGGTCCCACCCACAAGAAACAGTCCTTCATTAACTTATCCAACATGGGTCCCTTCTGCAGGCTGCAGTTGTTCAAGAACTGCTTCATCATGGGCCCTTTCCATGGGGTGCAGTCTTTCAGGAACAGACTGCTCCAGCTTGGGTCTCCTGCAGGTCACAGGTCCTGCCAGCAAACCTGCTTCAGTGTGGGATTCTCTTCATGGGTCTGCAGTTCCTGCAGGAACACGCTCCAGCACGGGCTTTCTGTAGGGTCACAGCTTCCTTCAAGACAAATCCACCTGATCTGGTGTGAGGTCCTCTGTGGGCTGCAGGTGGATATCTGCTCCACCATGGACTTCCACAGGCTGTAGGGGGACACTGCCTCACCATTGTCATAACCACAAGCTGCAGGGGAATCTCTGTTCCGGTGCCTGGAGCATCTCCCTCTCTTTCTTCACTGGCTTTGGTGTCTGCAGAGTTGTTTCTCTCACATATTCTCACTCCTCTCTTTGCTTGCTGTCACACAGCAGTTTTTATCCCTTCTTAAATATTATCCCAAAAGCGCTACCAATGTCACTGATCTCAGCTTTGCCCAGTGGCAGGTCCTTCTTGGAGCCAGCTGGAACTGGCTCTGTCCAACATGGCGGCAGCTTCTAACATCTCACAGGAGCCACCCCTGCAGCCCCGCTGCTACCAAAACCTTACCATATAAACCCAATGCAATAGTACTTCAGAACAGTTTCCAAGAGTAATATTTCTAAAATATGTTTCACAGAAAGCAGTTTTCTTGACACCTTCCCTTTAACTACCTGAAATCTTCCCTGAGATGGTCTTGATGCCAGCAGCTTCCATTACATTAGTGTTTCTATTGTTCCTTTGAAGAAGTAACACTTTACTCTTTTTAATTAATTGCAATTTATATAATAGTAACAATTTTATAAAGAACATTTAAAATTTATGATCATTGAATTTATAGGCTGAGCAGTTTTAGATTTGACGATCTTTTTAATAGGTATATACATGTATGCTCCTACTTATCACTTCCTTTTAGAAATAGAAGGGCAATCAGAGGAGTGCTTATTTTGCTAAACAAAAAGAGAATATAGGATAACATGACATTTTTCAGTCTATTGCAAACAATATACTAGAATAGAACAACTGTAAAGTCATCAGCTGTAATTTTCAGCTCCTCAGGATGTTACTGTTTGCCAAATTTTTGAAAGGCCATACTGCAGTAGCTGCTGGGTTTTTTCTAAGTTTGGCCCTAAGTATTGCAGTGGGAGTGATAATACGCTGAGCTCTATTGAAAACTTTGTTGGTGCAGAACAAGTGAATGAAAACTTTTGGCCCTGAGCCCTGTAGAATAACAAATTGCACATCACCAAGCTCATGGTTTTAGTTTATAGCACATGGATGTGCTCTTGTTCAAAAAAATGAATATTGTTGATGGATACAAGCAAACACTTAACCATATAATTAATCTTAGATATACTCTGGAGGAAAGAAATCCCCAAGGCCAACTTTTTGATAATAACCAGATGTTTATATCAACTGTTACAATGCTAAGTGAAGATTCTGGGATGTTTCTGGTTGAAGTGCAGAATTTTTGTTATATTTTCATATTTCATTATTTCTTGGGTTTTTTTAGTTTAGAAAAAGAAAGAAAACGGAAAAAAAATAATTAAGCAGGTAAGAAACTAAGCTATCTAAATGAAATTAGGAATGATGTCTTAAAACAGGAAAGATTGCTTACGTAATTGTATTATAATTTTAGAAATAGTATATGTTTTCCAACTTTTTTGTATTTTATTTTTTTAACATTAAAGATAGACTATTGGGTTTTCCACAACATAATTTTCCTTAACACTTGTCCCCTAAGTAAATTATCTTCTCATACTGTCTGCCAAATCTTCAACCATTGTAATTATTTCTTTCATCTGTGTTCAGTTGGTGCCTTCACACCTTGAACATGAATGTGGTTCTGATCTCCTTCTTTTTTACATCCTCCCCCTTAATGTCAAAATACAGAAAAGGGCAACATGGATAATAAAGACACAGAATAGTTTCTGCTTAGGATAGAGATGATATGACTTAGGAAGGATATGAAAGAGATTTAAGAATCTTGACCAGCTTAATAAAAATGATTAGGAAAAAACTACTTCACTCTTTTTCTCATAATAAAAGACTCAGAGACATGTAGTGAAGTTAGATTACAGGTTCAGAGCAAACAGAAGGGATTTTTGTTTAATTAAATGTGAAACTCATTGACACAGGTTCCTGTGGATGTCAGGAGTTTGCTTTTTTCATTTCTCTTTTATTATTGTAAAAATGTCCTCTGTTACTTCGAAAAGATAGTGAGCAGATGAAGCAGAACTTTTTGGAGGGAAGGATGGGTTGTACTTTCCTCTGCTGGGTATGGTCATGGCAGGGGCAGAGAAGGGGAAGCAATTACAGTCCTTTAAATATCCGAATAAAGCAGGAAGGTGGAGTTAATTCCTATCATACTACAACAAGAGGTGTTGCTTTATGGGATCAAGATAATCGCAGAGAACAATAGCAAGAATACCAAAAATCTTTGTTAATATGAATGTATTATATATGACAACCCATAAGAACTTAGAAGCAGTGTAATACCTCGTGCTGACAATTAACACACAGCTTGTTGAGTCATCTGAATTGAACAAACCATTGACCAGCTGTTGGTCAGTGGATAGTAAAAGAGTTTCTGTTTAAGATAGAGAAGATAGGCTTTGATGGAGAAGACTAGGATAGAGATAGAGATAGACTAGAATAGAGAAGATATTTGTAGACCCCTGGATCTGAGCATGATTTTATTTGATTTTTAATCTATTTTTAAGTTAAACTTATAACCATAATGGGGAAAAGTTAGTTCTATTCAGTTTATTTGTTTGTTTGTTTTGTGACTTTCATTAATAGATTCAAATAAGTCTCCCAGGAAGGAGAGCCTGGCTAATTAATTAATATATGTAGAGCTTACTTACCTGTTAAAGGAGATTTCAATAACATTTTCAATATTTCAGAAATCAGTGTCCCTTTTATCTTTTTCTGGGTCATCTCTTTGTTTCAAAGAATGTGTTTTTCTGTTTGCGTGGCTTTCAGAAGGTATATTTTCTGCTTTCCCCTCCCCCTAGTTAGTTGGTAAGGGTGACCATTAAAAGTTACAGCTGAGTGTCCTGCTACAGTTTAATTATTGTAGAAATCACTCGTCAGAAGGAATGGCCTTTAGGGGAATCTCACATGCACAGATCAGTAATCCTAATCAATCTAATTAAGTTTCTGTGAAATAAGCATTTTAAAAAGACTTCCAGAGGTCCAGAAAGTTTGGTTTATTGTTTAGTGTTGCAGAATTTATCTTTAATCTGGGAAGGTTTCTCAAATGTTGCAATGAATTATGCATTAGATTTGAATGGAAAAGTCCTTGCACAAAACCACTGCAATAGCATAGTAGAGCATACTTCCCTTTTGAGGACAGACTTGATGTTGTAATTTCCTGCCCCCTGAATGACCGAAGTGCTTAAATTACAGGATTCTTGTAAATGTCAGCAGATTATTTTCACAGGTAGAGGAAGTCCTAATGTTAACAGAAAGCAAAGTGGGGGAAATCACTATTTACACTAATGTCTTTATAGTATAAATGCCTAACTTGCAATTCAATATGTGGTTGGTAACCTCTCATTTTGCTGTAATTTACAGCCTTGACAGTTTCTTAGAAGCATAAATTGTTCCTCTGGATCCCAAAACACTGTTTCCCCTGATACCTACTCTCTATGTGTTACAATACTGTCAGTGAATGTAATGATCATAGTTTTTGTAGTTTGCTAAAGGAATGCAATAATCTCTAAAAAGCTCTTTCAAGCATGTCTTAAAGATGGAATACAAACAAGTATTCACTTAATGTCTCTGTGTTGTACATGCAATGTAAGAATCTCAGGTTGTTTTGCTCTCAGTGCTGAACCACAGATGAATCTCACAAAGTTCTTGTCCATGTCCCTGTATCATCTCATAACTTATTCACATTCCAGGATAATTGCTGAGACAGTATTTGTATTCCCAGAAACAGCAAGTGGTAAAACTGTTGCTCTGTCACTCTCAGAAAGATTAATTCAGATGTACAGAAACTTGGTAGTCTTTTTATTTGTTTTATTAGTCGTATTTCATCTTCCTGTATCTTGGCTGAATATATTCTACATTTACGGTGATAGGATCACAGGATAATTCAGGCTGGAAAGGAGGTCAGAAGGTCTCCAGTCCAGCCTCCTTCTCACAGCAGAGTCAGCTCTGAGGTCAGACCCAGTCCCTCATGACTTTATCTAGCCAAGTCTTGAAAATCTTCAACAACAGAAGCTGCAGAGCCTCTCTGGGCAACCTGCTCTACTGCCCAACTCTCCTCCTGAGGAAAAAGGCTTTTCTTATGTCCAGTCTGAACTTTTTTTCTTTTCCATTTATATCTCTGTCTTTTGTTCCCCTACTATGCATTCCTGTAAAACCTGTATAGACTACTGCCTCCATCTTCCCAATAACTTCCCTGCAGGCTGCTGCTAGGTGCCCTGAAGTCATCTTTTCACCAGGTTGAACCAAAGTCGGTCCCTCAGGTTCGCCTCACAGGGAAAATGCTCCAGCCCTGACTGTCTTTGGTTCCTTTGCTGAGGTTGTTTCATTTTGTCAAAGTGTTTCCTACATTGGGAGACTGAAAACTTGACACAGTATTGCAGATGAGGCCTAACAAGTGCTCCCTGGAGGGGAAAAATCCCTTACCTCCTTCTCTGGATCTTCTGGCTGTGTTTCTGGCAACATATCCCAAGACGCCATTTGCTTTTTTCAATGTCAGGGCACACAACTGGCTCATGGTCATCTTGCTGTATACCAGGGCCCCCCAGGGGGTCTCCCACACAGCTGGTCCCCATCTGTTTGTCCCCAGCCTCTGCTGTTCCCAGAGGTCCCCCCATCCCAGGTGCAGGACTTGACATTTGTTATTGTTGATTTTCATAAGGTACTTGCTGGCCCATTCCTCCAGCCTTCCTAGGTCCTTGAACAGAAGCTCTGCCCTCAGACATATTGAGTGATCCCCCTAGTTTGGTGTCACCTGCAAACTTGTGAGCAAGCACCTCATTAACTCTTATAGGTAATTGATAAGGATGTTAAACAGGACAGGTCCAGGGATACAACCCTACAACCCTCCCCTTGTTACCAGGCTCCAGGTAGAACACAACCTGTTAACTGTAATCTTTAGAGCCCAGGCATCCAACCAGTTTTTTAATCATTTTGTTGTCTACCCATCCAGACTATATCATCCCAGGTAGTGTATCAGAATTTTGTGGAAGAATGTGTTAAACACCTTGCTAAAGTTGAAATAAATGACATTTACTCCTCTCACCTCTTCCACAAATCTAGTCATTTTAACATGCAATCAAGTTTGTCAGGCATGATTTATGAATGATCAATCCATGCTGACAGTTTCGAATCACCTTCTCCCTCAGGTACCCAGAAACATGTTCCAGAAAGACTCACTACTCATTTTTTTTCTAGGGATAAAACCAAGGCTGAATGGCCTGTAGTTCCCCGGATCATCCATCTGGACTTCTTTGAAGACAGGAGCAACATCTTTGCATTTTAAGTTGTCAGAGATCTTTTCGGTTCTCTAAGACCTTTCAAAGATGATAGAGAACATCCAGCTCTCTTATTACCCTTTACTGCAGCCCATCATGCCACATGGACTTACATGGGTCATGTTCTCTACATTGATCCCTGACTCAATCTTTGTACCCTTCTGGTTCTCGTCCTTGAACCTTTTCACTAATCACAGAGGCCTGGGAGACCTTGCAAGAGAAAACTGAGGCAAAGAAGAAACTGAGAACACCAGCTTTATCTGTGTGTGCAGCCATTAAATGACCTGTCCCACCTGGCAATGCTCCTATTTTTTCTTGTTTAGTGTTTTATTGCAAATGTAGCAGAAAAAGCTCCTCTCATTGCCCCATGTGGCAATTTGCCCATTCTTAAATATGCTTCCCAGACATTCCACCATCTTGGCTGAGGGGCTCAACTGTGTCCTGCAGTGGGGCCATTCAAGCCAGCTGGAAACAGCTGTGTCCAACATGGGGAAGCCCCTGGTCTCCTATCTGAGAGGCCACCCCTACAGCCCCGCTGCTGCCAAACCTGGACACCTGCAGCCAATATACTTGGCTCCCTCCTTGCTGTCCCTTCCAGGAGCTGGCAGGAAGGTTACAGGCCTCTGTGAGAACTAGGATTTGCCAACTTTATCACCATAATTAGTTGTTTTGTAGCAAATTACTTCAGTCATGTGAACTGTTGCACTGTGTCAAAGCTATCCCAGTAATGTCACAGTTTTGTGACTGCACATACAGCTCTAGTTTCTCCAACTTGTTTCTCAGGCTGAATGCACTGTACATACACTTGAGGTGGGCCACTTTCGCCCCCAATCTATCATTTCTGAGGTCCTTCTTGTTCTTGTACTACATGCTTTGGTTTCCACCCCATCCATCGTTTTCTCATTTTCAGTGGATTGCTAGCTCCCTTCCCTGTTGTTCCTAATTTAAAGCTGTCCTCAGCAGGTTGCTACAAGCTGCAATTGCAGTGCTATTGACAAAGCTCTGTCATTTTACTGCAGCACATAAAATTGACATTTCCCTAAAAACCAAGCATCTCAATTAACATTTCATAGTATTTTAAATTTAAAAAGGAAACAGTGCAATTGCCCAACACCTTAACCTGTGATTTTTACTGGTTTTAAGCACAGCCTGATTCTAGATTTATTCCAAAAAGTTAGAGGACTGCATTTTCAACCAGAAAATAATTATTCATTGTTAACAGTAAGCAAAAGGAGACGAGCCACCAAAATGCTCTTGCACTAGCATGAGTAAGGAGCCCTACTCACCCTCAAGCCCTATTATGTGGTCTGTGCACCTGTCCATGAACTTCTTCATTAATTCACAGTAACTCTAAGGGCCTGTAGATGCAGCCAACATGGAGTTCCTCTTCTGTGAAACCCCCTGACTTGTCAACCACTGCTGCTAAGCCTCAGTGGTATCCTCATAAGCCTCAAGACAGCTGACTTTAATCAAAAGGTGAGCAGCAGAGAGTCTATCCTGTTTCTAAACTGCTTCAAGCTGAAGACAATATTGGCTTTTCACCCACACATGTCATGATTTTATGTAATGGCTTGGGGATGCTGCACTGGTCAAAAAGCCTGAGGGACCCTTAGACCCAGTACACATCTCAGTCAGAACTGATTCATGCTTGGCTAGCTCATAGTGTGAGCTGAGCCAGACCATAGGAGAATAATTATTTTCTTCACTCAAACATTTAGACAGGCCTTTTCCTTTTAGCTTCAGGTCGGAGAATGAGAGAAAAGGTCTTACAAGGTTCAAGGTTGTGGCTCTGGTCGCATCTTTGTTTCTATCTGATGGAGTGCCTCCTGTCCTGACAGTCCTTTAGCTTTTACCTATCTTCAGATGACATTTTTCTTACCTGTTGTTGATCATGCACTTAGTCTCAGTATACCTTATAAACTGAGCTTGCTTGAAAATTCCTGGTGAAGTCCTTTATTTTTCTTCTCTTTCTGGAGCCTCTGACCTGCAATGAAAAAAAAGACCCCTCCTAAAATAAAATTTCTGCCTGAGTAGACACAATACTTCCAATGAAAAAACTGGCTTGCCCTACACAGCGTCCTCTGTCTGCCTAGTTCCTTCAAAGTGATGCCATCTTCTATTTGAAAAAACCTGAATGTTGTACCCAGAAGAACTGAGAGCAGGCGCCTTCTGTGCATTCATGAAAAAAAAATTGTAAAATAATAGAAGACTTAATTTTGATAATTAATGACTTGCATAGATGGATTTTTGTTTCCTAACTGATCAGCTCTTGATTATTTTTTTTTCTATATAATCATTCATGTAAGACATCAAAATAACCAAGATAGTTTACTTTGAATGTAATGTTACTTTTGCTCTGCTGGGATATTTTCTACAGAAAGGGATAAAATGAGAGTGTTTATGACACTTGAATTTAAAAAAGAAAAAATCCAAAGCAAGAACAGCTTGGCTTTAACTAGTTAAATGATATTGAAATTCAGAAGAATAATATACCAAATATAGCAAGATAAAATTATGGGGGGTGAAAAAAACTACATGCAGAATTCTTCAAATAAATTCAATATGGAAAATGGCAGCATTATTCAGCTCCACAGGATACAGACACTAGGTTTGAGAAATTTGGAAAATAGGGATTCCAAAATATGTATTTAAGCTATGTCTTCTCTCCTCCCTCTTCTCTCTCCTTCCATTCACAGCTAGGTGCCCATTTCTTAGTTTTTTACAACTTTAATGGTAGATGTGCTGCAGAATGTAAATTTCCTCAGTTAAACTTAGAATTAAAAAGAAAACTTGGATTTTAGAACTAAACTTCCTGTAAGTTTGAATCATATTCCCATTATTCCAATGAGGATTGATTTCTATTAAAATTCCAGCCCATTTTAGTCTTTGTAATGAACCTAAAATAGCTGCCAGCTTGCAGTGCTGGAATTAATGATAATTAAATGTAACACAAAATGTATTTCCATATTTTGTATTGCTTAAATGATTTCATCTCAGATGTAGTATGATTCTTTTTAGAGATGACTACTTCTATTTAATCTCTTTTCCAATTTTAATTTGAATTTCATATTGTTCCTGACTGTTTAATGAATATTTTGGGAGATGGCCATAGTGTTGTTAATTATACCGGAGACTGAGTATAATTAATTCTTTTGGACCCAAAGTCAGCTAGTTAATCGATTTCTGATGAAACTGAAGATTAAACACAGATAGTTCACTTCTTCCTTCATTCATTTTAATTTTTCCCTCTTTGAATTCAATCAGATTACTTTGGGAAGTCATTGCTGGCAAATCAATTTGTGGACCCATTTGGGGTATTATCCAGATGTTAATAGATGGATGATCCACTCAGGCCAGTCACCTTCCTACCATTTTATTTTTACATGTTTAAAGAAAACCTTTTAGTTCTTTTCAGATTTACCAGCATTATTTGTAATTCATATTTAAATTACTTCTAACTGCCTACTAACAATAAGTTATTTAACTAAGTATGGAATAAAAAGGAGTCCTCAAAAGAGTTCTCTGAAGACCAGACAACTCACACAGTGAAGGGCTTGAAACGATGTGGAAGACATTCCTCATATTAGTGAGGCATTAACTCATGTAGCTAAATTTGATTTTAGGGAACAGTCTGAAAAGGTTTAAATTAAAAAGAGAAAAACACATTAGTATGCCCAGGAGTTCCTGTCTTTTTTTTTTTTTTTCCCCCTGTGCTATAAATAATGGTATATTTTAATTTTTGACAGCAGGAAAAGCCCTAAAGGCTGTAAGGAGATAATCAAAAAAGGGCAAGGAAGAAATTAAAAAGAACAGGAGGAGGACTTTCTTCTAGTCAATGAGAGAAACCTTGAGCATTTTTCATTTATTACTCTACAGATAGTAATAGATAGCTCTAGGTTTCATACTGCAATGGTTCACAAGTATACTCTATCACTGTATTCAATATCCTTCTGCGAAGAGACTTAAGACAGCTTTTAATGCTACTTCTTTATGGGGGAGTCAGAGAAGAACAGAAGTATTTCCTGTGATTAATTATCTATATTTTTTTAAGAACTGGAGCAAAAAATGCAACTTTTAACTGTGGTTTCCTACATAAAATAATCCCTTTTGAACAAAATGCGTAAACATATAATTCAATCTCCTCAGCACTTGAGCACTGTATATGTTAAATTTATATTAAATGCATTACTGAATAAAAGCCTAGATATTAAATAAGAAACATTTTCTGTTTCTCAGATGAAGAACAGATGTGCATGGTCTTTGTCAGCGTTTGTACTGTTTAACATTCAAACAGTGACTTTGTCAATCTGTAGAAACAAAGACTTCACCAGTTTAAAAGCTATTCAGTTTTCTAATTAATGTTCTTATGTTACACTTTTGGCAAACTTTCTGCATATTTATAGCTGTCAGTGGTTAACATGAAGTTTCATTCCCACAACCATTACTTTTACATTTAAAATGAAATAAGTGAAATGTTTGTAGTTTATCATAGTATTAAGTCTTTTTAAGTTCAGCCATTTTTAGGGGGAATGTGGGTTAATGTTAAACAGTCATTAAAATGTAAAAATAAATAAATAACTTCAAAACTTTACATCTAAAGTTTATATTACAGAACTGCAGAGCTCTGGATAAGAAATATATTTGGTCTCAAAGTTATGACACAAGGAGAAGCCTCACAGGAGTAATACCACCACATATTATGAAAGAAGTTTATCTTCAAGTTCTGCCTTGCTCTTGGAGATCATGAAGGCAACTAACAATTGTTCCAGACCCAAAACAACTTACCCTTTAAATTTTCCTGTTGTCTCATGTATCCGAATCTGGGCACAGAAGATGGCAGTGTTAGAATACAGCCTGCCTCTTTAGTGCCTTCTTATCCCTGACGTCTAAACAAGGAGTGAATAGGTGATTAGATCTTCAGACTCATTAAAAACTGCACACTAAATCTTATTGTGTTTTGGTGCTTGGACTGTGCACTACTATGGTCATTGTATTTAAGAAATATTAGTTGAATATTAGCTTTGATTTTTTTATTAATAAAGTGGAAGGGACATTATTTGAACAAAAATAATTAGAAACATTGTTCTTTAATGTACATCATATGATCAGAAAGTTAACACCTTCCCTCAATTTCTGAATTTTGTAAAACTAATATGGGATCTAATAATATTCCTCCAGAATTGCAATAATTTTGACTTGTCCAATCATTTAATATTCAGAACAAAAAGCATAAACAGGGAAGCCTAGCCAAGAGACTGAATTTTATGTTTTATGTGGGTTTTTTTAGTGGTAAACACTCACATTCATGTTCATGTGTCCTGTGGGGATAATGAGAATCAGGGAGTCAGTCTGTAAGTGTTGTTAAATTCACATTTGTAGTGACATTTAAAGCTAAGTGATGAGAGATGTGAATTTCAATTATGCTTTTGGTTTTCTAGCTACTCTCACATTACCCAGCTATAAATGGACAGTTGATTATATGCACAGAGTTACTGGATGTGAGACAAACAGCAGAATATGATACTAACTACATTTTTCCCTTCCTTTCTCTTTCCGTAGTTTCACCCCGAGACAGTGTAATTTGATCATGTTGTATGGATAGTGGGACTCCAATGGACATCTGACTATATTACTGAATCTAGTACTTCAGAAGTACCCAATTAGTATTCAGTGAAATAGTGTCCTTTTCTATTTCTATATTTGGCTTTTAATATGTATTTACCTAGATACATTACATGGAAATAATAGGAGGATCTGCTGAGTTGCAAGTGTTCCCTTTTTAATGAAAGATGCAAATTCAATGAGACTACTTATCATATAACCAAAACTGATTCTCGACTTTAGGCAGAAAGTATCACCTTTCATGAGAGGAACACAAGAAATCACCATTAATTCTAGCAAATATAGGCAAAGGACACTAAATATCCTACTGCAGTGATCTGCCACAACGCAGATTGAAATAAAGCAATACTGTTAAGACTCAGAAACAAAGGACAGCCCCATGTCCTGGTACTCTGTCTTTCCACTGCTGAATTCCCTTGATTTATCTTTCTAAATGTAATTATAGTTATGCTGATAATGATGATGATGATAGCAGTGATAACAATAACAGCTGGTGTGGTAGAAGTTACTGCAAACAAAATTAGTTCCATTCATTTAAAAAATAATCTGATCCATCAAACTGCTGGATATTGCTAAATGAAGCTATTGGTTACAGTATGTGCCAAAAGACTAAAAGAAAAGCATTGCAAAATTTTGTGCTGAAAATGCTGAGAATGACTCCAGATTTTTCAGTTACTTCTGTTGCCTACAGCCAGCTTCAGATTTTTTTACACTCAAGGTCAGTGCTATGAATCAGAATATGTGCAGTGAACTTTAATTTTGCTTTCTGGCTCATTCTGTTTTTTACAGATGCCAAGTATAATCAAAAATCTATCTAAAAATCAAATCATATTACTTTGTCTTTAATTAGCTCTTTGTTTCTTCACTGTAAATATATTATGATCATTTAATGAGTTTTCTGTGCTGTAATTAATATTTCATACCAAAGAGAATTGTTTCAATTCTCAATTTTTCCATAGGATTGGACTTAGATATATAAATAAGTTTATGATAATATATTTTCTCATGTAAAACTACACTTCAAGCTGTCTACCAAAGTGATTCTGTGGACGAGGTGGGGGAAAAAAAAAGCCACAATAAAACCAAAACAACAACAAACAAGGAAAAAAACAAACCAAAACAAACCAGAATCTAGACATAAGAACACATGCTCAAAAGTGTAAAAATGACCAGCTCTCAAGTTTGGCTTCAGAGACTGCATGATTTCTGTTTGCTATACACATGCATGACAGCTGTTTCTTAAAATTTATCAAAAGGCAAAGTGCCAAAATAGCAGGATTATTATTAATACTGGTAGTGCTATTAATAATAATAATTTTACCAACTCTAACTTTACCAGTCCTTTAGCTTCGTTATTTGTCCTTCAGCAAGAGTTCTTCTTTCCTGTGCTTATTTTTTTACCAAGGTGATAGTGATGACTCTACTATTTTTTCCCCTTAATTACATTCCTTATTCAGTTGTTGAAGAATGAAGTAATTTCAAAGGCCAAGGTTTCTTATGAAAAGGTATTTTCACTGAAAGTTTAAGCTGATGAAGGAGCATGATTCCATAATGTTACACATAAGCTCCTCACTTCAAAGCAAAGAAATTGCCTGAAGATCCAGTACCTTCTCTCAGAATTACTGAGGGACTTAAATTATGACTGTCCATAACCCAGAAACCCTTCTATGCTCATAACCTTGAACTCCCTCATCCCAACCTGTCTGAACCAGAAGGTTTCTTGATTGCTCCTATTCTTTGGGTCTCTTTGGAGTGGATTACTTTCAGCATTCATTTCAGCACACAACCTAGCTTCACAAGGCTAGAAAATGAGTCCTGCTAAAAGATGAGATTATGGCCTAGAAAAGAGAGCAGTGTCCTGGAGGAAGCTATCTCTCCAGGCTGGAGTGCACGACTCAGATAGTGATTACAGAAATGACCGCAACATGTCAACTTAAAAGAAAATTGTTAAAATATTTCTGAAGGGAAAATTTTGAGCCCTGGATCACAACAGTTTAAAGATACCAGTGATCAGAGGAAGAAGTTCAGGCTAGTCCTTACTTTTCCTCTAGGTGGCTCCCTTATTAACATGTAATCTTTTGGGGGCAGCAAACTCTTCCTGCTCTTTTAGTACAAAATCTGGCAGTGGTAAGGTCTGCCTGATCCAGCCATTATCCTGCAAGAAAATCCTGAAAAAAACAGATAGAATGAAGCTGTATTTCACTGAAGACCACATTTACAGGCTCATTATATATAGAGAATATATATATATATATAGGCTCATTAATGATCTTTTTTTTTTGCAAAATGTATTCTTTACCTGAACATATTTTAAAAATAGCTGGTTTTCAAAAACTAAAATATTGTAGAGAACATGGGCATTTCATACTGAAAACTTAGCAAAAATCTGTCTTCTATCCTAATCTAAGAAAATATTTAAAGAGAGAAAGTAGGATGGTGATGTATAAAAGAATCCATGTCCATGTGAATGTTTGTATTTAATTTTTTTGAGGATAAATATTGAACACCTGATGCTTCACAAAGTTAATTGTCTGATGCTGGATAGACCAGCTAATATCATTATGGAAATATTCTGAGTGATATACTTGCAATTGCCATGCATATTGCAATAAGGCAGCGTGGTGGGAACTCTTATTTGCCATGGCAACCATTAATTGGATATGCAGGAGGTGGTGTTTTGCTTTAAATAAATGTGACTGGGTCAGCAATTGAATGTTTCAAATAAATGATTTATATTTTACACATTTTTTTACACTTTTTCTGTTCTTGAATTAGTTTTTTCTTCATGTCCATGTGTTCCTCAGAAAAGAATGGGATAAAATTGAGTGGAACCCTGGGACATTCTGGTTTATGATTATTTTTGTGAATGCACATTTTGTATTTCTTAGTCTGACAAATAAAAGCTGATTGTAATTACATTTGTGTTCCTGCCATGTGTTCTCAGGCCTCTTTCTCTGTTGTTTCTTTCTCATGTGACTATTATTACGGATCAAAGAGCTGTTTTGCATAAATCATTTCCATAAAAATGTGTAGTTAGCTTTTGATTTACAGAGAGTTTGACATAGGAGATGGTCTTTTTATGTATCAGACTGGGTGTTTGATTAAAATACATTGGGATGTATACATTCAAAATTAACTTCTAAAGAAATTAATTCTAAGCAAGTACCCAGGGAGAAATTAACAAAATCTGAAGACAATAAATATTTCAAGGCAGGAAAGTGTGAAGTGCAAAGAAAATACTCTACTTTAAATTATACGTTCCATAGCTATGGCATATTCACTAATGATTTGTTTAGAAAGAATCTGACTATCTTTGTGTTGAGCCATGTTCTCAAGCTACTGTTTTGCAAGTGTTGTCACAATTAAAGACAGATTCAACTCTGAAGGCATTTATGACTGTGATTAATTTTATGCTAGTGAGTAGTCATGCATAAGTCAAGGAAGACGACTGCAGTATTGAAGTTCATATTATTTTCCTTGCTTATCTGTGGAGGCTTCTTATGACATTAACAAGTCAATATTAATGTTCTTCCATAATATATTAATATTTTCCTGGTTTAGGAATGTATCTTGATTCAATACAGGACAAAAACATCGCCTTAGTATGAGCCAATGATATTGATGCCTCAGAATTATGTCCGCAAAACTTCGTCCTAAATGCCAGTCCTGGACTTTGTCAGACCCCTGGGCATATCACTGCTCACAGGCCTGAATCCAGCCTCAGAGCAGAATCCAGAGCTGGCTGTGCACAAAGCAGCTGCATACTCTGTGTGGACCAATACATGCATGCTCTAGGCTGGGGAAGTCTTATCTATAATGCACCATATCCCTGAATAATTTCTTGGATGTGCCCCAACCACCAGCAGCCTTTGTTTTAAAGATGTGGTGAAGGTGTGAATTTTTGGTTTGCTTGTTTTCCCAAGTAAAACAATTGTGATGTTACCTTCTTTATATATAATAATTTGGTAAGTAGATAAGCCTTACAGAAGTGGTTCTTGGACCTTTGCTTACCTGACAGAAACCATCAGAGGAGAGAGTAGATCATCATATGTTCTTCTTGAGGATACTCTATAGAGTTTTTCCATGGAAACCACACCACCATATTCTAGCCAATAGACTGCTGTATAAAAGGTACATTTCCTTCTTTTTCTGCATATATATCTCAATCTTTCTTATGCAATGCAGCACTGATCCAGTACATATCAATAATGTTCTGAGAACATCTATTGGATTGGACTTCTCAGAAGATACAGGTTGTGAAATTTATATTTAGCATTTGATTTCTTTATTCCTCAATCTTAAACTGATTGTCCTTCCAAAAAATTTCTAATGAACATTTTGAGTGCATATAGTTTTATGTGCTTTCCAGATTCTTTCCTGACTCAGGGCCATAATATTTTTATACCCTGAGGAAAATCCCCTTTAACTGTATGAACTTTGTTTGAAAACATACTATCCTTTTTTTTCATAGGTGAATACTAGTTTCCAGAGCAAGCAATATGCTTAAGTGAATTTAGTCTTGGTATACCAAAAAAAGTGACAGCTTTGTTCTAAAGATAATGAGGAGATATTAACTTTAATTGAAGTCATCACTAAGATGTATTGAGCTGAAATGCTGATGAAGAGCTACAGTGGTCAAAAAGTAGTGATGGTGACACAAAAATTTCTGTTTTTAAGGCACTCTGTCATGCAAGCAGTTATAACTGAATCTGTCTACAACCATAAGTATAACCTTATAAATTATTATATTATGTTAACGCTGAATTATCCCTTTTCATCCATCATAACAAAAATAATATCAAGGAGTGTTATCAAAGAGTGACCAGGTTTAATTAAAAAATAAAATTGGTAACAAGTAAAATATTTCATGTGACCATTTTTAGCCAATGGAACAAGTATTTTATTTATACTGTATTTAATGTAAATGAATCTATTCCTAAGAAATTCTGCATGTGTGAATATTTGGATTTTTTCCATCAAGGTTTCATGTTTCTTCCTCCAGGTTTTCTTGAGCTGGTTTATTAATGGATTTAAATACATGGCCCAACCTGTGTTATATTTGATACCTATGAATTAACAGTTTCAAAATTAGTGTACTGTCTTTGCCTGGCTTATGTATAAACAATCAGATCATTAGCAACAAGAATTCAGCATAATTGTACTCTAACATACATCGAAGTGTGCCAATGCTCAGTTTACAACAAAGTCCTTAACCAGTATGGCATTATTTTCCATATTTATTTGGCCTGAACACTGACATACTTTATAATAATGCTGCAACATGAGACAAGATCTACTAGTATCTTAGAGCGGCCTCCCATGCAAATGAAGAGTCTTCTTGATCTCTTGATTTGTTCTTAATTTTTAAATATTTTAGGAAAGCTACAGACACGTTCTTGCCTATTCCTGGCTCCATACTTTTAAAAACATTTTTCTTGTGGAAGAAAAGGAAGAAAAAGGGCAAAAAAGAAAGAAAGTTTGGTTAGAGAGGGTTTTTCATGTAATATTTAAACAAAAGTGCATCTGATTTATTTGCTAGCTCTTTTGTCTGTGTGAAATGCAGCATCTCTTGGGGGGGAGGGGGGGGTGGATGTTATTGCTGTGATCCAGGCAGCAATCATTTCACAGAATGTGACATTACTTGTTTAGAATTCAATTATGCTTTCTCTCATGTGAGACAACATTAAATGATCATTTGAATTTTAGTCCTTTGACATCAGTAATAGTTACAATTCATGGCAGATGACTGCTCAGATGTCAGAAACTTGGGCCAATGGAGAAAAACCTTTTTTATTTTTCACATAGATAACAATTGACAATCAGGATGATTCAGCAGTGCCTATTACACTGGAAATAGTCTTTATTCATTTCATTTCTGCATAAAGAGATACTCAGAAGTTTGGTTGTGCACTCATTCATTTTAAAAGACAGATATTTTCATGACATATAAATTGGTGACAGGTTTTCTTTACTCAGGGACCACCTGCATCATGACCAACAAAAATCCTTCTCATCTTCCTTTGTCTTTGCCTGGGCTTTTGGCCACATCAGTGATTGATACCTTCACTACACTTCCAAAGACAGGGACTTTCATGTTGGATGTCTCTCTTTCATCAGGTTTATTTGGTGTTGTTGACCTTCTCACCCACTGCCTAGTAAGATTTGATGCATAGCTGGTAGCTAGAGCTCTTTGAGAGTTATCTAACAGGTGTTAGAAGGGAAAAGACTGTGAGGGAATGAATGAATTGGCCTCACTGGTGAATGAGGGTATACAAATTTACTTAAAAATGAAATGTAGATGTCTGGTTAAATTTCCATCTAGTGTTTGGGAAATTGTACAGAAGTACTGGCCAGCTGTTCTTTTTCCTTTCTGTTTTCCTTTTCCTTTAATTTACCTGCCTGGAAATTATGAGAATTCCTTTGTGATACAGATCTTGCTACAGTCATGCTTGCCTACTTCATTTCTAGGTTAATGATCTACACAGGCTGGATCTCAAATATTTTTCAGGAAATATAGTTGTTGAAATTCAGAAAGGTTTGTTATTAGCTGCTGTAATTTATTAAGGGTATTATACTTGTAATCTTTTATTCACATTGATTTAACTTAGTTTCTGTATAGCTGTTACAAGTTAATTTTTTTGACCTAGTTCTCCCAGAAGTGTTGATTTTTGAATCCACAAAAATGAGTTAAAGAACTTGTCACCTTTCAACAGAAACCAAGTGTCTGTTTTTTGACCCTTTTTAAATATTTTCTTCAATAATTTAACATGATTTTTTAAAAGAAATTACTCTTTCAAAAGATACAGTGTTAAAATTATCACCATTTTTGTTACATTACTTGTTTCATTTAATGGAGTTCATGAGAGGATCTCCTTTTCAGAGACAGTTTTCCTTAGTCAGTAGCCTCCTCAATTCATGCATCTTTAGGACATTTTGCAAAACCTATATATTTTTCATGAGCACTGAAAAAATGGGAGGGTTTGTTTTCTTTGTGGGGTGATTATTGGCTGATATAGATATTTTTGTTATGTCTATATCATGTATGTATTTTTTAATAAACTTTTCCTTTAAAAAATATTTTCAAAACTTCATAGAACTGAGCAAGTTTTCTCAGCCACACTGTACATGGTTATGAATGTATACCTATAAAATTGTGGTATCTATTGCTTGAAATATCTTATTAAAAACTATTGAAAATGGGTGGTTTAACATATGTCTTGGACTTTAAGTTGCTCAGATATAAAACTGACAGTGATCAGTCATCTATCAAAACAAAAGTTCTGGTAGAATAATAAAAGGCCATTGTTGGTTTTCTCAATGAGTATTCATAATATCAGAATATTTAAGGACTTCCAGACATGTCTGGAATGTAGAGTTGCTCTATTTACAGATTTCCCAAAGAACCATCCTCAAATTTGTTTTTGATGTTTGTATCAAAAACTTTTTTAACAAATTTATGAAGTTCAGCTTATTTATTTGCATTGTATTATAGCATGGTAGATATAATTTCAAGATAATCTGTACAAACAGCCTAAAATAGAATGTTTCCACAATCCATATACTTCTAGGCCCAGAACTCATTACCAGACGAATAGGTTTTTGAATTAGCTGTTTAAGCACAATCAAATATTGCAATATATAAAACAAGACATTTAGCTCTAGAAGCCAGGCTCGCAATGAATAGTGCTTACAGAAAATAAATTTGCAACCTTTGAGAACCTTCTTGGAGAATCAGGAACTGAAAAAGAGTTATGGCAATGGTGTGGTTTCTCCATTTTCAAATTACGATGTTCAAAAGTAGTTACGCAGGTATCACCTATGTACAAAAAACCACTCAGAAATGCCCATTTTGGATTACTTGGTGGTCTCAACAGTACAAGGGGAAAGAAAGTGTAATTTATTAAACAAACATTAACACTTCACAAGCACTAAGATGCCCTTGTACTTTATGTACTCTTATATTTCAATTTTTTAAAACAGATTTCACGGAATAATTTCGGTTATAAGGGCCCTGGGGGCCATTTTGTCCAACCTCCTGAACAAATCTTAGCTAACTTCAATGTTAGAACATTAGTCATTATTTTTAATTTTTTTTTTTTAATATCCAACTATATTTTTTCTTGATGCACTTATGTCCTTGCTTTTCACCCTTTCATTGTGTACATCCAAGAGGAATTTAGCTTAGTCTTCTCTATATCTGCCCATTATATTGCTGATGAGAGCATTGAAATCCTCTCTTAGCTTTCTCCAGACTGAACAAATCCATCTGTCAGTGTCTCTCCTTCTTGCCTTATGTTTCTGTCCCTAATTATCTTGGTGGCCCTCCACTGGATTTGTTGTCCTCTGCTGAACTTGCTCCAGGTAATCAATGTCCTTCTACTACTGAGGAACACAAAAACCCAAAACAAAACAAAACCGTTCAGATTTGCTTAGCATGCATTCATGAGATATAGAAAAATATGATTATTTGAAATAGGCAATGGTGATCTCATTTGCCAAGTAGTGAACATAAACAGATGGCTAAGCACTGCATTGGCTGATCTTGCTGGATGGATTCCTTTATACTTATTCTCTGTTGCAAACCTCTACTGCCAATTTTGGATGCAAAGTAAACAGGAGGGCATCATCAATGTATTTAACTGAATCCAATTAAAGAATTACTACTATTGAAGTTTTCCAATAGTTCCTACACTGAATAGTTAAACTGGACAATGTCTATGCAATATATAAGCAGTAAAACTTCTCTGTAGATAAATAACTTTTATATTTCCATCTCCAA
>JADKXX010002927.1:0-118476 GCA_017310255.1 Butorides virescens | reverse complement strand
AGTAAAACTTCTCTGTAGATAAATAACTTTTATATTTCCATCTCCAAAATAGTATTTTAAGAATATTTTTGCTCCAATTAATACCAAGTACTCACAAGAGGATGTAAAAAGCTGAAAAGTATGTTTCCTATTAGAGTTTGGCTGTACTTTTCCACATCACTGCATACCCAGATTTGGCAAAATGTAAAGTAGAATCTTTGTGCAAGAAGATTAAAAAGGCCCCCCAGAATATATAGTCAAAAACTGTATTCACCTGAATCTTTTCTGAACTTCCTGAATCAGCAATATTAAATGACATTTCACACAAAAAGAAGTTCATAGGCTTTTTATTTTTCCCCTGGCTACAGATGTCATGAAAACAAACTTTCTCCAATAAAGATACTTTTGGCTTTCACTAGAATCTTGTAAATAAAAGAGAGAACATGAAAAACAATTTAAATAACTTATTTGAACTCATATTCTCAAGACAGAAATCATTTTGTTATTGGGCCACAGTGATTTTTCTTCCTTCCCTGAATTCAAAGCTCTCGTTCTTATTGTCTCCACCCTCAAAGCAACCAACACTTAAATAACTAATCCTCCTTAAACACCTGCAGTATGCTGCTAGTGCAGTACTCTAATGGTCTTCATAGCAGTACTGTCTTCCAATGCATTTTGCATTGGATGCAATGAGATGCAATGAGAAATAAGACTGTCCACTTACAGACTTTTATTATTGACAGTGACTGTAAAAACATCTATATTTCTGAAGAAAAAAAAAATACTCTCTTACTGAAACAAAGTAGCATGGGATTTTCATGTTTTCTCATTAATAAATGAGAAATGTAACAAAACATTTCAAAACCTTCACGTTATCAAATAATTACACACAAACCTATGCAATTAAAATGATTACCTATGTACCATGTTGATGAGGGAATAATATTTGTAAAATGTTCTCATAAATTTGTAACTATCTTCTTAATAAGAAAACCAAGCTTGAAGCTTACTTTTTAAAAAAATAAAAAATAAAAAATTGTTCAAACCAGTGTGGTTATTGTTACAGGGGAAGCAAAAGGAAAAATCAAATCAAATCAAACTCATGATAGATTCCTTAATACTCTGGGTGAGGTGTCCATATTCTGCATTTATCAAAATAACTAATTAAATAAATAAAACAGACAATAAAAAAGAAAAAATCCAAGGGTCTCTGTTATTTAAAACTCTACTAAGTAGGGTAAAAAAGTCCTAGCCATTTGGCTGTTCTCAGATGTGGGCACTTTCAGAGCAATGCTTAGCAGGCTTCCAGCTACCTATAGTCAGGAGAACTGGAGAATTAGAAATAACTGGGTTTACCTGATTAAGTGTTATATATAAGCCAATTGGTGTTTGCAGAACATGTATTGGTTTTTATATGGTTTTCATTGTAATTATGTTGTATCACTGTGCCTCTATTGCACCTTTTCACATCATATTATACCAATGGCTGGAAAGTTGCTTGGCAGAGAGGGACCTGGGGGTACTGGTTGACAGCCGGCTGAATATGAGCCAGCAGTGTGCCCAGGTGGCCAAGAAGGCCAATGACATCCTAGCTTGTATTGGGAATAGCAGGACCAGTAGGAGCAGGTCCTGATCCTTCCCCTGTACTCCGCACTGGTGAGGCCGCACCTCAAATACTGTGTTCAGTTTTGGGCCCCTCACAACAAGAAAGACACTGAGTTGTTGGAACATGTCCAAAGAAGGGCAATGAAGCTAGTGAAGGATCTGGAGCACAAGTCTTATGAGGAGGGGCTGAAGGAACTGCGGTTGTTTAGTGTGGAGAAGAGGAGGCTGAGGAGAGACCTTAATAAATTTCACCTTGGCTAATTTATTAAAATGGAAAGGGAATGAATAAAAAAAAAAAAAAAGAAATTCCATGCATAAAGTCCAGATAAACAGATTGTCTAGTTATTATAAGTTCCATTTCTCCATGCCAGACTTCAGGGGACAATAAGTAGCTGTGTCCCTGGAAGTTTAGCCCTGGAAATATTTTTTCCTTTTCTTTTTTCTTTTTTCTTTTCTCTCCTTTATACAGCTATTAAAAACCCCCACCAAAACTCACCAACCCCCACCCCCAAACACCAACTTAAACAAACACACACTGCCTCTCTTGACCCTGCACAGATATTTTAAGGCTAACACATGGAGAGGTCATCTCTGAGGAAAACAAGATAGAGACAAACTAAAACTTGATTATTAAAAATTTTTCATTGGAAAAATAAATGTTTTCTACTGTATTCTATATCTACTAGCTTTTCTCATTATCAATACACTCAAAATATTGATTAATTTATTTTTAGGTTGGGGTTGGGATTTTTTTAGTTTTTAGCAGCACCAGTGCCTGTAGCCTCAGGATTCAGTGTTGCTACCATGCTCTACTCAAAATTGTATATCTAGCATTGTTTATACAGTTTGCGTTAAACTCTAATGGAATGAGAAATCAGATTTGCTGGTTTGAAATTTCTCAGAGTGAAGAGAGCTCTTATTGATTTTAATTACAGGTCAGGTTAAATTCCTTGCAGGAAATATGGGATTTAAAGATTTAATTATTTCTTATCTGCGTTCTGATGGGGCAATGTTAGCAGTTTACAAGTCGCTCTGCTGGGATTTAGTTTCCATTTCTTGCCTCAATCCAATGGAAATACACGCAGTAACTTCAGAGTCTTTTATATCATGTATTTCATGAATAAACTGAAAACCTAGACAAGCTTGTGGGGTTTTGTCTGTTTGCTTGTTTCTATCTTTTTCCTCAACCTTTTTCTTTCCTCTCTCTATACCAAAATCAGTAAACAATACAAATGCGATTGTGTGTTTCGTTAAGGAAAGTTTCCCTTGCCTCTTTTCCTGTTATTTAGGTGAGAGCAAGGCACAGTTATTTGGTTTCATTTCTCTTAGAAAGTGAATTTTAAGTCTGGGTGCTAAAACTTTTTGTCAGTGAGTTCCATTACTTGTTCCTATAAAAAATATTATTTATTCTGCTCGTACCTTCAAATCCCAAAAGCTTTGTATAGATAATTGCATTCTATGCGCAGTTGTGAGCATGACAATAAGCAATCAGTCAATTCCATTACTGTGAGGGTGATACTGTGAGAGCTATACCCAATGTCATTTGCTTCTCTGTAACACACTCACAACGTACTCCGAGTTCCAGTGGTTCCCTGTTATTACATTTTAAATCATACAGCTAACAATAGCTTTATAGTGACTTGGAAGCATGTCTGTTATGAATACAAATACCAAGAGACTATAATAATTTTGTTAAAAAGCAGGAGTTTAGATGTATAATGGGATAAGCAGGTAGGAAAATACAACCTATTTCCTTTCATCAGTAATAATAATAATAATAATAATAATAATAATAATAATAATTTTACTATAAAATGTTATATAAAAATAAATTATATGCATATGGTCAGAACATTATTTTCCTCTGTTAATGTCTACCATCAAAACCAAATGGAAGGGCAAGAAGATAGTAGTTAAAAGTTGCTGTCTTTTTATATTATAATGATAAATTTCTTGATTTTTAATGGCTTTAAACAAAGAAACCCACAAAACTTACTTACAAAGGTATCTTTGACACAATGCCAGAATTGTAACAAAATATTCCTTTTAACCACCTGAAAAGAATAGCACTAGATAGTACAGTGTCCCGGATGTCTCATTTGTGGAGTACTGTGCTTATCTGTTGACACAAAGCTGGTATAAAAGTACTTTCCCTTGCCTGTGGGATTTTTCTGCAAACAAAGGGGAATCCTGAAATGGCAGAAAGTCACCAGAATAATTTCTGCTATTTGTCTCAGCAAAAGAAGGTGGAGGCATACCCTAGTTTCTTCTGAGTCAAGTTTCTGTCCTTGTGTTTGCAACGTTAGAGACAAAAGACACTCTAAACAGAACATGTATGAAAGATTGCACATTTTCATGCTGCATTATTCTGATAGTCTTCCTTCTGTGATGTTAAGGACAATATCTTATTCATGGACTGATTGTCTGTACATGTATGCATCTAAAAATAAGTAGAGTCAGGAACTCTTTTAAGTTACTGTAAAACATTTTGCTTAGCACATTGGGTACAAGGTCAAGATGAGCTTCTGTGAAAATATTCTGTTCAAATATTCACTAGATATCCACAACCTCACCTGGAGAAAGGAATACAGAATTTAAAAAACTGCCTTTGAAACCTTATTTGGAATAGGAATTTGAAGTAGAGTCTGCAGTATGCTCTGACCATAATGTCAATAGTTTTTATAGAGCATTTATGTCTTAATCTTGCAGTCCGATAAGCAACTCAGAAGTCAGTTCTCTTCTATTCTCTTGAATAGCAAAACTACAAGACTAAATTATCTCTTTTGTAATTACTACCTAGTCCAAAGTATAGTTTAATCATTTGGTACAAATTACAAAAGTTCCAGCATTGGATGTCTGGGTGCTCTTAATACATGATTGCTGGTTACTCCTTGGCCTGTCATAGATACAAGTTCAATTTCTATTGTAGTAGGGCTTTTTGAAAAGAGCTCTCTGAATTTATAATAACTTACCAGATAAGTGGCAGAAATATTTCTTTGCCAAATTTTTCACTGAAAAATAAAAAAAAAGGAAAATCCTTAATTTTCTCCCAAATCAGATGGGAAAAATTTTGAAAGCTGAAATATAGCATTAAGGCTAAAGACCAAGGCAATACTTTTTTTCTCTAAGTCCTTTTTTTTTTTTTCTCTTCAATACATGCATGCATATTCTGGATTCTAAGTGAATGTTTTGATAAAGATGTTATTTCCTTTCTTTCCCTAGAGCAATACACATTTTTGTCTCTTTGTCAAAATACATACTCTGATGTTATATTGTTTTTCCTTTATGCATATATATGTGCACATACTTCAGTGGGGAGCTCGTTAGTGTGTGATACTTCTATATCTCCAATATCTCATAAAACTTGGCAAGGAGGAAAATTTTCTGAAAGTCACATGCTATGGAAATGCTACTGTAACTGGGTGATAATGGCATCAGTATGCAGTTTACATAGGAGAAAATATTGCTCTTGTTTGCAGGATGAAAAGTGTTTTCACCACTTGAAAATGCTACTACTACTATGGAAAGATGCTTTCTTAACTATATATTACTTATTTTTCAGAAAAATACAACTGGCTTTAAGAATATGAAGGAATTAGTGACTGACTTTTATTGAAATTATCATAAACTTACATGCTGAACATAGAAACCCAGATTCTTCTTTGTGTTACTGACAATGACACAGAAACAATGATTAAGAGACAAATGAAAAAAAATCTTCTGCCACCAGTTTCTCTCTCCTCACTTTTAAGGAAGGAAAGGAAATTACTTAGCAAAATGGTTATTCTAGTGACATTTATACTTTGCACTGAATGTTGAAGGGCACAAAGGGATATAATGCCACATTAGGTACCCTCCCACAAAAATCAGAGTCGTAAAGCTTGCTCAGTATTCTTAACCGCTGAAGCTCATCTTTTGCTTTCTGTTAGTTTCTGTCTGGCAAGAATTTGAAGAGCAAATATCTGGAGGAAACCTCCAGTACTGTGTAATCAAGGGTCCCAGATAACTCTTTATTGATGTCCCCACTCTAACATGAAGTCACCTGTAAAGTTTCCTGCCTGTTCCCACTGGCAAGGCAATTCCAGTAGCTGGAGAGTCCATAGACCTGCTAAATCAGGAGCTGAAGAATGAATTAAATTCCATTATTTCAGAAACTAAACTATTCCACAAGAAATAACCTGGATAGTAAGGGATTTTATATTGTTGGTTGAAACAACATAAACTTCAAATTGTCTTGCTTCCCAGCAATGTAGCTAGTGGAGATCACAAGGCAAGCCTATTTAGAGCCACATATTGGTGGTGGAAAAGCTTTCATGGTAAAATTGCTAAAAGACTGAGAGATGATGGGCCAAGAAGTGATGCACAAAACATTGATAGATTTAGGTGTGAATAAACCACTTAAAATTAATTTATTTTAAAGTGCCTATAAGTGGGGATATAGCTTGGTGTGTATAGGACAGTTATATGAGAAATTCTGCTTTTTTCATCAACTGAAGCAGAAATCATGACATATTCCTGATTTTAAACCATGGCAAATTTTTCACTGGACTGGTTATGCACAAATAAGAGATAAATTACAAAAAAGTACCATTTAATCTGGATGAATATCCTTGTCCTGAGACTTTTAATCGACTCCTAAATTTTTCATTTCAAAAAACCAAAACAAAACAAATTGATAATATTTTACTTAATTAGAACAGGGTTAAAACTAAAATTCATACTGATCTTTGAGAAAATGTAAATCGAGGTCTAAAATGTCTTCACCACCACTTTATACCTATGAAATGAAATCTTTAAAAGGACACTAAAAGTATCAGGGAGGAAGGAAAGCATATTTTGTGTGAGAAGTAAGAACGTCCCAGATGCAGCAGTCAAGCAAATATGAGATGAGTCATGGCAAGCCCAGTCAGAACAATGCAAGAAAGGAGGAGAAAGGTAAAGGCTAAGAAAGAAAGAAACTGAATGATTGAAATCCTACTAATAATTTTCTACCACTCAATAAAATCCTGTCAGTAAGAGAGACCACAGATGTAGCACCACAGAGAAAAAAATCTAAGATTCTCTTGTGTACAGGCCCTTCCAGATTAGCTGTGAGTAAGCATTGTTAAAGCAGAAATTTGTGCAGTTAGTACATTTTGCCATGGCAATATTGTGAGACTTCATGGAGTTTGGTCTGAAATAATAATTTCTACCCTTTTCTGGTCCAAGTTACATTTTTTCTTACCCCACCTTGACTTTCTTCCTTTCTTCTGTATTTTAAATTTAGATTTCAAACTTACACTGATGAAAGTAGGACAAAATACAAGAAGATCATGTAGATATGATGATTTACACCTGCTCAAAATGCTGCTGTGTATAACAGCAGTCCAGGAGCCAGCAGAGTTTGGCTCTAAACTTGTCTTTCTCAGCCCTCCCAACTCACTTTGCTGTTGACATCTTTGGCTCGATATGACTCTGTGGCACTGAAATAATTTTTATGTTTTCTTAGCATAGTCTGCTTTTGTGATCTGTCTTTTAATTGATTCCCATTTACTCCATTTTTTTTCCTCCCTTTATCTCTCAAATCAGTTTTACCTTGTTCACAAGGTTGCCTACCAGTAGCGATCATTGCTTGACCACTACAATTTGTATTTGCAGACTGGAACCCCCTGGTATTATTCTGTCTCTGCACTTTTTCTTACCACATTTCACTCTAGAATAGACAATTCAATTTCATGCAAAATAACTACTTGTTATTACTATAAATCAAAACCACACTAAAACAAATTTGGGCGATATTACCTGACTACCAGGTAACTGTTGTAACAGCTGAACAACCTTGAAACTAGTTCAGGTGAAAATAAGCCCAGACAAATCCCAAGATCCTGAGCAGTAAGGTCAGGCTGTGGCCTTTTTACTACAACTGTACCAGTATCAAACCTGTGATGAGATTGAAAACATAGCTAAGAAACCAAATAAATACTTGGGCCATTGTCCTATATACAGTTTGCTGGGATGATTTTAATCTGGCTAATATTTGGGAATGATTTGGAATGGGTTGCAGCTACTGTATTAACTGTAGTTTCATATATCCATTTTCAGGTCTTGATTCAGAGACTAGGAAATGATGGTTTAGAAAGAAATTGAAAGGATTACTGTAAGAAAAGTAAGTTGTGTTGGACAGCTAAATTTAGGAATGTAATACTTTCAAGTGGTAGATTTTTTTTTGACTGATTGAGGGCTGAAAGAAAAGTGATATAAATCTATCTGTGAAAATAGTGTTTTAAGGAGAAAGGTTAGGACCATACCAAGATAGATCTAGGCAGATCATAGGGAATGACTATTCCTGATAGATTCTTTTTATAAAGGTCTGAATATTCTACTTCGATTATTATTTTACTCTCACAACAAAAGATTTGACATTTTATTGATGTTGGAAGGAGCTTTCCTAGAGATGTATGGAAAGTCATTGACACATAGAAATTATTTAGATTTTAGAAAATTGTAATTTTATACAGAATAGTGGGTGGGATTCAGGAAAAAGAATGAATTGTTTAAACCACAAATAAACTGTCAATGTTTTCCTACTCAATATGAGGCACCAATTATTAGCAGTATGAATGTGGCTTTATAAGCAACTGAATGCTTTATACTCTGACAGACATGACATAATAATATGTGTACATAATACATAATTTTCTTCTAAAATAACATCTTTTTATAGTTCCTATATACTTTTTTATTACTAGATTCTTATTATTTCATGTATTCCTTTCTATGCAGTAATTTTAGCACAGCCCAGTTTGTCTATATTAGAAAGTTTACCCTTCTTGTTATACAATCTCAAAATTTTCAGTTAAAATATTTATTTCCAGTGTCTGTGAGTTCAAATCTCAATTTTCATTTAGAAGTATTTCTGGCTTTCACAGTTGCAAAGGTCATGGGAATGAAACTTTTCTTCAAGACTGAAAGCACAGAATATAAATTACTAAGAATCTTTTACAGATGTTTTAGTTATTTTCAAGATAGATGAAAGCAGTGGGAGAGAAACATCACTTCTTACTTAGTTCTCATGACTACCTTTAGTATTCATTTTTGGTGGGTTTCTGCAACAACAAATATAGTTGATCAAATATTTCTGAGCCAAACAACTTTCCTTGCATACATTCATGTAAGAGTCAACAGGGATCATATTCAGCTGAAAACCAATGTGTTTGCATTGAAGGTTTATAAAATAGTCTATTAGTTAACTCTGTCAGCCACATTTTCTAACTGTTTAAAATTCTATTTCTGCTGAAAAGCAAGTGTCCTTGGATTGTGACTTTGGTCTTTTTTTTTAAGATTTTTTTTTCTGTAAGTGAATGGGTAAGAATGAACATCACTGAAAAGAATCATCCTTGAAGAACAAGAACTTGCATTTCTCTACAGATGGGATAAAATTCCACAATTGTTTAAGCTGGCCAACATGAGAACAACTTTTTATTTTTAAGAGCTAAATCACAAATGTGTCTTAAACGTGTATTTTAAGAACTACTGGTATCAATAACGTTTGTATAATATATCCCTTCTATAGCCTGTGAAAATGCAATGTAAAAATGACTGCCTACAATCATTCTTTAAAATTAAATATGTACATAAACCTTGAAAAGCTCAGCAAAGGCAGGTATATTATACACTATTAAAACTCCAAGTGTCTTTTCTTTTCCTAAGTGAAACTAGAAAAACAGCTGGACTCTCTTACAGCACAAATTAACCCTAGAACAAAAAAAAAACCAAAACAAAAACCAAACCACACAGGAAAAAACACAACAAAGAAACAAACTACAGCAGCAGCAAAGGCACAGGTAAATCATGACTGAACTTGGCCAAGTATATTCAATAAACACTTGGATGAAAAATTAAAACTGCCTTGTATCTTAATGGGAGACTGTGTTTGGAAGGATCAAACATGCATTAGAGCAATACAGTCACCAGTAGCTGTCAGTTCAGCCAAATGACTTAGCTGCAGGATGCCTTCTGTGCGTCATAAAGCCTCCTCAAACTGACAAATGTTCTGCCACTTGCTGCAGATGCATGGCTATTGCACACAGCAAGGACTGGATATGTCATTACAACCCTGTATATCCTTAATTTGTATTGTCACGTGAGACCTCAAACCTGGAATGAGGCCCTGAAGGCACAAGAACTAATGAACTCTGCCTGGCATTGGAAGAGTAATCCATCACCAACATGTGGTGGTCCTTTTCTTTAGATTGCGTTGATGAAAATTTTCTCATCTCTCATGCCAAGAGACATTTTCTTAACTATGCAAGATAGAATGTACTCCTAACATTAACTTTCCCATAGCAAAATATACTATGGTTAGAATATTCTAAGTTAATTTGAAGTACTTCTCATTAAAACAAGGGAGGAGATGAAGAAAATAATAATAATAAAAAAAAAAAAAAAAAAGGGAAAAAACCCTGCAGTTATTAGCTCAGTCTTCCTTGTTTAGCTATGGACTTAAAAATTAATATAGAACTAAATGAACACAGTTATAATAGTAACATTTGTCTCAAATCAAATAGACATATGCATGGATGACAGTAGCAAGTCAGTTTCATTACGGTAACATTAATATTAATGTTAACACTAACATCAAGTGGCTAACATTATGTTAATCCATTAAACTTTAACTGTCTCTTTTCCCCTATCCTACTAAATTTGGCACAAAGACTTTCAGATTGTGAATTTTCTGCAGAAGAATCTTTGTCTCAATACAGCAAAATTGAAAATCATGACATTCTAGACAGGTATTTTCAAGAAAAATCATCATCCCAGACTTTTTACTTATATTCTAAAGTTGGCTGAATGTACACTTGCTATACTGCTCCTGACCAGAGGAAGCAAAGCCTCTATTTCACTGTTCATTATTTCACTGTTTCACTTTCCCTAATGATTTTTTTATCTACTCATTTGGCTTATTTTTAATATTCTTTTCTTGACCCACAGAATGATCATCCCTAATGACAGTAATACCTGGCACCTTCAATCCCACCACTTAAAGTGCTGTTAAACCAAGTGCTGTAATGAGACCCTTCAAGGAGATTAATCTGTGGAAAATTATAAATTATGCTCTTATGTTTTTCTGGAGTTATGTTAAATGATCAGTCCCCACTGCACAAGACAAGGAGTATTGTATGTGGAGCAATTCTTATTAAGATGCTTGGCAGCAATTTCATCCAAATAAGTTCAGTACAGACAGCTACTACGTTTTTGGAAGACTGTTCATCTAACCTTGGTTCTCCTGATTTCAGAAAGTTTATATTATTTCAGATAAAAATTAATTAACATTCAGATCATAAATCCCAATTTCACTTCTATTAAGCTACTATTTTAATACTGAGCTTTTATTAATCATTTATATGTCATCATTGTCTTTTGCATTCTTATATTTTAATTTTTTTTGCAATGCACATGTTTTTCAAAATAGGAAATTATCCTTCTTTTTCTCAGTAATGCAGTGGGAAATAGCTGCTTACTTAAAGATTTTTAGAAAACATATTTTCTTTTGGAAAGAAAATCCAAAATTTTATTTTTTTCAATTTCAAATTGAAGTGCAAATTCAAAGGTTTCCACAAAAAATATAACTTTATAAATTATAAAATGTCAAGGGAAAATAGTTCTGAATCCTGATGGAATAAATATTACATAGTTTTTAATGAAAAGAAAATGAAAACTAAATTAGTATTGGCAGTCTTACACAAAAGAGATGAAATCTTGTTTGTCTGCACAATGTACAGATTTTCAAGGAACTTCATCCTGATCAACTAAAAATATAGCAATTATGTTTTAACTACTATCACTTATGGGTTTAGGTTTTATTTTTCATTAACCACTGTGCTTCTTTTATCTTCTCTGACTACATTGACTCTCTAATCTTCTTGACGTCAACCTGTTACATCTCTTGACTGCACTGTTCTATGAGATTTGTTGAAGTTTTATTTCCTGTCAAGCATGTAGAGCCTTATAAATTTCTTGTAAAATATTTACATATTTACAGAACAGCTCCCCACTGTTATCTGTTCATCTCAATCCCATTTAAGCAGGATAAACCAGGAAGACTATGTTTTGAGCTCTGAAGATGATGATACAATCAAGTGACTCTGCGAATTCCATGGCTTTGATTTAATTATGTGGCTTTTATGTGCCTTCAGGAAGAAAATGTGAAGTACAAGTTGATATTGATAGACAGACTATGCCTATTCTTATGATGCTTGTGATTATTCCTTTATTATATCCTAAGACATGTTTAATATAAAAATTATAGAAGATCATATGTCTGAGTACTATATCACTGACAAGGAAAAAACACCAGCTGAACACATGCCCTGCTCAAGTCTTGTACAGCAAACATACTCCTAAGCATGCTATAAGAAATGCTATGCTCTTCTAGCTCAATAACTGATTTGATTACTTGCATTGAATGTTTATCCCAAGGTGGATGCTTCTTAAAAATACAATAAAAGTCTGAATAAGGTAGAGATAAACTACAGGAATGAATAAGGAGTGTTTAATCATCTTTTCATTCTTAAGTGTTCATCACAATTTTTTCTTTTTGGGGTTTGTTTGGTTAGTTTGGGTTTGGGGTTTTTTATTGGGGTTTTTTGGTTTGTTTTTGTTTGGTTGGTTTTTTTTTTTTCTTTTTTTAATTCTTACAGCTGTTTTATCAGAAGTAAAATAATTATTTTAACAAAGCACAGCAGGACTTTTTTCTTTTTTTGGTTATGATGAGTAATCCTGACTTATGTACTTATGCATGTACTCATGTACTCTTATGCAAGTTTCTTACTGTTACTTACATACTTTTAGGGAGATATAGTGCAACAATATATCCCAGACAACAAATGTGTAGCCTTTCCCTTACTTTTGGGAATGTTTCCTTGAATATAAGGAGTGGGAAAGAACTAGACACAAAACACATAAAGAGCAAATTTTTTTTTGTAGCACAAAAGTGTTTTTTGAAAGAGGATACCTGGTGCACAGAAAAAGACAGTAGACTGTTTCTCATGCTTTATGTAAATTTTGTGGGTGGATCAAAACTGGTGGGAGGGTTTTGACTGCTGCAAATATACATTAACTGTGAGACAATTCTAATTTCAGGTTTATTTAAGGCAGAAAATGGAAAGCTTGAATTGAAACCAGGGCCTGAATCTTTCAGATTTTGCAGTCTCCTGAAATGGAGGGTTTTCATTGTAATAATCTCTTCCTAATTTGGTTAAAAATAGTCCAATAAAGGCTAAGAACAACAATCTATTGACAATAAACTATGAAGCATTGATAGTATTCAAAGAAAAATAATGACAAAAGATAAATTAATGCCTTCTCATTTGCCTCTGACTTTCAAAATTATGCAAACACAGAATTCTACTAATTAAACCTGGCTTAATAGACTCGGCTTTTATTACGTTTAAGAAATACAAGAATATAAATTAATTTGTCTAAACGAAAGTCTACATAGAACAAAATAAATTAGATTAGACACATTAATTTCTTATATGATGTCAGTAATTTATACATTCAGGTGGTTTTTTTCACTTTTCTATATTAGCATGAAATTATCAACCTGTGCTGCTCAGTCCCAAATGTCTGGATTTCAGAGAATTACAATAGTAAACACCAATGTTTTTGAGAGAGCTGTGAAGTCTAAGCAGCTCCAAGAACATCTTTTATTGTAAAATTCCATATAAATAAAAGAGAATTAATGCAAACTATCTTCACAGAAGTTTCCAGAAAAGAAGCATTTTTCTTCAGAAGACCATCCATAGATATCTTCTGGATTCTTGAATGAATCTGTAGAGTTGTATATCAAAAGAAATTTAGATTATTGCTTTACGGAGAGGTAAACTCAGGTGAATTATATATATATAAAATATACATTATATATCATATATATAATATATATATATATAAAAATTATATATTTTATATATATTATATATAATATATATTATATATTATATATATATATAAAAAAAGATAGGAGAAATTAATTAGGAAACTTCACTTCATATGGGTATTTAAGGGGAAATGGCTTTGGACTTAAAACATTTCTTTCAGGTACCTGAGATGCAAGGGATTCAGAAATACAACCAGGTATACGTGTGTATTCTTAAGATTTTGATACTTGCTAGTGTAAATCTACCACGCTAAGCTAATATTTTCCATCTCCCATGACTGTCACTATTGAACTAAATTTTTTGAAAGGATTAGGTCTTCTGAGTAAGTTTTCTAGGTAGAAGGTCTTCTGAGTAAGTTTTCTAGGTAGAAGTAGATGATAACCACTCTCTCTGTCTCTCTGTGGCTATTACCACAGAATCATCCCATTCTGCTTTCTTCCTTACTTTGTATATTGGCTGCTGTCTCTCACATTAATCTGAGATCATGAACTGTTTTAAATATAAGCTACTATGCCTTCACATATCTCTATACAGTGTTTAATATGCCAGAGTCCTGACTTATAAAAATTTAAAAACTAATCCAAAATTACAAAGCACTTCACACAGAATGTTTATTCAATCTTGTCTCAAATAAACTAAGGGCTATAAATAGCATTAGATATTTATATTCACAGAGATACACATTTGTTGGTTTTGTTTGCTTTTTCATGAATACAGGTTTTTACTCTGTTCTTTTTCTAATAGCCATTTAACGTCAAAGTGAGAGAAGAAGTGCAATAAATCTAAAAGTTATATTAAATACATACCCATTAACTTGAATTAAGTTTTCCCTCTTTGTGTGTTTCATGGTGCTACTCATGTAAAAAATGATGAAATTTAATTATGACTGGTGAATTCAAGTTATTATAACAAGAAACAGGACAGGCAGAAAGGACTGATTTGAACATCCAGATCTTTCAGACAATCTATCTACCGTTGTCTTCAGTGACTGATTTATTTATATGGTAGGCATATATATATATCTTTTTTTTTTTTTCCCTCATAGCTACATAACCAAAAAAAATGATGCCACCCATGCATTCCCATACTACCAATTTTTACTGTAAATACCCTTTTTCTCCCTCTGCTCACTTTGGGATCTAGTTAGGGAGCCCTTTTCACAGTTCCTTCAGTGCTACTATCTGCTGTTATTAGCTTCGTGCAACCAAAGCAGTAACTATCAGGTTATTTGAAAGGTGTAACACATGGCTCAGTGGTGTCAGGGAGCCAAACTGATGCAATAATGAGGTAGTGTAGAAAATAAAAGAAATGAAGAAAAAAGATAATAAGCAAGGAAGCTGCAAGGAGCTAAAACAATTTTTGTAGACAGTTATATACCTTGTGTATATTTCATTCTGATTCAATAAAACTGAAGGAAGAGGTGGACAGACTCTTGGCATGTCCCTATGTGCAGTGCTACAAATCACTGAGCTGTGGCCAGGAGGAAATGCAAACTGACACATCCCTTCACGTGTTGCCTAAAGTCAGTAACTCTTACAGCAGTTGGGATTATTTTATCAGTATTTCACTATCAGTCAGACAGCAGGTCTTGCTATGCAGAGGTGTTTATTAGGTAAAAATTCCAGGTTGTGTAATCTTGCATATGCAGTTTATAATCTTGAGCTCAGCTGAATTTATGCCAAACAATTAAAACATCAATGTACCAGATTTACAAGTCTAGATTTGACGGATTTGATGTCAGTTTACAGAGTCTATATGTAGAGTATAAGTCCACCCTTGGTGATTTTTTCTTTTCAGACATCAAAGATGGAATTCATGTCACCTCATTTTAGCCATCTGTAGTCTAGGTACCTTATCAAGGCCAAACATCTCAGCTCCTTTTTAGTCACCAGAGAGATAAAGATGTCAATTATACGTGTTTTTCAGATCAGTTTCTCCCTAGAGGTATCTTTCTCTGCTGACTAGGAAGGTATTTTTGAATCATGTGCACTAAATGCCTAGATTTTATACATCTAAAATGAAAAGAGGTTAATTCCACTACAAGTAAGGAGTGGAGAATTTTTATTTTTTTTTTGTGAAAGTGTTGGTAAATGTTATTACTTCGAATGATTATCAAGCCTGCCTATATATGACCTGTGTGTGTTGTCTGATTGCCCTTGAAATTTGTGGAAAAGTAGCTCCGTTCGTGGCTCCTGCAAAGACTCAGTCCCACAGGGAGGGCATTTAAAATACAAGAACTTTACCACATACTCAAAATTAGTGCATGATTAAACATTTTCTTGAAATGGGAGCCAATATTTTTCTCTCATCATGTTACAAAAGGTGTATACTCTGGCTATCTTAATGAAACAAAAGCTGCAGGTATGGAAATACAGCAAATCTGTTACTGAACACAGCCCTCCATTAGTGTTAAGGGCTGAATGCAATCTCTGTCATTACCACCACTTTCCTTGCCCTCCAAGCTGTGGTAGCGGTTCTTATACTGTAGTCTGGTATACAAAATTGGTAGCGGCACTGCAGAGGAGAGAGAGGTTATTGACTGTTGTATGTGGTTAATTACAAGAACTGCATTTTCTACATCTATAATTTTTCTCCCTTGTTTCACCTGTATTATTTTGTATTGCACTATATAGCACTAACTTTAATGGTTTTTTATATACAATGTGCGTGCTATAGAACTGAGGTTATAGTTACTTTCATTTTTTATATCTCCTAAGCTTCCTTTGAAAGCACAAAAGCCTAGGCTGTCACTGTGATTAATTGGAAACCATACTGCCAAAAAGGTGGAAGGGAGATCAGGTCACATGAAAACATTTTCTAATTTTCAAGTGCTTAATGTTCCAACCTTAAAAATTTTCTTCTTTACAAATACTTTGAACAGATGCAAATGCAGTTGCACATGCTTCTGTGGTTGTAATTCCCCTAGCTAGGAAAAAAATTTAAGACAAGACTGAAGTTCTACCATTTAATTTATCAAAACCACCACCATAGTCTCTAGGTCTTCTAGATTCCTGAAGCTAATGGATGAAACAATATCACACAATTTCATGACATATCCAATGAATGATTTGATAGGAACTAATGACATCTAACACATATTCCTGAGGCACACATGTTGGTAAGTTTCCTACTATACACAAGAAAGGGCCAGACTCAGAAACTATGGATTTTACTTTTAAAAAAGCAGAAACCAACTTCCCTTCATTCGCTTTTTTTTTTTCCCTGTCAGTCTTCTCCAGCCTGATGCTGTCTAGCTGTGTTTCCTTTTAATTTCTCTCACCTTGTCTATTCTTCCCACCTCAGCAGTTCTAGATCCCTCATTTGATAGAATCATAGAATCCCAGAATGGTTTGTGTTGGAAGGGATCTTTAAAGATCCCTGCCATGGGCAGGGGCATCTTTCACTAGATCAGGTTGCTCAAAACCCCATCCAGCCTGACTTTGAACACTTCCAACTTCAGGCTGTTCATGCAGGATTGTTTGAAAACACTATTTTACCATGCTGGAATGGCATTCCCATTCCAAGTTTGTGTTTTCTGGAAACCAGGATTTTCTCATATCTTTCAAGTCCATGTTTCTTTTCCCAAAGTCCACACTTTATTTACCTGTCCCTCTTACAACTTTTGCCTGGTAAAGCTTGCCCATACTCCCCTGTGGTTCCCATATCCTTAATGAGGCTCCTTATCCAATTTGTCTTCTATATCCTGCCCGGTCTCCTTATACTATGGTAATGGAACAGGTTCATTACTTCAGCAGCTCTCTCCCTCCACAATATAAGCTCACTGTTTATAATATGTGTGTTTCAAACAGCCCCAGAAGCCCTGAAGTGAAGAGATCCCATTCTGGCTTTTTACCATTATTGAAATATGTAACTCTTAAGAGGTTACAGTTGCTGAAATGTAAAATGTCAATTCTCAGCACATCTGATGAGCAGGGGTTTTTCAAAGGCATTTAAATTAGCTAAAATTTGGCAGAATTCCCCAAGACAAAAAATGTCAAAATATGCTATTGTCACACATGGATTTTTTTCTTGATTCTAAACTTCAGGTCTAAGCTTTAATATCTATTAATTAGTTACATACTGTGGGAAAGCCCTTTATCTCCTTGCTAGAAGACCCTTGGGAAAATATGAACTCTCTTACAAGAAAGGTCAATGTCATGCTCCAGAGGAAAAAATAGGGGCCGTCACAACTTAAACTGGGGAAAATTCCTTCCTCATCCCACACCTGGCTCATCTTTTTGACCTTAAATATGCAAATGAGATACAGTAACCAGAAAAGCAACACATTTTGATCATGTCTGGCCACACAAATATTCCTTCCTTATCAGTTTTCTTCTCGCCCTGATCAAGATCCTGCAATTCAGAGAGGTTATAAAAAATTAGTTGTCAAATGCTTTCATGCTAGAAGGATAAATTATTTCTGCATATAACTAACAAAAATTTTAGAGCGTGAGATAAGAGCATTTGTTGAACAATGCAACAAAAGTGATCAAGATTTATTTCAATCCTACTTCTCACTTTAGCCAAGTGGGTTTTAGTTTCCACTGTTTTTATCCAGCACTTTTTTCATTTCTTGAAAACTATTTTTTCTTGTCTGTCCTACCACTATGATTGTTACTATTTACTTATCTTTACAATTTAACTGCAAGTCTTTCTGTATATCCTGTCTTTTAGGCACAACCCAAAAAGTCTTTTTATCAATCCTTCCTGATTTCTGGTGCACAAGAAAAAAGTCTCAAATTGTATGAGACTGACATATCGTTTTCATGTTAGCCCAAACCCAATCATGCTAAGACTGCTATGATGCAGCCAGATTGGTCTACATTTGTTAATGCCCTATTTTCAGCAAAGAATTTTTAAGGATTTGTTCATGTGTTACCTTTATTTATATACAATGTTTGTATGCACAAACGTTGGATGTAAAAATATTTTATTCTTTTAACATGTTTAGAGAGGTCAATAGTTTCTCTATTTTGAAATTACTGTCTTTAAATTTACAAATAATTAATCTATTAATTGTTATATTAATCACTACCTTTCATCCTGTATGTCGATATTTAAATTAAAAATACATGAATATAAATGCATTTAAATTATGTTTAATATTTTGTTAACATCTGTACATATGGATTACAATTATATTTCTATTAATTTAAACTAAAATTCTGTCATACATATACATACATATGGACATATTTATGTGTATACACACAAACATACAGTGAACTACACTGACTATGAAGTCCAAAGCTACCCAAGCTGGAAAAGCTCCATTATTCAGAGGCAGGTTCATCATAGAACTATGTGAACTGTCTTGTCTATCATAGTGGTGGCCTTCAAGTGTTTGTATTTAAGCTACAACCTAATGGGGTGACAGAGATCTGACTCTCCAAAGAGTGCCTAAACCCAGTGATAATTCTGTCCCTGGATTCAAGAAAAGGAAAAAATATTTCTAAAAGTGTCCAAATATATTAAAAAAAACATTTCTCATTAGGATGTAGCTCAACTATGAGCCAAAGTTTCCAGAAATGTACTACTGGGAAGTTTAATACATCATGCCCATGGTGTCCTTTACTTAAGATAAATAAAACTAAAGTTTCTCAATTAATTACGAGTTTTCCTGATCTCACTGTCAGACAAATTGATTCTATTTTACACTCAATTTGATTTTGTGCTGGACAGCAAATGACTTGGTTAGAAAATAAAGAAAGGTGGTCTGAACAGGGCTTTAATTAATTCCATTGAAAAATACCTCAAATGCAATGTACCCTGAAGAAATACTCCTCCAACTATATTCAATAAAGGTTGTTTATCAAAGTAATTATTTCCTTTAGGGAATTTCTTAGAATTTTCTCTTTAGATATATGAAGGCTCAAAAAAAGCAAGCTTTTACTTCTGTGACCTTGAAGAAACACCTTAGTTTGAACAATTTACTTCACCAGAGGAAAAAAAAAAGTGGTTTATTTTTAAAAGTGTTTTCTTGCCTGTACTAATAAATCTCATATCAAATTAACCCTTGGTGCTCTGCTGAAAACTCTCCGTCTTTATCCACAGTACATCTTCCCAGGTACAGAAATACATTACAAAGGATAGAAGATATAACATATAATACAGAGATTATAACACCTTATATCATATTTTTGTTTGCATTTTTATATGTAATAAGAACAATGCTTTTAATACAATAGTTAGAATCATAGAATCATTTGGTTGGAAAAGACCTTTAAGATCATCGTCCAACCGTACCTGTCCACTACTAAACCATGTCTCTAAGAAACTCGTCTACCCACCTTTTAAATACCTCCAGGGATGGTGACTTGACCACTTCCTTGGGTAGCCTGTTCCAGTGCCTGATAACCCTTTCAGTGAAGAATTTTTTCCTAATATCCAATCTAAACCTCTCCTGGTGCCACTTGAGGCCATTTCCCTCATCCTATTACCTGGGAGAAGAGACACCCACCTCTCTACAACCTCTTTTTAGGCAGTTGTAGAGGGTGATAAGGTCTCCTCTCAGTGTCCTTTTCTCCAGGCTAGACAACCCCAGTTCCCTCAGTCGCTCATCATAGGACTTGTGCTCCAGAACCCCTGCCAGCTTTGTTGCCCTTCTCTGGACAGACTCCAGTGCCTCAATGTCTTTCTTGTAGTGAGGGGCCCAGAACTGAGCACAGCTGTGGTGGTTTAACCTTGGCTGGATGCCAGGTGCCACCAAGCTGCTCTATCGCTCCCCTCTTCAGTAAGACAGGTGGGGAGAGAATGAGATGGAAAAGAAAGAAAACTCATGGGTTCAAGAGAAAGGCAGTCTCATCAAAAGCAAAATTAAAGGCTGGGCGTGGTAGCAAAAGGAAAACAAGATTTTATTCTCTACTTCCCATTAGTAGGTGATGTCCAGCCACTTCCCGGGAAGCAGGGCTTCAATCCGCATAGTTGTTGCTCCGGAAGACAAAATGTCATAAAAGACGAATGCTCCCCCTCCTCTTCCTTTTCCCTGACAGCATATGGTATGGAATATCCCTTTGGTTGTTTTGGGTCAGGTGTCTTGGCTACATCCCCTCCCAAGATCTTGTCCCCTTCCAGCCCACTGGTGGTGGGGGGTAGAATGTTGGAGACACAGCTGTGATGCTGTTCGAGCACTGCTCAGCAGTAGCCAAAACATTGGTGTGTTATCAACACCTTTCTACATACCAATAGAAAGCACAGCACTATGCAGCTTGACCCAATACAACAGCATTCAGGGTACAGCCTCACCAATGACAAGTACAGGGGGGCAATCACTTCCTTGGTCTTGCTGGCCACACTATTGCCAACACAAACCAGGATGCCATTGGCCCTCTTGGCCACATGTGCACACTTCTGGCTCATATTCGGCCCGTTGTCAGCCAGTACCCCCAGTACCCCTCTGCCAAGCAGGTTTCCAGCCATTCTTCCCCAAGCCTATACATTGCATTGTGTTGTTGTGACCCAAGTGCAGGACCCGGTACTTGGCCTTCTTGAACCTCATACAATTGGCCTCAGCCCTTCAATCCAGAGTGCCCAGACCCCTCTGTAAAGCCTCTGTAAAGCCTCAAGCAGATCAACACTTCCACCCAACTTAGTGTCATCTGCAAACTTGCTGATAGTACACTCAATCCCCTCATCCAGGTCATTGATAAAGACGTTTAACAGAACTGTGCCCAGTATTGAGCCCTGGGAAACACCACTTGTGACCAGATGCCAATTGGATTTATTCCATTCACCACCACTCTTTGGGCCTGGACATCCAGACAGTTTTTTACCCAGAAAAGAGCATGCCCATCCAAGCCATGAACAGCCAGTTCCTCCAGGAGAATGCTATGAGAAATGGTGTTAAAGGCTTTACTACAGTCCAGGTAGACAACACCCACAGACTTTCTCTCGTCCACTCAGCAGGTCACCTTGTCATAGAAGGATGTCACGTTAGTCAAACAAGACCTGCCTTACATAAACCCATGTTGACTGGGCCTGATCTTCTGGTTGTCCTGGTCATGCTGTGTGATGGCATGTTACAGTTGTGTACCTAAAACTTCTTGTATCTACAGTTATGTATTTTTTTAAAAAATCACAGAAGATTCTGTTAACATAAAACACTTTTTTATTGGCGACATTGAGAATGACAGTGATGCTGACTCAGCTGTGTTCAATGACTTGCTAGTCTCAGTGCTTTAAGTCAGGAATCCATTGGAGCTTCCAGACACAATAGCTCTGGTAGGGTAGGGTGCATTGCAGTGATAACTTACGCAATTAAGTCTCAAGCAGAAAGGGAAGAGGTTCCATAGAAAGTCAAAGTCAAAGCCAAAAAAAACCCCAACCCACCTTTATGATCATGCACCCACAGAAATATTTAATATGATAGAAAACCTTGCAAAGACAGTTATATATACATACATATATACATAAAGACCCTCATACATATAGACTTACACACTCCACTTTGTAGATGAAAGTGGCAAGGCTGAGAAATCACAATCCTTTTATTCACCTGTAATGCTTCCATTTCACCATGAAAATTTGTTTATACCGTATTGAGAAGACTTTTGAACAAACCACTTTCCAAGTTATTTCATGTAAATTACCATACATTAGAAAGTGAGACTAAATTTAAGCTGGTATATTTATGTATTGCCTTAATGGCAACAGAGAAAGTTTCAAGTTTTCTGTAGGTGCTGATTAGTTTGATTGCAAACATATTAATAAGGCTGAAGGCACTTTTTTTTTTTTTAACTTTTCCTTTCTTTAGTAATTTTCAGTGGAGACAGTACAAGCATAAAGAAAAAATCAGTTGTACTTAATAACTCTGAATTCTTTGACAATACAGTTTCCCTCTTCTCTTTTCATTTTCCCCTAAGATTTTTTCAGACTCAACTTTTCACATACTTCTCTGGAAATCAAATTCCTTGTTTGTACTAACTTACTCTTCTGAGCTTTATTTCTTCTCCCTGATGCACTTACAGAACAGGACAAGAATTTTCTTTTTATCTCCCTTTGAAATTCCATAGCTAGAACCACAACATCTCCAATTTGAAGTGGTATTTTCAATACTGTCTTGTGATTGGTGAGATAGTATTTAACATGTTGGTTGGTTGGGTTTTTTTCCTCAGGCAAGCAGTAATCCCTGCTTGTTACCCTGAGGTCATATATTTAACTTAAAATGAAGACCGATGACTATACTCTTTTTGCTCCTGGAATTTTCCAGCAGGATAAGATCTTAGCTTCTAGCTTCAATGTTAGTTCACAAACACTGAATCTCATAAGCCTTTATCAGAAGTGATTCCTTTTCTTTTTACAAGTGATTTTCATTTCACTCTATATAATAGTATCATCATCTCTAGTACTTTTCAAAATATATAGGAAAATATGATGATTGTGATTTTGGGGGGAGAAAGGAAACACAATCAATTACTTTACTATTGGTATATACTATTTTCATGACTACATCTTGAGCAAATAACTCATTGAACATCAAATTATGAGCTGAGCTGAAATGTCATCTTTAATGCAAGGTAATGATAACTGTAACCTCTCACTGTAACCAGTAGTTTCCTTTTTACTACAGCAGAACACTTTTATTTCTAATAAATAACTTCAAAACTCATTCAGGAAAGGGATTCTCAAAATGGAGTGTAATGATATGTTACTATGTTACTTATATTTTTGTCACATAAGCACTCAATAGTATAGGTATTATGCTTTTTACTGACCCTGAACAATTCTTGTTTTAAGTAATAATGTTTACCAGAAACAGAATTTTTCTTTTAACTGATTTACTTTTTATTTCTCTCTTTCTTTTTGATATCCCTTCAGTTAAAAGTAATCAACAGTAACTATTGGTGGTTCATTAATTACTCTAATTCCATCTTTTTCTAATATATATTTTTGTCTGTTCAGATTTTACAAATATTTCTTCATCTGCCTTAACTAGTTGTGTTTATACTTTCATACTTCATTGTTTAATTTATGCCAGACTTTCTCAGGCATTTGCAAGTGTTAATTTTGGTCCTTTACTTACTTATAAATTAAAATAATTGTGGATTGGTATTTATTTTCCTGTTATATACACCTATTTTATTCCCTTCATGAATGAAGATGGGAATGTTGTGGTGGTGGGTTGACCTTGACTGGCTGCCAGACGCCCACTCAATTTCTCTCTCACTCCTCCTCAACAGGACAGCAGGAGAAAATAAGACGGAAAAACTTACGGATTGAAATACAGACAGTTTAATAAGAAAAGCAAAATCTGTGCACAGAAGCAAAGCAAAAGCTACTTCCCTATGGCAGGCAGATGTCCAGCCTCTTCTTGGAAAGCAGGGCTTTAGTATAGTGATTGTGTGGAAAGAGAAATGCCATAAATACAAATGTCCCTGCATCCCCCTTTCATTCAGCTTCTATTGCTGAGCATGACATCTGGAGAAAGGAAGACCTTCCCTTGGTTGAAGTGGATGAGGTTAAGGATTATTTAAGCAAGCTGGACACCCACAAATCCATGGGCCCCAACGGAATGCACACGCAAGTGCTGAGGGAGCTGGCAGATGACATTGCTGAGCCACTCGCCGTCATCTATGAAAGGTCCTGGAGAACAAGAGAGGTGCCTGAGGACTAGATGATAGCCAATATCACTTCAGTCTTCAAAAAGGGCAAGAAGGAGGACTCAAGGAACTACAGGCCGGTTAGTCTCACCTCCATCCCTGGAAAGGTGACTGAATGACCCATTCTGGGTGTCCTCTCCAAGCAAGTGGAGGAAAAGAAGATCATCAGGAGTACCCGGCACGGATTCACCAAGTGGAAATCATGCCTAACCAATCTGATAGCCTTCTATGATGGCATGACCAGCTGGGTAGATAAGGGGAGAGCAGTGGATGTTGTCTACCTTGACTTCAACAAGGCTTTTGATACTGTCTCCCATAACATCCTCATAGGGAAGCTCAAGAAGTATGGGTTGGATGAGTGGACAGTGAGGTGGATTGGGAACTGGCTGAATGGCAGGGCTCAGAGGGTTCTAATTGGCGGTGCAGGGTCTAGTTGGAGGCCAGTATCTAGTCGGGTTCCCCAAGGCTCTGGACTCAGTCCGGTCTTGTTCAATATATTCATCAATGACGTGAACGAGGAGACAGAGTGTACCCTCAGCAAGTTCGCTGATGACACAAAACTGGGAGGAGTGGCTGATACACTGGAAGGCTGTGCAGGACCTGGACAGGCTGGAGAGTTGGACGGAGAGGAACATGATGAAATTCAACAAGGGCAAGTGTTGAGTGCTGCACCTGGGGAGGTTGAACCCCATGCACCAGTACAGACTGGGGGCTGACCTGCTGGAAAGCAGCTCTGCCAAGAGGGACCTAGGAGTCCCGGTGGATGACAAGCTGACCATGAGCCAGCAGTGTGCCCTTGTTGCCAAAAAGGTCAATGGCATCCTGGGGTTCATTAAGAGGCCAGCAGATTGAGGGAGGTTCTCCTCCCCCTCTACTCTGCCCTGGTGAGACCCCACCTGGAGTACTGTGTCTAGTTCTGCGGTCCCCAGTTCAAGAAAGATGAGGAACTCCTAGAGAGAGTCCAGAAGAGGGCGACAAAGATGATTAGGGGACTGGAATGTCTCCCCTATGAGGAAAGGATGAAGGAGCTGGGCTTGTTTAGCCTGAGGAAGAGAAGACTGAGAGGGGATCTCATCAACACATACAAATACCTTAAGGGTGGATGTCATGAGGACGGAGCCAGACTCTTCTCAGTGGTGCCCAGTGACAGGACAAGGGGCAATGGGCACAAACTGAAGCATAAGAGGTTTCAGTTGAATATGAGGAAGAACTTGTTTACTCTGAGGGTGACAGAGCACTGGAACAGGCTATCCAGGGGTGTTGTGGAGTCTCCTTCTCTGGAAATATTCAAAACCCTCCTGGACGATGTCCTGGGCAACCTGCTCTAGGTGAATCTGCTTTAGCAGGAGGGTTGGACTAGATGATCTCCCGAAGTCCCTTCCAACCCTTGCCATTCTGTGATTCTGTGATATGGTGTGGGATATCCCTTTGTTCAGTTTGGGTCAGCTGTCCCAGCTGTGCCCTGTCCCAACCACTTGCCCACCCCAGCCTACAGGTCCCTGGGGGAAGGAGGTGGGTTGGAGAGACAGCCTTGATGCTGTGCAGGCACTGTTCAGCAATAGTCAAAACACTGGTGTGTTATCAACACCTTTCTAGCCACATATATAAAGCACAGCACCATATGGGTGTGTTAACTCCATCCCAGATAAATCCAGTACAGTTATCCTGGTTCTCAAGTTCTAGAGTATGAGAAATAAGTTACATGGGAAGACATAATGTGTTTTATTAATCACAATGTAGTTAGGTTATCCAAGTAACCCTCTTACACTGCTGGATTGATTAACACATCTAACTTAAAACTCTGAGAAATTTCTCTAGGTTACATGCAGATTGTAGTTTGTTGCTTCATTTCAACTTTGTACTTGTGAGTTCACAGATTTGTAAACAAAAAAAGCTAGATAATCTGCTACATAAAGAGTATTCTCTCTGCCTACACACCTCTCTGACTCTCCCCAATTAGCATTCCTCTTTTTTGTTTCTAATTTTTTCCTTTTCCTTTTGTTCCAGACTTGACTTCTTATAAAACAAATTTAAATGGGTCTGTGATTCTTCACTGACTTATTCCTGCCTTTACATAATAGTTTCTTAGATGACTGAGAATCCTCTCATTAAATCTCTTCAGACATATTTTCTTTTTTACTTTATTTTCCTCCCTGTTTTCATACATCAAAACAATTACAGTGTCTTGAACTTTAATTATAACTATTTACTTATTCACTGCCAGTAACTTGTTTGTTATGCATCTCCAGTCCTACTTTAGGAGAAATCCATGGGAACTCAATTTCTGATATTTGTGGCTTCAAGATATACCTTTAATTATCTTCAAGCTTGCATTCTTGAAATATGCTTATCTACTATGACACATTCTGTGTACTTATGGTATGAACGAAAACTAAACTCAATCATAATTTATAAGAAAAAATATCCTTGAGCTATACCTCTAAGTTTTGAATATGTAAGCCTTGCCTCCTGTCGTATAGTTTTTACACGCCCACTGAACTCTCCCAGAAATATATTGTTCTTGCCCTTCTCTGTCATCATGGTGCATTCTAGTTTCTCTCATGTTCTTTACTTGGGGGTGGGTGGGTGGAATAAATTAAAAAAAAAAAACAAAAAAAAACCAGCCTGTCTTAATAAGGTCATGTCTAACAAGTAGTGAATAAAATAAAGTAAGAGAAATTCTTACTATATACCCTTGTTTTCGTGTTGAATTCAGCCAACAATGGCTGATCCAGGAAATTCTATCTGGACACAAAGATGGGAAAACATCAAGATTTCAAAAAACAGTGGCATTATCTCAGCATTTACTACAGAAAAGATCAAATGAAACACCCACACATGAAAGCTGTGTTGTGTCACATTACTTGTCATGTATATGGTGTTTATACTGCAGGCTTTATCGCTCCCTAATAATCATTTAAGGTGTTGGAAAGAGAATATATTGATGACCGTTTCAGATTTATAATTCAGTCTTTCTTAGTAAATGGTCTTGTCTCCATTTGATTTACAATTCTTCTTGTCCACTTTGAGGAGGAGAAGCAACCTGACACCTCTGAGAGTAGAAGCTATGGTTCTTCCAAATTCCTGCTCCAGAACAAGCTCTTGCGTGCTATTGTTAGTATATATTTTCTGTATTATATGTTGCTATCTTTTCTGTATTATAGCCATTTGTTTGTTGCAAAATCACTAGCTGTATACCCAAAGGAAAAGATTTTGTTTTGTTTTTTTTCTTTTTTTCCCATGAGGACTACAGAAAGACCTTCGACAAACCATAAGACTGAAGATTCTCACAGTGCCAGAATATGTAATCCTTCTCCTATGTGTAGATTCTCCAACATCTAATATCGTGCTAAGATTCGAACTATAAACACTCCAAGAAATGAGATAGGTTTATGTATCTGGCCATTCTTTTTGACAGAAATAAATAACATTTCAAACCTTTTTGCCCTTGCCAACTTTGGATAAAATTGGAAAATAGACTCAAAAATTATGAGCAAGGTAATCCAGAATAATGACATGTTTCTTATGTACCTGAGGTACAGGTAAAATATTGCCAATATTCACAGCATACTTGGAGTGATTCAACTTCAGCAGCACTTGGGGTTTAGATCCAGATGTACGCTACCTCTTCCAGCTTCCTGGAATGGAGCTGGATCATCCTCCACCTTTTTCTCTTTTACCAGACAAGCAACAGCCTCTCCATTTTTATTTCTGCAGCTTCAGCTATTGTTTCTCTCTGTGGCTGGTATTACACAAGTGGGAATTGCATGGTACAGGACTGATGAGCCGATAACAGTAAGGAAGGGGAAAAGGACAGATGGGAGTTAGGGCTGGGCTGAATGGGACCAGAAAAGCTATTTTCAGGGTGAGGGGCCCTGAGGGTTATGCTGGAGGGGGAGAATATGGGGAAGGGGATGATCTGAGCTGATCTTCAATGAGTGGTGGCTGCTGTTATGGGAGGCATTTCTTCCTAGAATAATGCTTCCTACCCATGAGGAAAATGTAGCACAACCCATGTAAGGCAGTACCTTGCATGCTGCATCCGGCTGGGAGACTACTTACTAGATCACACTGATGAAGTTCTGAAAAGGAGAGCAAAAACCAAACAAGAAAAATTAAAAAAAAGGTGCTGCCCTGTTAAGGCTGGTTCTGATATATAAAGCATACCAAGAAGGTGATTTCTAAGTGTTTCTAAACTTAGAAAATTGCTGCACTGCTTAAACTAAGAAAATCCAGTTATTTAAGGGGTAATTCATTCATTAGTTTGCTTGCCTTGCTCTTTGCTAAGAAAATAGCTGATCCTGAGTGAACATGGCCTGAATAGTTGTTGCCTTTTCATTGTTACTGTTATTTTTGACAAGCATAACAATAAATTAAATACATTTATTTTGAATAAAAAATAATCACATTTCATTTTTCATGTCTTAAGCTGGAGTTCATCACGAGGTACTGGAAAACAATCTGAAAGGCTATCTAAATTGGAGTTGTTGGATTAGACTCATTAATTAGACATTTTAATCCAAGAAGTTGGTCTGATTTTGGATGAGCACAATAGTACATTCCATCTAAAAAAGTGCCATCATTCAATATCAGTCTGAGAGAATAACAGGTCTCTTTCTTAGCTGTATCTCTTAAAAGATTATTAAAATTTGGATTAGTAAGAGCATTGGCCAAATTCATTCATGATCAGTAAACCCACTGAAGATGACGAAGCTCTATGAGGGATAAATTCTGCCTTGACAATATGTCTTGTCTGAGTGATGAGGTACATTTTAGGTTTAATATAAATGCTGTAATCCTAGAACTTGCCCTAACACTGATAAATTTGGTATGTACTCAAGACTGGGTTATGAGTGATGGAATACATTTTAGTTTAATATAAATACTCTAAAGCAGGAATTTACCCTAGCACTGACAAATTGGATATTCTCTCAAGACCTGATCTGTCCCTGACATAACCTCATTGACTCTAGTGTGGTAAAGAGACATTGCAAGAACATGACATACAGTAATTATTTGTGTACATTTTAAGTAGAGTTTATATAACATGATCTTGAGTTTATAGAAAATTTTGTGTGAGAAATTAAATTAATCCTTAAAATTACCCTTTATTGTCTTGAATTCTTTTATGAATCCTTAACTCAATTCCCAGTCATCTGTGAGAATTCTTTGTTATCTCTCAGAATTTTGCATTACTTGAAACCTTATACTTCAACGTTATTATTCTCCTGATCTCTTATGTTCACTTTTCCTGCTAATGTTAAGTTGAACATTTCTTTTGACATTTTTAGTAGTTCTTTGTCAATACCTGTGTGTTTATTTCAACTAAACAGGTACTGTCTCTTAAAAGAAAAAGAAAAAAAACCAAACCAAAAACCAAAAGTCATTTAAGGTATATACCAGGAGATAATAAAATCAGATTTTCTCAGTTTTACATGTTCACTAGGAAAAAGGGGTTTCCATGTGTTCTCAATGGAAGGGAGAAGATACTGAATAGGACAAACTAAAAGTACTTTGGCAACAACAACAAGATCTTCAAGAGGTAAGGGAACTTTGGGTGAGCATTCTAATTTTGGTTTTTATTTGGTTTTGGTTTTTATTATCACACTTGCTATTATCTTCTCTTTGGCTACCTATTTAACATTTTCTAACTTCTACTTTTAGAAAAAATGAAAATGTGTCCACCCTTCTAATGTATCTATTAAAAATAAACACAAAACCAAAATTGTTTATTTGTAGATCAGATCGTTGAAAGAAATTCCTGCTTATATTTGTTTTAAGTCACAATGAAGCAGGCAAAGTTGGGCAAAATTTTTATGTGCTGAAAAAGATGTAGACAAAACTGTTCTTTATGTTTTTTTTTTAAAGTATAATAATTAATTTAATTTGCTAATTTAGTTCCATATCCAAGATATCAGAGAACTTTATGCTTCCAAAATTAGGGATTTATGTGTCTAGAGCAAAACTCAGATTGGATGTTGCATGTTTCCAGTTCAGGATCGATTAAATAATGGTGTATAATCTCTGGAGGTGATAACCTCTCTGCACTGGTTACCAGGCAGTAACACTTCCTTAAAAATCCCATGGGGACCTTCTTTCTCCTGCAGTGTTGAATAATTGCATCTTCTTTTGCATACATACCTCTAGGTTTCAAGAAACTAGTCTGTCTCTCAGAAATCTTCTGGAATTGACTTTCTTTCAGCTCAAGATGCTGTACTGCTGCTGACAGCTTAAGTGACAAGTGCTGTTTGCTCTGTCTATAGGTATTGAGGCCTTTTTTCCTCTGAAAAGAGATATTGATGAAGAAGAAGGTTTTGGAGTGATCATTTCCCAGGTAATTTGCTCATTGCGTGGTTTAGAATAGATTTTCTGTGTCAAAGCATTCATGTCTTCTTTCTGGGTGTGGGATGAGGTGCTGAAATGCATGGCTCACCCAATCAACTTGTTCCTACCTCTTGAATGAAAGCAGACTGCAGCTCCTTTGAGGTCCTCAAAGAACATCTTTCAAAACAGCTCTGAAAATTGTCAGGCTTTCCCGATTTTCAGATGTAAGGCTATCATCTGTTAGGAATTTCAGCCTCAGAGGAATAGCTTTTGGTTTAAGCAAAACATGAGACCATTTGAACACCAGGAATCACAACAGCAAGGTCAGTATCGCTATCACTCATTAAGCATTGGTCTTTCAGAACTGTAGCTTTTCTTTCTGCTACAGTTTCAAGAGCAAACAATGAGGTTAAGAAGTCAAGTAAAAAAAGTTACACTTTTTGAGTATTAAACCTTTTCACTAAATGTCTGTGTAATGTTTTTTACTTAATGAGGCTGTGAATCTGCAGGTAACAAACATTGTGCTGTTCTAAAAGTATCTGTATAATTCTACACCAGCTAGTATGACGTTCTGCACTACAGTTTCACCTGCATTTTATCTTTATGCCTAAGAAGAGTTTTAAATGTTTTAAATACGCATAGAAGGGCAGGTTGCTTTTTTGGTCCAAGTCATTTGACATCTTTGCACTGTGCCTTTGCCTAGTGCAAATACCTGGAAAATATCTGTAATACTTGCTTTAGAAAAAACAGTTTTCCTTGTGTGTGATTTCTTCCTATATATAAGTTTATACTATCTGGCAACATGTGAAGTCCACCCAGTGTTATATCTCAAATATACATACTTGTGAGAATATTATGATGACTGAAATTCAAAACTTTTTCTAATCAGAGAATAGCAATGGATTTGCAGAGCAGAGCGTCTTTTCAGATATTTATTTCCTTGCTGTTTCCTTCAATGAAATATTTATTGTGCAAATTTCAAAATTCAGCATCTATTAAATCTCATACTCCATAATTTCTTTCCTTTTCAAAATTCAGTATTATTCTTTTATCTGTTTTCACTTTTTTCTAGGATGCATTCTTCTTTTCTGATTTACTTCTTCCTTTTCTTCATTTTAATTTTCTCCTTTCGTAGGTAATTTGGGGTGCTTCTTTGGGATTTTTTTTCCTTGTTTTTAACAATTTTGCCTACAGTTTCTTCATTTGTGGTCATTCCTCTTTTTATCCATCATTTCTATCAACAGTCCTGCATCCTACTTTCATTTTTAAAAAGTACACTGGAGAAGAAAAGTCACATCTTCTCCCTAGTGCATGCAATTGGAAATTATTTTTCCACATATATAATGTTGTGTGTATGATTTTATTTACATTATTCTAAGAGAAGATTTTATGCCGAAAATGAGAAGAAGCTGTTGTCAGCAGCTACAATGAAGTTGGCGCACTTTGGGGGGAACAGATTTTTTATCATTACATTACTTACTCTGTTCGGTATTGGTTACAAAAATTTATTTGTCCATCTGAAATTAAACAGAATATAATTCAGGTACAATTAGGTTAATATAGTCAAATCTTATTCTATGAGAAAACTCAGGCTTGTCCTACTGGTTCACTACCTTCTTTTAGATTATGCTACTGGATCATGGATTTTTCTTCAAAATCTTTCTTTACAGAAAGACAGATTTATTTATTTAGGTATTTTTGATCATGATTTAAAAAAAATCAACACATGAACAGGTTTTTTTTTCACTGGGAATGGAAAGTCTACTTTGTAGAATCCTGTCAAGTTGGCCTACTAATAATTTTTAGAGATTAAGCAGGAATGATCTTTTTTTATTTATATTGAAACAGGATAGAAATTGGCTTTTACTGCTCATCAGTACACTAGTAAGGATAAGTCAAGTTCCATATCACAATTTAAAAACTATCATATGGGCAGAACAATATTTTAGAAAATGAGGACGTTTCATCCTGCTGTAGATCGGGACCAACTCTGAGTGGGAACATAGCTTATTCTGTCAGTAAGATGAGAAGCAATTACATATACTTATAGAATCAGAAACAGCATAACATAGGAAGTCCACGGACACTTGTAATGATGTCTGAAGTGTCTAAAATCACAGTTTAATGAAAAGAAAAAGTTTAACCTCTAAATCTTTTTTTAAATTAACCATTCACATTTAATTTTTTTCTATGACATTTTAGAATTAGTTTTATCATTAGTATTTTAAATATTTTGTAATAACAGACTGTAAAAACTGTTACCTGTGTTCATCTCTGCATACTTCCTTGTCAACTATAATGTAAAAAATATTTACCACAAAAAGGCATTAATAATTTAAAAGACATTAAAAGTCTACAACAGCAAGAATTAATTTCTTGATGCAGTTATATTTAACTTTTCATGTCCCTTTATATTCAGGGACCATTGCTAGTATGACAGATTTTTTTTTAACCCTGTTTCTAAATTTTTATTTATTTGTTTGGACAAGTCTCTCACATCTTCAGGATTACTCTGTGTAAATTTGCTGTATCAACTTACATCAAATATGACATTTTGAAATACATGGGATAAATGTGTCACATAAATCTGAACTATTTTTCAATAACTTTTACAAACAGATGTGAAAAATACAAGATTTTTATTTTTTTATTTTAATCTGTATAGCCTCTGGATCACTGCTGTGCTTAATTTTTTAAAACAAAGCTTGCATTTTTGAGTTTAGATTGTACAACTTCCTAAGACATTTTAATTAATGTTATTTAAAACCACGGTTCAGAGGGAGATAGCTTTGCTCTAAATTAGCATCCTCTAATACGGGCTATAGATATGTCAGGTTTTAATACTTTTAGAAATATTTCAGTAAGATGAACTATATGTCATGTCTGATACAGAATATTCATCATTAAATGGCTCCTTGTCATCCATATTGATCCTTTCACTATTAGTCTTTGTCTGAAAACTCAAGCTAGATAATGTGACAAGAACTCATGTTAAGATGAAGCACATTTTACAAACGATGTGGCAAGGACAGGTTAAGGCATAATAGCGTTCAAATCATTGATATAATATCAAAATGCTCTACAACTTTACTTATAACAGGCAACCTCTGGCTTCTGATGGTTTGATAGGTGTTTGATAATCCTGAGCCAGAGTGAGGTTAATGTGAAGTTTGACTCTACTGACTCCTCAGCTGAGCTATTCTATCAATTAACAGGGTTATCCATCACATATGCATTATCACTCAGAGGTGTACAGTGTGTCCTACTTTAAAGGGCACATCAATTTTTGAGTCATGAAAAAATGTCCGATGCCACTAGTCACAGGCAGGAAAGAAGCACTAAAATTGGCTTATCCCCATTTGTGATAGTGATGAATGTGCTTTGGAAACAAAAAACCACCATGACAGGAGCCTCCTCAGTTCCTCAACTGCTTGAAGAACTTTTCCATTCCGCTATGAGAAGCTGTTTCTGCACTTTCTGTATCCAGTGGTATGTCCAAAATATATCCAGATGTTTTAAGCCCCATGTTAAATGTCCAGCTCAGTTCACTGTGTTGGGATCTGCCTACAGCTGCCTGCTCAGCGGGAATTCTGTCAGCTCTGTCTTTATTAATGGCTTCAAGAACTGTGTGGAGATAAACACAGAGCAAGGGCATGACCTAGCTTTTTTCAAGCTGTGCTGCCACACATCTTATGTATGTCATTGTCAAATGGGAGAAAAATCTCTCCAGCTCTCCACCAAGTACAGCAGACAGCACCTGTAGTTTCCTAAACTCCTCTCTCTCTGTTCCATCAAGCTGTTCTACCAATGTGTGCCACTGAAATACCATACTGTATACTGGGATGCAGACATCACTGGTGATATGACTTTACTGATGAAAAATAAACATGGGTGATATTTTCCAGAGACTAAATCAGCCTACATTAGGAGTGGGCATTTGTCCTGGTTTTGGCTGGGATAGAGTTAATTTTCTTCACAGAAGCTAGCATAGTGCTGTGCTTTGAATTTAGTACTAGAAGAATGTTGATAACACCGTGATGTTTTTAGTAGTTGCCAAGTAGTGCTCAGACTACTCAAGGACTTTTTGAGCTTCTCCTGCTCAGCCAGGTGCATAACAAGCTGGGAGTACAGCACAGCTAGGACAGCTAGTCCAAACTGACCAAAGAGCTATTCCATACCATAGAACGTCAAGCTCAGGGGGGGTTAGTTGGTCGGTCACGGGCAGAGTGATCACAGCTCAGGCAAAGTGATCGCGGCTTGGGAGGAGCGACTGCTGCTCGGGACGGGCTGGGCATCGGTCAGCGGGTGGTGAGCAATTGCATGGTGCATCACTTGTTTTATATATTCTGTATATTTTCTTACCATTATTATTATTATTATTATTATTGTTATTCTTCTTTCTTATTAAACTGTCTCTATCTCAACCCATGGGTCTTACTTTTTTTTCTTTTTTCCAATTCTCTCCCCCATCCCACTGAGGGAGGGGGGGGAGTGAGAGAGCGGCTGAGTGGTGCTTAGTTGCCAGCTGGGTTAAACCACGACATCATTATGAGATGATGTGCTATTATAAGGACAGTAACACAAACATGAAGTGTTTGTAGACGTAACCCTCCTTCAGGGTCTGTTTTACTTAATAAGCATCCAAACAACTCACTTCAAGACACAGGTAACATTGTCTTACCTGAAGAAATCAAGACACATTTAACATTGCTCTCACTTCAATCGTCCAAGAAGAGAGACTTGCCCAAAGCTCCCTACTAGTTTTTTATGTCTTTTAGGCACTTTAGCAATGAAAGAGACGCTAACTTAGTGCATGCTGGAAATACATTTCTATTCCATCTCAAGGGCAGTCAATAGACTTTTGAAAGAAAATATCCCCAGTAAATCCTATCTGGCAAAGCTTATCTAATGAATCCTTTTGACTCAATAATCTGTGAATAACTTTATATTCATGATAACCATCATGTAACAAATGAATGAACAGATAATTCATCATTTGGGAAAGATAAACACAAATTCTGGATCATTTTCACCAACTACTGGAAGTTTTGGTCTGTATAAACAGCCAAGGATGCTTTCAAATAGTAAGATATTTACTTAAAGCATGGGGTGTACTATATAAAAAAGGTCTAAAATCCAGAAAGTATAATTCAGTCCGAGAATAAGGTATCTTTGGACTAATTATCTTAATTAAAAACTCAGAAAAAAAATACATGGATGCAATGGATTCCCTGCAATTTGATTTTTTTTTAAAAAAAATATGCATTTTATGTCAAAATGAAGTTATATTTCTCATGTAAAAAGTGTTATATAACATACTATGTTTGATCTTATGCGGGGCTTTTAATTACTAAATTCAGACCATGAGAGTAACTATAAAAAGCTTTCTTTCTGAAATTCCACTAGCAGATTAAATTTCTTGTACTCTTAGCCAACTTTTACTTTCAGTAACTGTATGCAAAGGCATTTTTTTCTGTATTGTTTTTGGAAGAGATACATATGACAAAACCATTTATGTTTAAACAATAAAAATATATTTTACTTTTTTTTAGACACAAGACAAGGTCCTGACAAATGTCATAAGCTCAATTACTTTATCTAAATTTAATTTCAATATAGTTAAATGAGTTTGTTTCAAAAACAATTTCACCACACACAGGTTCTGTGTTCTGTCAACTTTAGTGCTAAATTTGCAGTCTTTTTTCCCAGAAGATGAAATCAGATTCATACACTGAGATAATCCAGAATAAAGGGTGTTTGAAAGTGGCAAATGGGCATTTTCACAGAGGGTTCCATTTCATAAACTTATCCTATCTCAACCTTACTCCCACAGAACCTCTTTTTTTGTTGTTTCTATTGAGATACTAACAAAAGGAGAATGAGTTTTAATGAAAAACAAACAAACAAACCAACCAACCAAAACCCAAACCCAGCAATATGGTTTTGTTAATAAATTTGAGAGAAGTAGGTCTAGGAAGGCACTGGAGCATCTCAGTTGACATGAGAACAATATTGAAAGATTTGGGTAAATGTCAAATGATGTAATATATTCAATCCAAAGTAACTTCAGGATAATTGCAGAAGCAAGAGTAACAAAAAAGAGAGGTTTGAACACTAACCAGACAGAAAGTGGTGGGATATATTTTAGGAGGCACTGGCATAAATAACACAATTTTGGATCAAATAAAACATAAAAATCTGAACACACTTCTGGATCAAGTAAATTGAGCAAATATCACTGACTTCTGCAACATGAAAAAAGCAAAGAGGAATCTCCATCACTCATAATTAGCATTTTTCTCTAAGGGAATAATCAATCACTCCAACAAAATAGGGATACTTGAGATGTAAATATGGTGAACAATCTTTCCTACTCACATTACTTCAGCAAGTAAACAAATAAACAATTAAAACCTATTAAAGCTTTAAATTAATTACAGAGAAGAAAAACTGGTAGCAAATATATGCTTTTTATTCAAACCAAATAATAAAAATGGTTGAAAGGTATCTAGGGAAAATATTAATAATCACCATGTAAAAAATCACATGGATATAGTATAAAATTAATTGTCAAAATCTCTTTAACTAGAAGCAAAAATGCAAAGCTATCCTAAGATAAAGGAGGAATTTTGGAATTTTTTAAATTAAAATATATTTTAAAAGTATTCTGAGAATAGTCATTGGGAAGAAAGTTATAAATTGCAAATACATATGATAACTAATAAGATATTAACTCATCTTGTGGAGAGTCATATAGTTATGACATAAATTTAGAAAAAATATTATTTTTATACTTATACAGGTGAAACTGTGAATTAGGTAAGGACTCTGGGCAATTTCTCTGTCAATATTCATCACCATGTTCTTTCCTGTGATTCAGAGAAATCTGCCCTGAGCTATTTTCTTCTGCAGAATTCTTCCACTATAACAGTGAATTCTCTTCATGCAGCATTGCCCAATTCCTTGCTAAAGGCACTGCTTCTCTATCTTTGCAAATTCCTTTATCACTCCTATCTATTACCATCTGTACTTAATTCCATACTTTCTACTTTTTCTCTTTTGCCTTCACAAAAGGTCTAAATAACTGTATACATCCATTCATACACATGTCAACTACTGTAACCTTTCTTCTTCTCCACCTTCCTTGCTTTTGCAAAGAAAGTCTTTTCTCCACCTCCCCCCACCCCCCAACAATAATAATTCTGCAATTACTTCTCAGCCAGGGTCAACTGTAGACATAAGCAAGATAACTAGTTGCCCAGACTGATGTTCTGCCAAGGGTAACAATGTTTGTGATGTTACTCAGTTTGCTCTGGAGCAATGGAAAGATCACTTTTTTCCTAATGCAGATCCTGAGGAAAAGGTCAGAGGCTGTGAATAATGGCCACTGATGCTACAGGAGAACTCTCACTTTTTGCAACAGCATCAGTGGAATAAGGAGCCTGGCACTTTTCCATTGTTTGGCTTCGCATCTCTAATGTACATTTTGCATCCTAATGTGAATGCAAAGGATCTGGGAACAAACACATCTTTCATTTTGTCCAGACTTCACCTAAAGGTATGAGACCATTGGCATTTGAACAACCTGCTCTTATTCATGTTGATGTAAAAAGGGCATTCACATCAGTTAGCCAAATTTGAAATTCTCACAGTAGGGTTGCTTCTTTCACCCTGTTGCACTCAGAGAAAGCAGAAAAATACCAGCCACATGAATAATAATGAAAACCAAAATCAGTTTAATGTTCTACCTGTTTGATCTCCATGAGCTGTCATTACCTGTGGTAAATATTTCTCTTTATAATGTTTTCATATTTCTCCAATATTGCTCCTAAAATTCTAGTTCAGTGTTTTCAACTTTCTGTCCTACAATATATGATGCTGTGAGATTTCAGTGGGTACTTTTTCAAATGAACTCAAGCTTCTGCAGGATCACATCTTTTTTTATTGGAAGTTTATGCCAACACACCTTTTCATTTGTAGTACCACTTCTTAAAACAGAAAGATCTAAATCAAGGATATTTGTGAAGACAATGAGCATTATCATTCTTAAGAGAAGTTAAACAAATATCAAAATCTAGCTTCTGGTGAGTTACAGTGATACTAGTTCCTCAGTTAAGGGGAATATTGCTATTGATATGACCCATCGCTCAATCAGATCTTACAGGGAATAATCTGTGGGGTTTTGGTAGCAAAAATCTCCGAAGTCATGTCCAACAAACCTTCATAGAGCATGAACTTCTAGGTATATTCTGGCTGATAGAAGTGAACAAGTGCCTTCTGACAGTTACTGAAGTGTCTTCCAAATTTTGCAATACTAAAAGTCTGAAAATTCAAAAAGCAGTCTAGCCTAGCCTATACTTTAAAAGTCTGCAAGGTAATTGAACAATTAGTGACTTCTGATGCACAGAAATAATTATTTTTAGTTACAGTACTTGATTCCAGAACATTGAATCATCACAGAATTTTATACCTGCAAGTCTGAGTGCCCAAGAACATAAACGATACTTACACAAATTGAGCCATGATCTGTCTTCACAGCAATTGTACTCTCTTCGTTTGACAATTACAAAGGGTTGTTTAAACATGAAATATTTTATTCCCAGATACACTCATTAATAAATCTCATAATTACTCTCTTGAAGGTGTGGTTCACAGATTTGTTATTGAGATAATAACCAAGTTCTTCGAGGATCTCAGGACTAATCATATAGCATTAATTAAGATGGTTAGATTATTGGTTTATTCTTAGGGATGGAGATAAATCTAATTTCCCCTAACAGCTAATAGATAAAAGCAGATGAAGGATGTTTCATCTGACCTATCCTAAACACTGGGTTTGGAATAAGATGAGCTATCTCCTGGAAATGCTTTTTACTCCCATTTGAGTAAATTACTAGTGGAGCACTAAAGATGCCTTGTCCCAGCTTGGACATCTAATATCGAGAATCCTGAATCTGAGCAGGTGAAACCTGTTTTGTGTTTCAGGTGCAGGTTCCAAAGCCTCTTTCAAACAATACTTCCCATAATGAAATAATCCCATTCCTGAGGGAGTCTGTTGAATGATCTACTCTGAAGCCCCACAGCACTGATCCCATGTTTACTCCATAACAGTCTTTTTTTCCTCAGGGAATTTCTTGGTTTGACAGTCACTGGGAAAGGTTTTAAAACATGATTCAATTGTATCCAAAGAATTACAATGTTGAATGAAAATAAAAATTATGGGGTTTTTTTTCCAATATTCTATTTCTATTTATTTTTAAGTCAGTCTCTGATATTGGGGACTCCACTAATCATCCCTTTAAAATAAACAAAACTCTTCAGTCTTTTTTATGAGACATGAAGAAACATAAACCAAGACAAATTCCTTTTTCCCTGGAAATAATCTTTAAAATGTGGCTATGGAAAGCCTTCGTGATTGAAGTATTTCAGAACTGAAATAATTTATCTCCACAGCTATCAAGTCTCATGGTTTCATGGCTTTAAAGAATAAAAAGCAGTAAATGTTGTGCTTTTTACCTAAGGTGATATGATACATCACCTGGTGTAGTACTTGAAGTTAACCTCAAAGCAAAACTATCATGTTTTATCCTCGCTGTATTTTTACCTTTGGAAGACTAATACGCCTTAGTGGGCTGAGATAAAAACAGATAAAAAATAAACATCTTTTAGAGCACCAAAATCACATTGTCACAGGGCAGCCTGAGCTGGTTTGAGCTTTGTGACAGAAGGGTGGTGTCCATGTCAGAAGCATCCACCCTGGGGATATGAATCAAACTTTCTTCTTCAGGAAGCCAGAGGAAACCCGCAGTGAAAGTAGGCCATTTTCTTCTCTAATATGTTGGATTCTGTGAAAACTTCATGTGCCAAAATCCAAATAGTTTAAATGTCTGCAATGGGGCTACCGATACAATCTTTTGTTTTTCTAGTATCCTGCTAAATTCAAGTCTGTCCATATAATAATGCATCCAGGAAGAATATTTAGTAGTCAGGTATTGAAATTGTTATATTTTCCTTCTTGAAGGATGGAGTTGTAATGTCTGAGCTCACTCGGTTCTTCAAGAGTGAACAAACCCAGAAGTCTAAAGCACAGAGCTTTATATGATGTATTCCAGTTTATGAGTGCACTAAAACATGTAAAGTGATTCCTAACCAGGGAATAGAGTGCAATAGGAGAAATGCATCCTTTCTAGTCTGACATACAATTCCCATTAAGTGACACTTACTCATGCATGCACAGGTAAATTACATCAAAGCAAAATTGGTTAGGGGGGATTTGGTGAATTCTGTAGCCTAATACTATATACAAATAAAGAAGTTCATCAGCTGTTGAGAAGCTATTGATAAGCAGAATTTTCTGCAGACCTCAGCCATGAAACCACACAGCTGCAATTGGTCATAACTGAATAATATTACAAGAAACACCAAATGCACAGAAAGGAATTGAAAAGATTCAGCCAACAAAGTCATTGAATAGTGTGCATGACTAAAACCCCACTAAATAAGGCAAGTCACATCCCCAGAAACAGAAAGTCTAACCTCATTAAGCAAGTATAAAACTGTCTGAAGTGATGGAAAACCACTTTGTACTCCACCTAATAACACAACTGGAATCCACTTTGAAGGAAAATTGAGGCAAAAGCTCCTGTACAAATCAGGGAGACGGCAAACAAACAAAGCATTAAAGTAAAATTGCCCAAAAGAAGACAACAATAAGAATCTGTAATACCCTGAGCAGAACACAAGAAGGCACTTAAAGAGGCAATCAGAACTAATGGTGACATTAACTCGATAAAGGAATATACATCCAAAGAGTCCCTGAAGCAATCTATACCCAGTGAGTATGGCATCAGAAAAGCTGTATTTGAAAAATTAACACCCCATTACTGTAGAATGAGAACAATGTTCAGAGGCTTTATAAAAGCAAGACACAAAACTTGGCAGTTGAACTGCAATGAGTACCCACATGATAAAAGTTCAGAAGGAGAATGAAAAGTGAGAACACATTGAAATCACTTCTCCTCATCATTGTCAGCTGGAAGAATAACTAGGGAAGAAAGTAACTACTCAAAGTTGCTTTGTGAAGGTTTTAGTGTTTATATAATTTGTCCTCAAGATCTGAGTCTCAGATGATTAGAGCTCTTTAAGCACTCATTTCTACCATTGCATGCAAGTGGTACAGGAACCTTCATGTGTTTGCAGTGGTAAGAGCGTAGAAGATAGGGACTGTACTTCAATAAAATGCAGTGGATGCTAGAGAAAGTCTATTCTGAGACTTACCTTATTTGTGTTAGAAAATACATGGAAATAATTAATACCAGGTTTATTTCTGAGATACTTTCTTACTTCTTGAAGAAGCCCCTCAATGAATCATGAGATCCTGTGTGGGACCAGGAGCAATGGCAAGAGATTTAAATGCTGTGTAACCGAAACTAGCACTCAATCACTGAGGCAAGCAGCTCTGGTGCTGGCATGATCAGCAGTGGAGCACTCCAGCATGGTGCAAAGGCGGATTTCCCAAACCAGGGGAGCCTCAGGGGGAGCCAAGAGACCTGCCAGGAGCCCACAGTTCATGCGACAGTGGCTGATGAGACTTGGGCAGGGCTGGGAGCAATGGCAGCCAAGCCCCTCACACATATAAAAGAAGCCCTTAGGAGCAGGCAAATAGGGCGTGGTGCATCAGCAAAGGCATGGTGTGGCAGGTTGCACATCAGTTTGCATGGAAGGCCATGCAGGAAGGGCACTGAAGCACTGCCAGCTCAACCAGGGAGAATGGTATCCACCTGGCAGTAAGCCATGACCTCTCTAAGCTCTGCACCCACCATGACTGACACAGCTCCCCAGACAGAGCTCGTGTGGGAACGTGCTGCCACCCCAGTGTCAGGCTGCAGGCTGTGCCCTGCCCTTACACCAGTGTGGGACAGCAGCAGTGAGCACCCCTGTGGGAGGTGCAACCAGGGAGAGGGACTGTCCGGCTGTGTGACAGAGCTCCAGGAGGAGGTGAGTAGGCTGAGGAGTATCAGGGAGGGTGAGAGAGAGACATCAGACTGCTGGAATCACACCCTACCTACCCTGGGATAGGCCCAACAGGCAGACAGGATGCGTGATACGGAGGATTCCCTGTGCTCTCTCCACCTGGCTGAACACTGTGACTTAAGGGATAGTGGGCAATGGCAACAAGTTCCCATCTGGTGCAGCAGGAGCACCACATCATCTCGTCTGTGACCACCCCACCTTCCCAGGTGCCCTTGCATAGTGGAAATGAACAATAATGAGGATAATGGTAGCTTGGAATTGTTGCCAAGGTTAAGTCAGCCTATGCCCTGTGTCAAAACTGCTTCTGTAAAGAAAAAGAAAGACAGGTTATTGTTGTGGGAGACTCCCTTCTGAAGGGAACAGAAGGCCCAATATGCAGACCAGACCCACTGGACGTCACATACAATTCTATGGGGCCAGATGGGATCTACCGAAGAGTCCTGAGGGAGCTGGCAGAAGTGCTCACAAAGCCACTTTCCTTCCTTTATCAGCAGTCCTGGTTAACTGTGGGTGGTTCCAGTTGACTGGAGGTTAGCAAAAGTGATGCCCATCTACAAGAAGGGCCAGAGGGAGGATCCAGGGAACTCCAGGCCTGTCAGCCTGTCCTCGAACCCAGGGAATGTTTTAAAGCAGTTCATCCTGAGTGTCATCATGCAGCATGACCAGGACAACCAGAAGATCAGGCCCAGTCAACATGGGTTTATGTAAGGCAGGTCTTGCTTGACTAACATGACCTCCTTCTATGACAAGGTGACCTGCTGAGTGGATGAGGGAAAGTCTGTGGGTGTTGTCTACCTGGACTGTAGTAAAGCCTTTGACACTGTTTCCCACAGCATTCTCCTAGAGAAACTGGCTGCTCGTGGCTTGGATGGGCATGTTCTTTGCTGGGTAAAAAACTGCCTGGATGTCCAGGCCCAAAGAGTGGTGGTGAATGGAATAAATCCATGAATGAAAGTAGCTGAAAAACACCTCGTTTCTCTTTGGTGCATCATAACAGATAGGATGTTATCATTAGATAAATCACAGTCACTTGGCTACATCATGCCTTCAGATTTAGCCTGATAAGGAAATCTAAGGAACTAGCAGGATGCTATGGGACAAGCAAAACATGTTTTGTTTATTTATACTGCACAAAGAAACATCTATTTCTTCTGACTATAATATTCCTTGTTCTAGTTTGATGCTGGTTATGAATACAGGGAGGTAGGGATGGGAGCTATTAATGTCCTGTGGTTCTGATATATATTTCTTTTGTAGTGGATTAAGAGCCACTTAAGCACAGTAAGTCAGATATAAAAATATCTGCTGATAACCTGACTCTTTACTGCTCCTTCTTAAAGTTAGCAGCTGGTAGTTTGAAACAGCATGCCTGTCACATTCACTTTTTTGCAATAAAACTCTGCTCAAAGTAATCTTTCCATGCACACACCCATTACATTTCATCTTCCAGTTTACATATCTAATGTTACATGCTATCCACTGTATTGACCTAATGACGACAGAATGATTGAGGAAGAAAGAAAGATAGTATGAAACAAATTTAATTATTTTACAAATCCAAACAAAACATGGTGCAGTTGCAGTCCACTTTTAATTTCATATGTGGATTTGGCCTCTTCTCTTGAACTGTGCTGAAATTCAGCCTTTTGACCTGTAACACTGTCACAAGATTGGTTCCTTTTTTATTACATGCTCATTCCCAATTGCCCCTTTGCCATCCCTATCCCAACTTTCGGTTCTTCCTGGGTTGGAACTTACTGAGGTCCATAGAAGTTTTTCTCTAAGCCCTTTAATACTGTAATTATGGATATATATTAATGGCTCAGAGTACTCCCTCTGTTTGTTAACAGTGCATATTTTTGCCTTTTAGCAGGTCACAGTCTTCGATTATATTAGGAAAAAATTCTTATCTTAATAAGTGTCTCAAGGAAATGACAACCATTTAAACAACACTTCACCAATGTCTGCTTAATTGAAATCACTCTGATTTAAGAGATCACACATGTAATCTCCACCACTGTTTTCCTTTGCTGTTAGGAGACATTTCTTTGTATACAGTAAGAAGTCTATTATTCTCCTATTTATCTAAAGATTTTGGCCCTTTTAAAAACAGCTTTTCAAGTTGAATGCGTGCCTCCACTCTCAAGTTCATGTGAACCAGAAAAGTTCAACTTATTCTCTGGAGAGTCACCCAGTTATAGAGTTTATTTGTATCTTGATTACCTATTGTCCTCATTCAGAGCAGAAACAAAAACAGTCTCTAAGAACACAGGTGCTTTGTAAGACTAGCACTACACTTGAGTTTCTTTCCTATTGCTGTCAAATGCAGCATAGTTTCATTTTTATAAAATCTCTGAGTGACCAACTTAGGACAGATTAAAACCAAATGAAAACAAAACAAAAATCTGCCCAGCCAGTTCTGCTCTGGTTAAAGTAAATGTCAAATTTTATACTGACCTTCATAGAAGCAGAACTGAAGTACAGATGACCCTTTATTGGAGATCTGAAGATATTGAAGATCTAGTGCTTGTGTTACCTTAACTCTGCTAGAATAAGAGTCATGTAAGTGTTTCCTCTACTTCTTCAGCTGGAACTGAAATGAATGTTAGTCATTTTCATAGCTGCGTCAGGTAGATTATCTGTAATAGCTATTTTCAGAGCTTTCATGAAAAAAGCCATTATTCATGACAATATATGACTTATGAGTCATAGTAAAGTGAACGAGACATGAGGGAACTACATCACTGATAAATACAACTGCAATTGCAAACTATTTTCCAGATAGGTGTCTCCCTCTGGTGCCAGTGAAATCAAGAAATTTGTCAACGTTTAGAAAAAGGCTAGGATTTTACACTATAACAGAGCTAATAGCTAATGTAGGGAGGAGCCTTAGATGAACTATTCTGTTGTATTGTTCAGACACTGAATTTTCAAAAATCATATTTTCATGCATAAATAATTTTAATAAAATATGGAAATGAAACATCAAAAATTTTTCTCTCCAAATAAAAATCTTCAATATTTCTGAAAATGTTATTTTTGAAAGCATCACAACATAAGATATAATTTCTTTCAAAATTTCCCTTTCTTCAGTAAATAATAAAATAATTTACCAAATCTGTTCTACCACAGGTTATCCAGGTGATGCGCTTTCCCAAAACTATCAGACCATAGGGTGTGTTGATTTGTCCTGGGGAAAAACATTCCCTCAGTTTCCCAGAGAGGTAGTGGAGGTCACATCCCTGGAAACATTCAAGGCCAGGTTGGATGGGGCTCTGAGCAACCTGATCTAGTTAGCGGTGTCCCTGCTCACTGCAGGGGGTTTGCACTAGATGACCTCTAGGGGTCCCTTCCCACCCAAAGTATTCTATGATTCTATGAATATTCACCAAAAGTGATGCTGAGGTCACAGGAGACAAATAAAAGCCAATAAACACAAAATAAACCAAAACTGGATCTAAAGTTGAAACAGAAAGTTGATTGAATATTATTAAATTGAAGTACTGAAGATGCTTGTACTGATTAGAAGCAGGAAAATGCTGGCTGGGGTCTCTAGTAGTAGCCAGAATATGAAGACAGCAACCCTGGGCAAGCAGAGGTAACAGTACAGTAAGAAAACTAAGGGCTTTGCATTACCATAAAGAAGTCAGAATAGGATTTGGATATATTTTATCACTTATTACTAGGGAAGTGTGAGATTTTTTATTGTGTCTTTCTGACTAATATAGACTTTTGACTAATATGCCTTGATTAGAATTTCATCAGACTAGCTGTGAATGTTTTCTACCCATATATGTGATGTTGTTTTGACAGATGTATTTGTCTGTTTTATTAGGTCTTAAGTTTAGTTTTTCAAAGAAAGTACATGTGGGTTTCTAGCACTTCAGAAATATTTTGTTGAAAGATTGCAGGCCCTATGTGTTAAAATCCTAGGTTTTATTTAATTCATTTTCAAGTCTGGAAGACAATTTTTAAACATGAAAGTATAATCTCCATAGTGTTACCACCAAATGATGCTTGCAGAAGGAAAAGAGGAAGAATTTGCTTTTGGTTATCATTCACTTGGGAAGAGCAAAGCCTCTGAGGATAAAATATTTTTTCTTTTTATAAAAGCAGAACAGAGCTCTGTGACTAATAGATGGGGGAAGGGAGTGGGAAAAGAAAGGCATTAGCAAGGGAATCTCAAATGCAGTTCAATGAGGGCACCATCTGAAAACCTTTTCAGTTAAAATTAAAGATTTTAGGGAAATTCATACAGGGAAAATATATCCTAGTAAAAATTAAGTGTTCAGTGTTGTTTCAAACAAAGTACACTATGCATTTAAAATTACATGCCTATTTCAGTGTTGATAACAGAAAGCACTGATATTTAAGATGTCCCAAGCAAATAAAAGTATATATATATATATATATATATAAAGTCTTGTTCCCAACATTCTTTTTTTTTTTTTTTTTTTTTTTTCTGTGAAACCCATTGTTCCTGAAGCTGATAGAACATTAGCCTGGCAATGTTATTTTGGACATCTAGATATAGTAAACATGTAAGTAAAGAACTGAGAATGTTTTTTCTTTTTTCCTTCTCAGAATAGCTACAGTTAGAATTAGAAGCTTTTCTGCTCATATCTCTGAATGTTTATTGACGTACCTGAAGAAGCCCTTAGTTGGCTTCCCACTTTAATTTTTATTTCTAAAGTTGAAACTGTCACATTTTAAAAGGGCAAGTGATAAGGTAAAGATACAATATGAAAAATGAGTTACAACATTATTATATATTGGCCCTTGTGTGAATCAAAAGAAATGTTAGTGATAACTGTGTCTGTTTTATGAAACCAAATGATTTAAAGAAAATTTCTCTTAATGAAAAGGAATGCAGCATGGAGAATAATGTGAAGCCAAAATCATAAGGTGAAAGCCCTGGCCTCATTCTGATTCAGTTGCTGAGGGAAAAGAAAAACTTAAGAGTTTAAAAATAACATTAGGAACTCTGTAAATATTTTTTAAGAAACAATATTTATTATATCAATGTGTAAAAGTAAGAATATTAAACACTATCTATGCTGACGATATTGTGTGAATTTTCTCTCTTTTGGCCTAAGTGGCTAGCCAAAATAGCGGGTTTTGCAGACTGTTCTCATTAGAAGCTGGAATTCATGATGGTAAAGTCAGGTGACTTTGATATGTATAACTAATAAAGGAGGAATCAAAGAAGAAAGAATATCTTCCTTGCTTTACCAGGCTTCAGCAAACATGCTAACCCCAGATCCCATAATTTGGCTCTCATCATGGCACCTCTCAGCTGTGCTGGAGCCTGCTCCTGTTTTTTTCCAGATTTATCTTTCTGGTTTTCGCTCTCCTGACTCTTCCTTTTACACTCTCTGTTCTAAAACTATTCTCAGAAAAGTCTCCAGAACTCATTACAGAGTTTTTCAAGCACCTTGCGTTTCAGTTAGGGGTGGAAACTTTGTCAATTAAGCCTATTAATGTATACAGTAACGTATATAGTGCATGCCTAACAATACAATGTTATGCATGACCATGGCCAGCTGCCAGATGTCCACCCACCACTCTCTCTCTCTTGTTCCTCAACAGGACAGGGGTAGAAAATAAGATGAAAAAGCTCGTAGGTTGAGATAAGGAAAGGGAGATCAATTGTCAATTCGTGTCACAGGTGTTCCCCCTCCCCACTCCCTGCTGAGTGGTGTAAAGGGGATGGGAAATGGGGAGTTATGGTCAGTCCATAACAGCTCCTCTCAGTCAAACAAGACAGTAAGAAAGGGATTTTTTTTTTTTTTTAAGTATATATTTTAACTAGGAGTCACTGATTCCTTTTAGCTTTTAGCTAACAACAATGCAGTACTAGCATTTCCACCCAGAATGATGGATTTTCAGCAAGGTGACAGATGAAGCTGATTTTGTTGTAGTCAACTCAAGAGTATACCACCAAGAACAAATTCAGCCAGTTCCATTTCAATAATGTAAATACTAATTATCAGGCTCTCAGAAGAGCTAAATTGTGTTTTACTGATGACCTTGTCCCTGTTTATAGACTCAGCGGCCTGGAGGCAGAAACTGTGAGAGGAGGAGGGCTGCAAGAAAGGTGGACGAATTGATATAGCAAACCAGAAACACGACTTCCCCCAAGCTAGATGAATCTATTAACATTTGTTTCATTTCCATATGTCTTCTAAAAAAAGTTTACTACAATTTCCCATAACAGGACTGCCTGCAATAACTTGACATTTCAGTTGTGAGGCCCAGCTCTTGGCAATGAATTACTGTAACCTACAGCTACCCTGGTCAAGCCCTCTTCTTGTCTCTGCAACTATCCATATTTTTCAGCAGCTGGCTTATTTTGGATGCTGTTCAATATTTTCTAACAGCAGACTTCTCACCACAGGGACACTTCCTATGGTCTACATTTGGTGGATTTCTGATATCTGTCTTATTGTTTCTTGAGAAACAATTCTTCAGGATACTTCAAATGTTCTGAAAAATACATAGAGCACTGTCCTGAGGCAGGCAGGGAAAGAAATAATAGGAGTATTTTCATATCTTGGTTTGGTCCTCTGGAGTTGGGATTCCTGGGAAAGGGAAAGGTCACTTACTGACAGGCCCACTAATCCTTCCCCATTGTAAAACTCAGCTGAGAATGGGGAACAGCCACAGTCTGGCTGTGTAACAGTACCAAGGGTGGGTGAGCTCCAAAGTAAGACAGGCTTGCATCTGTCTTCTGAGAGTTTTGTGCAACCAAACAACTAATTGGTTTCTCAACTCAGTCCAGGAACAGGACAACTATGAATTGTTCCTTACTAATTGATGGCTGTAGATTGTAGATACCTTGCTGACCGCATCCTTTCCTTAATTAAATAGTGCAGCATCTGATTTGTATCCATTTCTCAGCTCTTAACCAAAGGAAATTTCTGTGGAAAACCAGCCTCTGACTGGTTATAACATTCTAGCATGTAGATGCAAGTTGTGGCATATATACTTCGTTGCTTATGACAAAATAATAACAAGGAATTTATTCTATTCATATAAATTACTAAATTATAACCTTTTAGGCTGGCTACCAGAAGTAGAAAACACAAGAAAGATCTTCCTTCCTTATTCCTCTCAATAGCCTGTCGTATGGGTTTTTTTTAATACATATTGAGGTAGGGATTGCAGTGGGTGGGGGCAGGGAGTGGGGGAGACAACGACAACAACAAAAAAATCAAACCAAGGTGGAAACTAGTAGAAACTAGGTTTTATACATTTTTAGAATGACAAAATAGTGCTAAACATATTATTTTAAGAAATGTATTTATTTTGTAGACTTAATGCCTGTCTACCTCTTTTAGCTTCTGTGTTGCTGTTCCATCTCAGATAACAAGCAAAACCTCCTGTGGTTAAATAGCATTTTGGCTGCTCCTCTTGTCACTCTAATACAATGGGCCATATATATATCTCAATCTGCAGCAAAACTCCCACTGATACCAATAGCCCAGAATCCGTAAATATAATATCAAGGATGAACTCTGCATGTACATTTAGTTTCATCACAAATTTTGTTACAGATATTCAAAAGCTATATTTTTACTTTATGCTTTTGTTCTCTTTTTCTAGTTCAAACTAGTAATGAATAAAGTGCTAACACAGAAGGAGGTTTGACACAGAGAAATTACCCTGGAACTTCCCATCATAAATTTACTATTCCTTTAATTCTGTATTTGGATAATTGCTTCCTTGCTTCTCATGCTTCTTGTCTGTTTGGCACAAGTACTAAGGATGCTATTCTATTCCTATATTCTCTTTTTAAGAACTGTTACAGGGAATATGTAGGTGTATAGGTAAATAACTACAACATTTACAATTAGCAGAATGTCAAGGATAGGCAATAAAAATAGTTCATAAAACAATAAACAAGAAGTTCATATGTATGGGCATATGTTGGGATCGTTTTCCAAAGCACCTCTGGGAAATCATAAACAAGCTTCATTGATAGGAAAACCTACATAAAGGATGTCCAGTGCTCCCTGGTCTTAGTAAGAAGTGAAAAACAGACAGATTATTGCAGGATTTGCCGCACTGCTTCATTTTAGTATTAGGACAATGCTTGCATTAAGGTATTTTAATTTCTAGGTAAAATAGAAGGGTTTGCTTGTTTGTTTGTTTATTTCAAACAAGTATTAATTCAGATCCTTACCTTAGATGCAGTAGCAAAATTCCATGGACAAAACACAGGTAATTTGATTTACACAAGTTACACATCTGGTCTTTTATTTGCTAGTCAGCATTGTTTAGATAGACTTTTTACCAGCATTGTTTAGATAGACATTTTACATAACACTACTTTGTCCAAGTACTTCAAATTCCATGTCTCTGAGTAGAAAACCTTCCACGTATATATCTCTCTATATCTATCAAAAGCAAAAGTTTCAAGAGCACCGAAAAAACCCTTTAAAAGCCTTGATTTTTTTTCCCCAAAACCTTTTCTCTGTCTAGATTTATCACTTTCCAGAACTGCCTCACTTAGATTCTTTTTTTACAATGAGAAGTTACTGAGTAGGAGACAAAAGGCTGAAGTGGCTGGACTTTTTCCTTTTTTTATTCTGAAAATTATAAAGATTAGAAAATTCTAAATGTCAGAAAAAATCTAAATATTAGATTTCTCGCTCATGTTATGCACTTCTCTGGAGTGTCTTTTTGCCATATGAATGCTTCATTCTACTATAATGTGAATGAGACAGTGAGCAAAAGAGAGAGATTGGGCAGGGAGGGGTGGGGTGGGGTGGGGTGAGGGAGAGAGAAGGGACCCCCCTGGTTCTAGCCATGATGTTAATTTAATTTCATTTCTTTGGACGAGTTCAGGAATCAGTGGAAATCAAGTACTATGTATGGATGCTCAAGAATGAGAATCAAAGCAGATATAGACAGGATTAAAGCTTTACCCAGCACTTTAACTAGTGCTCAACTAGAAACAAATTTCCTTCTCACTGAAGCTGTAACAGAAATCTTCCAGACAAATGTGAGAAGGAATAGGTCAATAGTACAATAAGGAATATTTTTCCCAGTTGGGACATCTTTACTGGACAACATTGCAATATGCTGCCTTCAACAATATTTAAGTCCCTATTGAAAGAATTAAAGGAGTACATAAAAGTTATTCCCCTCACTGAACAGGTGCAGCATGTGCCTGAGAATAAAAAAGTCCCCATGCTGCTTCCAACCTACTTCCCTGACCTGAAGGATCGTTTCAAGGCAGCATGAGAGGATAATTCTTCCTCTGAGTCCTTTCATTCCATAGTCTCTCTGCAGGGACTTGCAATAAAAGAGTCAAATTATTGTAGTGTTTTCTGTGAAGTGGAAACTTATCTGGTGCCTACTTACTAGGAGACGCAGCAATCAATTCAGCTCACTAAGAGGAGCTAGCGGCACTAGCGGCTGTCCAACAGCAATCAATTAACTTAACTCAAACAAGAAGGGGGAGTTTCCACAGCTCAATACTACTTCCTGAGTGTTTTGTCTCCTTAGAAATGTGCAGTAGGGGACATTTAAGTAAAAAGGCAAAACTCTGAAAACTGAAAGCTCTAAGTTCTAAATAATGGTCCGTGACTCCTGTTTTCTGATTCTCTTTGCCAAAAATGTCACTAGAGTTAAGAAGAGTACATACCTATATCTATACATAGCAATAACATTTTTGTGTAATCAGGTGGCTCCAAATGTAAGCAGTGGCTGCTGGTGGTTGGAGACTAACCTCTGCAGGGGATGGAAACACAACCGATTTGTTGTCTTGGCATATTTGTTGCTTGCTAGCGGCTTGGGTCTGGAATGTTGCAGAGAAACTGCTGAGGCTCATGGAGTCTGCAAGTTATTATCCCTTGATGATCACCCATGTGATCATACACCTTTGGTGTATTATGAATGATACCAAGGCCCTTGGAGTGAGGATGAAGAGCATGAGAATGCAAGTGGTGTTCCTGATCTTGCTGGTAAAAGGGAAAAGCTTAGGTAACATACTCCTGCAGGAAAACCCTGGCTGCATGGCTGGCGCTGAAGCAGGACTTAATAATTTAAGAGCATAGGATCATTCCTGAATAATAAGGACTACTGAAGAGAGAAAGGCACAAGGAAGATGCAAATTAGAGCAAAACATTTTTTTTTTTTTCCCAACAGGCTTGCTAACCTAGTGAGGAGGGCTTTAAACTAGGTTCATCTGAGGTTGGTAACGGTAGCCCAAAGAAACATGGAGACCAAAGTAATAGAGCACTCCCTAGGGCTCAACATAATGCAGAAAGTTCTCCTACTCCTGCTGTGAAGGCTTCATGATTAAGGGACCATCACTAGCGTCTGTATGCAAACTCATGCAGCCTGGGAAACAAGAAGAAAATAGAAGTCTGTGCATAGTAGCAGAGCTATGGCCTGTTTGAGAATAAAAAGAGATGGTGGAGTAGCATGAATGGAGATTTCCATGACTGGATTCAGGCTTTTCAGGAACAATAGGGATGATGGGATAGAGGGGCTACAATCCAGGCAAAGGAGGGGCTTGAATGTGTGCAGACAAGTGAAGAGTCAGTTGAGAGCTTATGGCTAAGGATCAAAAAGCAGATGAAAGCAGCTAACATGATGGTAGGTATTATGGACCAACTGATCAAGAAGAGGACCTTGTTACAACTGGAGAAAGCCCCAAGATTACAGGCTGATGAGGAACTTCAACCACTGCTAATTTTTGGAAGGGCAACATGATGGCATGATTCAGATGTCTGGAGTATGTTGATGACACAGGCAATCAAAAAAACAACTATGCCCTGTTGTTTACTTATGAGTAAGGAAGAACTTAGTCAGAGCTGTGAAGGCTGAGTGCAGCCTTGGCAGAAAAAACCTTGAGAATGTGAAATTTAAAACTCTGAGAGAAGTGAGCGAGCCTAATAGTAGAATTACAGCCCTGGACTTGAGGAGAACAGATATTGGCTTGTTAAGGGTCTGCTTGGCAGGATCCTGTAGGAGACTGCCCTGAAGGGCAAAGAGGCCCAGGAGAACTACTTGATATTCAAAATGACCTGCTAAAGCACAAGAACAGTCTGTTTCGACTTGAAGAGAGTTACATTCATGGCAGAAGGCCAGCACTGATGAACAAGAAGCTCCTGACTGAGCTGGAATACAAAAAGGAAGTATGCAGAAGGTAGAAGGAGGGATGAGGTACCAGGTAGGAATACAAAGACATTGCCTGAGCATGTAGCGATGGAGTGAGGAACGACAAATCTCAGAGTAGCAAATCACACAGGATGTGAAGGACAATGAGGGCAAGTGTTGAGTGCTGCACCTGGGGAGGTTGAACCCCATGCACCAGTACAGACTGGGGGCTGACCTGCTGGAAAGCAGCTCTGCCAAGAGGGACCTAGGAGTCCCGGTGGATGACAAGCTGACCATGAGCCAGCAGTGTGCCCTTGTTGCCAAAAAGGTCAATGGCATCCTGAGGTTCATTAAGAGGCCAGAAGGTTGAGAGAGGTTCTCCTCCCCCTCTACTCTGCCCTGGTGAGACCCCACCTGGAGTACTGTGTCTAGTTCTGCGGTCCCCAGTTCAAGAAAGATGAGGAACTCCTAGAGAGAGTCCAGAAGAGGGCAACAAAGATGATTAGGGGACTGGAGCGTCTCCCTATGAGGAAAGGCTGAAGGAGCTGGGCTTGTTTAGCTTGAAGAAGAGAAGACTGAGAGGGGATCTCATCAACACATACAAATACCTTAAGGGTGGATGTCATGAGGACGGAGCCAGACTCTTCTCAGTGGTGCCCAGTGACAGGACAAGGGGCAATGGGCACAAACTGAAGCATAAGAGGTTCCAGTTGAATATGAGGAAGAACTTGTTTACTCTGAGGGTGACAGAGCACTGGAACAGGCTATCCAGGGGTGTTGTGGAGTCTCCTTCTCTGGAAATATTCAAAACCCTCCTGGACGATGTCCTGGGCAACCTGCTCTAGGTGAACCTGCTTTAGCAGGAGGGTTGGACTAGGTGGTCTCTGGAGGTCCCTTCCAACTCTTGACATTCTGTGATTCTGTGATTCTGTGAAAATATTGTAAGCAAAGGGACAGATAAGGAAAATGCAGTCTCACTGCTCATTGGGGTCAGTTACCCAGTGACAAAATATAGAAAAAACATTATGTGTTCAATGTGGGGTTTTTCCCTCCATTTTTACTGGTAAGTTCTGGCCCCAGGTCCTTGGGACTAGTGGTAGAATCTGTGACAGTGAAGCATTTAACCACAGTAGAAGAAGATGAAGTTAGCAATCATTTGAGGAAATTTCACATAAAGAAATGCATGGGACCAGGTGGGGTGTATCTGAGGGTGCTGAGGAAGCTGATCAATGTCATCATAAGGCCACTCTCAATTAACTTTTAAAGGTCATGGCGATCAGAGGGGGTTCCTGATGACTGCTTGTAAATCTCATGTCTGTATTCAAGAAATGGAAAAAAGTGGATCCAGGGAACAGCAGGCTGGTCAGATTCAACTCCATCCCTGGAAAGACTATGAAATAAATCCTCTGGGAAGCCACAATCTGGTATGTGAATTATAAGGTACATGACAAGCCACAGTCTGGTTCATGAATGACTGTGGACAACCAGCACAATTTAACAAGAACAACTTGTGTCTGAACAACCTGACAGCTTTTGATGATAACTAGTTGGTGAACAGAGGAAGAACAGTGCATGTGAAAAATTAACTGTGAAGCCAATTACTAGGGTGGCAGGTCTTCAGTGGTTGGTACCAGGGCCAACACTGCCAGTGTCTTTATTAACAATAGCGATGACTGGACAAAATGAACTCTCTGCAAATTAAAAATTAAGGGGAACAGTCAATGTTTGGAGGTCAGGACTGCTATTTGAAAGGACCTCAACAAGCTGGAGAAGTGAGCTGACTTCCTTGAGTTCAACAAAAGAAAATGCAATGTCCTGCATCTGGAATGGAATAAACCCAAGTGACGGTAGGCTGGACACTGGCTAGCTGGAAAGGAGTTTTACAGGAAAGGACCTGGCAGTTTTCATTGACGAGTTGAATGTGAGCTGGATGTGCACCCTTATGACAAAGACGGCCAACTGCACACTGGGCTATTAGCAAGGGCAGACAGTGACTCTTCTATTCAGCAAGTTCAAGATACTCCATCTGGAGTACTGTGTCCAGTTTTTAGCTCCATGGTAAAAGACAGTCGTTGACATACTGGAATCCAGTGGAGAGCCACTGAGATGGGCAGGGACAGGAGCACAAAAATCACAACGAAAGGTTGAATTGTTTTTTTCTACTTGAAGATAAGGCAGAATCTTATTGCTCTCTAGCACTATCTAACAGGCAGTTGTAGAGAAGACAGAGCCAGACTCAAAGTTGCATAGTAAAAAGACTAGGCACACGTGGCACAAGGCGAAGTTCGAATTAGATATTAATTTGGGGGGGTTATTTTTATTTTTTAACTTTAAACATGACCAAATATCAGAATAAGGGCACAAATAGGCTGTGGAGTTTCCATCCCTGGACATACTCAAAAGTTGACTGGACACAGCCCTAGTAACCTGTGCTAGATCACTTTTGTGAGTAAGGAGTTAGACTAGATCATCTCCAGACATGGCTTCCAATCTACATTATTCTATTCTAAGAGTAAAAAATAAAATAGAACTGAATTATCTCCTGATGTTAGCAGCAACCCTAAACTGAAATATACTGGTTTTTGTAGGGTCCTGGTCTGGAGTATCATAAAAATAATATGAAATATATTGGATATTAACATAAACTCAGTTTAGATTCCTAATACAAACAACCGAGTTGCCTTGTTCTCCGTAGAATTGCAATTGAACTATAACTACAAACATTATTTTTTCTTAATGGTTAACAGTTTCTGGAGCTGATTTTTATCTTCAGAATGGAGAATGTGTAAATTCTGAGGTAATGGGTTTGATTTTTTTTTTCTTTATTCATCTGATTTGGCTTTGACGTTGGTTATACAACAGTTAATGTCCATGGAATGTTTTCTTTTTCAGAGCATACGTACATTAAAGAGTATTAATCCTCAACAAATTACATAAAAGACTAAACAGATAAATTATAGTTACAACTAGAGTAGCTACATCTGCTTAAGTCCCTGTAGAGCAGCCAGGGAATGAGTATATAGGTTATTTTTCCAACTTCATTCAAACATAGTTCTGGTCAATATTGAAGCAGATGATAGCAGCAAGAAGACATTAAAATACATTTTTATGAATTTGAATGAAAATATAAAATAAATAAATAAAATTTAGATTAAATACATATAGAAATTGGTAGCCAGATATATTACTAGAAAATTGTGCTGCTACTATAGTACCACTTTTACTTGCAGCTCCATAGTCTGTAGCAACCAAATAGTTTTTGCCAGCAAAAAAAGGCTTACATCTTATGTTAACTCTGTTAGCTGAAATTTTTTTAGCTATTACAGTATCATTTACAGGCATTCCTAATTCGAATACCTAAAAATATAAAGACACTTAACTCATTTTAGGGCAAATAATTTGATATATAACCCCCCTCCATTTTACAGAGAGCCCCAAAATGGGAAATGCAACAACAGCAGAACCTAGTTTTTTTCATGATCTAAAGAGACTGAAGAGTCAGGATTCCATCTCACCCCTCTCCCTTGCTAAGACTCTGTTTTTCATGCTGCCTGTGTTCTCTAATTACATTTATTCTCACCCTTAAGTAACAGGTATTCACATTTTTATTGGCTATCGATAATAAACACTACAATTAATTACTCTGAAATAGAGCTTTTCTATATAAAGATTTATGAACAACCATCATTTATCTAAAATTTATGAGAGGTATGACAGAATACTGTGGAAGAAATGCACAAATAACAGTTCTTAAAAACAGTCTACAAAAGTGTGATATTCATGTAGAAGAAATACATGATGAAATAAAATTTCTGGAATAAGCATATTAACTAAAATGCTGACCATTTTAGAATACACTGAGTCATTAATTATTATCCATGTAAAACAGTGGAGAAGTTTAATGGAGAAGAGAAACTCACCAGCCAATTTTATGAGCCTCACTTGTAGCTTCATCCATAAGATATTAATTACTTCCCATCTATGCATTGCTTTTGGAATCAAGGCTGCACAAACTTTTATCTGAAGGTATGGATGGATGGGCCCTGACTGTCTGATATTGATATGTTTTTGTATTTCTGTTCTAACTTCAAAGATCCCATGCACAGCAACAGTGCACAAGATCAGCTTGGGCAGCACAGGAAGAATTTCTACCAAGGAAAATCAGGTACAACTGTCAACCCACTTTAGAACAACCAAAAGTGCAGTGATATCTATGCCTGTTTATCTGTCTGTAGTTGATAAATGACTATTCTGAACTTTTAAATCTTTCTGTGTCATTCATTAACAGGCCCTCAGATATTAAGGCCAGGAGAGACCATTAGGAAGTTTAATTCGCCTCTTGCATAGCAGAAGCTATATCATGTAACTGATTTACTTTTTTATTGGATCTTCTTATATGTGTTTGGATAAAACACTTCTTTCAGAAAGAAACCAAACTGACTTGAAGGCATCAAAAATCCTCCACTTTCTCTCACAGTTTGCTGCAATGACCAGTCACCTTCCTTGCTAAAAAGCAATGCTTTCTATCTTATAAAGAGTTTTGAGCATCATAAGAAAGTTGCCACGTCCTCTGCATGTATTTAGACTTTCTCTCATGTTCCTTGGGAAAAGCTTAATTAACATTGTAAAATGTGAAGGTCAAACTTTTATTTATAAATTATATTTTAAAAGTCAGTGCAACTGGCAACATCTTGCAGAGTGCCAGGTGGACCTCCTTGTGCATTATCTAGAGAAAAACTTTCATTACGCATACTTCTACCACTGATATGAGGGCTTTTCTGTATTATTTTCAGCTGATATCTCCCTAGCCTGTCTTACATCTTCTAAGCTGTAAAACATGACACTAGCTTGTTTACACCTGTTTCTGGTTTACTTACTGAACTTTCAGTACCTCCCCCATCACTATCTGTAAGGGAATAAAATCTGACTGGAAGATGAAACACTCACCTAAATTGCAATAGTGATATGAAAATAATTACTGTTTGAGCGTTTTGGAACTACATAACGCAGTTTCACAGTTGAAAGGGAGCTTCCCCTTTCTGTTTGATGGACGTGCCCCCTCTGGCAAAACTGCATCACTTCAGATCTGCTAAGCAGCTAGAGACAGGGTCTTGACAGGCATTTTCTTCTGCAGCTGCAGAAAATTCAGCCAGTAAAATGGCTAAGAGAAGATGAATTGCAGTTTGCATTGGCTGCAGTTTACATTGCTTTATAGGTAGTTCTTTTCCCACTCGATGTTATATATTTGTTTTTAAATTTTCTTTGTAAGATAAAGTTTAGCTCATATCTTCATATCACAGGTTTGATTTTTTTGAGTTTATCCATTAGGGAATGACATTATATTAGGGCTTACTTTCGAATCTGTAACATTTTATATAATGTAGAAAAGCAAGTGCAAATTAACTTCTGTACATTTTATTGTCTTCATCTGCGGTATTAATAAATTCATAGTTTCTAATAATTTTGTGTGTGTGTGTTTTACTCCTAGCAGCATCATTCCCTTGGCTTATGTGTTCCCAAATAAATGTCACTTCATGCTGAAACACCTGCTACTGAGGAGAGATGTTCAAGCTGTTATGTTGCTATTATCCTGAAAAGATGGTTATTGCAAGTGATACTGGTTTTTCTCCTTGTTTAGGAATTATAACTTTTCTTCTTCCCAGAACTTTTTACTGATATTATTTTAAAACAAATTCACATTGGTTCTAGATAGCTGCAACTAAGTCTAGATCACTAGATTTACTAGACCACTTTAGCAATGGATTTAATTGTTCAAAGGAAATGCCAGACCTACAGACAGAAAACCTACTTTCTCCTTTGTGCCATAGATAGGATGAAAATATATTGATGACTGTGAAAAAGTTTTGGTAGGGGAAAAAAAAAGGCTTCAATTAAGTAAAATGTTGTGGTTTTTCACACTGTTTCAAAGTAAAAGTAATAGTTCCTGCTTCATAAATGGCACAGCATAAACTATTTGCATTATTATTTACTAGATTTTTAGGCTCTTTTTTTTTGATCCACTTTCCATCTAGATTGCATGAGAAAATTATGAAAATGCAGAGAATTTTACTACCACTCAGAAAATATTTTCATTTTTGAAATAGGATTTTGCTTTGTCTTATCCAGTTAAACTTAACACCTGGTCAATGTTTTTAGGATTCTGGGCACGTTCATCTTCTCTTGAAACTAGCTCATTTATTAACTCACTGACTTCAGTTCCAGATGCTGAAGCTAGATGGATTTGGGGTATCTACTCAGTTCTGTTCCATGATTGATCTGTTCATCATTGTAGTTGGAATTGGATGAGGTTTGGAAGGTGAATAAGTACATTGTTTATGTGATTAATTTGTATACATTTCTGCCTTTTATATAATACATAGCCAATTTGTATACCATTCTGCCTTTTATATAATAGGTTCACATATATTAAGCAAAATACACAAATATTCATCCACCCCTAAGAAACTTACTCCAAAAGCTGTTACAATAACCACAAAAAGCTAATATATTTTCTTGAGAAAATGTAACAATAGTATTTCATACGCCTCGTGTTATATGCAGTTGTGTATGTGAGTGTATGGGTGCACAGCAAATCACAAGAATAATACATTTGAAAATTAGTCAGTTTCTCACCATGAACTGAAGTTTGCTGACTTACTATGCTTTCTGAGTTTAGCATTATCTGATTTGTTTTAGTGAGAAGGTATGAGAGAGAAAATGCCTTGAATTCCAATGAAAAACTGCATTGCTTTACCTCAGAGATGGCCTGGTTCAGCTTCATGCATTTATATAGAGGGTTCTACTGATAATCTTCTTTCTGTCTTTGGGCTTTGGTGATTAATTCTTTTTATTCTTTGGTGCATAAATAAAAAACCTAGCAGAATAGCTGAACACTTGTACTATTTTTGCAGAGTATGGGTCAAAGTGACTTATTTGAAAACTATGTTGTTATATGAGACAAGACACTGGGAATAATCCACCCTTTCTCTGGCTGCTCATTCACAACAAAATTTGTCCTGAATTTTCTTTCTTTTAAATATCTCACCTTTTTTAAACACAAATTAATTAGCACATTCCAAAAAAACTTATATGGGACTAAATCCTACAAAAAGTGGGTAACTTTCCTCAGAAAATCAAAATGCCCTATACAGAGTTGTATCTGTTAGGAAGAGTCACTGCAAAATACTTCTGTAATTATTTTTATTTCAAAAATATACTGTGGCTTTTACTATTCATCTAGATGTTGTGTAGTGATTTACCAGAGGAGCACAGTATGCGACAATAACAAGAATTTGTGCTAAGTGCTACCTTTCTTAATATTTTTAGCAGTCACAAACAAGATTCTCCAAGTAGTGTATGTGTATCCAAAAAAAAAAAAAAAAAAGAACACACGATAAATTTAAAGCTATTAAATCAGGCAAATACATTTACAAAAAAAACTGGAGCCAGTGGGTTGGCTCTTTTTATATGAGATGTCTGAATTATGTTGACAATCTAATAATGCGCCTGAGTAGCTAAAGGCTGATACAGGCCTGCAGGAGCCGGTAATGTTGCTGTAACATCTTATAACATTAAGGACATCATGGAGATAAATGAGACTAATGTAGTTTGAAAATGATCATCTCCCTTGGTTTAAAAAATAAGTTAACTATAAGAATAAATATTGCACATTTACTATTTATATCTAGTTGCATGCAATTTATACATATTTCTCTACGCAAGCTATTGAGCTAAATATTATAGCAAAATATTCCTGTCTCTTTTCAAGGCAAAAAATATAATTAGCAAAGGTGGAAAACACCATTTTCTCTTGTTATCTGACCATAGCTATTAGTTTAAGCAAAATCATAAAAGTGACATTATATGGCAGAAGTAATGAAGTGTGGGTGAAAATCAGCTGAGTTGACATGCAAAATGAGACACTTCATGACTGTGTGTGCTTGTAAATGAAATGCAGTCAAAATATTGATCTATGTGGAATCTCAGAAAGCAACTAAAAAACTTATCAAATTTGGTGCTGTAACATTTATTAAACTAGAATTATTAATTTTTGTAATTTCTTTTTATATTTTTTTCTTTTTCTCAGCTATAAAGGAACTTAATTCCAGGAAAAGATTTGTTATTAATGTCTCACAGACTTATTCATTGCACAGCAATTTATTTTTTTTTTTATTTCCAAGCAAGAAATTATAAATTACAGTTTGTCAGGATGCTAGATAAATGTTGTTAGGAGCTAGCTAATAAGGTAGTTATTATTTACGTGTTGTCAGTTGTCTGTTTAAATACAATTATAAATATAATACCGCATGCCACAAGATTTACATTTGTTTTCAGAATCTCACATCAACTATTATATTTCATTAGAAGAAGTAACAGGAAGGAAAAAATAATTAGACAATCATAAAGTACAGAAGCAGAGCTTAGTAATTTTCAGGTGTTCCTGCAAAATGATCCTGAACAGAATCAGAAGAACAGAACAGAATGATCCTGAACAGAATCAGAAGAACAGAACAGAATGATCCTGAACAGAATCACCGAAGTGCTGAGGCTGGAAAGTACCTCCAGAGATGGTCTAGTCTGACCCTCCTGCTCAGAACAGGATCAGCTACAACAGGTTGCTCAGGACCATGTCCAGTTGGGTTTTGAATATCTCTTAGGATGGAGACTCCACAAACTCTCTAGGTAACCTGCTTCAGTGTTTGAACACCCTCACAGTGGAAAAGGTTGGGGTTTATTCTTGTTTGGTTCTTTTTTTCCTTATGTTTAAACAGAATTTCCTGTATTTAATTTTGTGTCCATTGTCTCTTGTCCTGTAAGTGGATACCACCAAGAAGAGTCTTGCCCCATCTTTTTTACTCCCTGTAAACTCCAGTGATAACATACCTGTTTTCATAGTTATATTCCTCATATTTAGTGGCAACCAGGCAAAGACAGACTGGGACAAAAATATGGATCAGGAAAACAGGGGAAAAAATAGAAGCTTAATTATTCAGATTAAAGATAAAGAGGAGCAAGAGTCATATATTGCCTGAAGACAGCCAATCTCTCCTTTCCTCATTAGCTTTTTTTTCCCTTCAGCATCTTTGGAAATGGGAGGGGGTGAGGAAGAAAAGGCTCTTAAGGTTCCTGTTCCACTAATTACTGTTGCATATGGTATTGTTTTAATACCTGTCCCAAAGAAGACAAGAGCCCTAAGGCATTGGGCCTTGATCAACCAATGCAGCAAGTCAGCTTCCACCTACCTGATGTTTCACCATAAACGATTTCTACTGGGTGCACTAATACACAAATCACATTGGAATGTCTCGTGTGCGTGTGCATGTAATTGCTTACATGTACAGGAGTAGGGTCAGTGTGGCACTCAAGAGGTGCTTATATTTGCTCTTCTTGAGTAAATACAAAATCATTTGGCTGAAATGAAGGCTAAGAAAAGGAATAATGAGATAGGTAGCACTGATAAGTTGGTTATTCTTGATAAAGCTTGTAGTTTCTTATACATAATTTTTATTGCTATGGAAGGAAGTTGAAAACAAAGAAATTGGCATAACACATATATAAGAAGTCATCAATGGAGACCAAAAATGGCAAAACTGTATGAATCCCCCTGACATAGGATGTATTCTTGACTATTCAGCTAGGGAGAAAGGAATTGCATACTGCTTTATTGACATGTCCTTAAAATCAGTTGTTTTCCAGCAGCCTGAGGGAATGAGATAAATGAAGAATATTTCATTATACTTAAAAGAAAGTAGCAATACAGTTTGCTTGCCTGAATAAAAAAGATAAAAAAAGGTTATCAAATCCTCCTTCCCATACTTGAGCCAGATTGTGTATATTGTTCCAATACTAAACTGTACAATGTAAAGGTGCTCATTCTGTGATGAAGTAATATACCCAAACTATAGCCTGTTCTAAGTTATAAACTCACAATAATGATTTTTGTTACTGGTTTCAAATACATGACCTTGAATTTTATACTACTGAACTTTCACCCCATCTTTTTTATGTTTTAAATAATTTATGGGTTAGCATTTTTCCCAAAATACGTATCAGCAACTAAATTCCTTGGCACACACATATTTTACGCATGCAGCTCACTGACTAAAATATTAGGCAAAATCTAGTTTAACACAGATTGCTGGTAAACTCCATTTGTAATCTTTCTATCTCTTGGTTATTTCCTTTGTCCAGTACATTGCAGAAACAGTGATGTTTCTTCTTTAATCAGTTCCCTACCCTTTCTTTAATGCCTCCACTAAATCACAGCTTCTCCAACTTCACTTCCCTTGTGACACCCTTTTCTTTGAATCTATGCAGATGTAGAGATTAAATTTGCCTGCTATGACATTCAGCACTATTTTTATTAGTACCGTTTCTTCTGGAATATGTATCTTTAGAAGCTAAAATCTACCATAATAAGGAGGGTTCTCAGGGCTATTAGTATTTCTCCTAATATTTCAGTTTTCTGTCACAAATAGGAGTTTATAGAATATTTCTACAGTTTTATTTCTTTACTATCCTTCCCTAAAGAGATTTAAAACTGCCTTCTGTTTTATTCATGCTATGTGTTTGGACTTTATTAATGTTTAATATGTCAGAGGATCCTACTACTTTTACCTTCACTTCTGTCTTCCCTGAGCAGGATATACATATATTGTTACTCTATTCTTTTTTTTTTTTTTTTTTTCCTTTCATTCATCTCTTATTCCCTAAAATGTCTGGGTGCAATATTTACAACTAGTAATTCAGTTTTCATCATTCTGTAATCTTGGGACATGGACAGAAGAGAGAATTTAGCTGCTGTTCCCTTTTCCCAAGTGACTAAGATCTTAAATAGCTGAAGGTTTAAAAGCCCTGCCCAAACCTCCCTTTTCACCTACACTTTGGTTAAAGTCTGACTAGTTGATAGCTTTGACTGGATCTTACAAGTCTCCTGACAAAGTACTGTGCTCTGGAAAATATATCAGAGCAATGCTTTATAGTATTTCTGGGCAGCTCCCTGAAAGGTGAGGGGTATATTTGTAGATTTTTCCGCAAGTTCCTCAAGTTGTTCTTGAATATGACTACAGGTAGAGGATAACATGTCTTTCAATTCACTTTACTGCTTTTTTCATAGATTTCAAATTTCACAGGAGCACAATGGACTTGCACACCTTGACAAAAATGAGACACAGTATGAGTCCTTATCAAAACCTATATCCTAAAGAAACTGAGCTGTTATGCAATACTTCTGAGCAGTACTGTTTTCAAACACACAGTTTAAGGAGGATGCCAATTTTAGTCCCACTATTACATTAGTTTCAAATGTACATAATGTCAGCTTGTATCTTGCCTTTCTACAGTCAGTTAAGTTCCTTCTGCATATACAAACTAAAATTAAAGTTACTTTGATAGAGGGTTATTATGATAAAGAAAACACTATTCTTTCCATTAGTACATCACTAAAGTGATTTTGATATCTTTAGTAGTGACATAGTGCACCAGAAGAAAGTACACCATAGTGTACTTCAGAAAAGAAACTAGGCCTACATATTTTTCCTGATCATTTAGTTTTCTTATTTCATAGATATCATGATAGAAATCAATGCCTGAGCAGACAGTCTTTCCCATCCATGAACAGAGAATTTACCAGAGAAGCAAAATGAAGATGAAATCCTTTTGGTTTTGCTTTTTACTAAAACCTTTCGTTTTCTATTGAGAAAAGAATAGATAGAGAAATGTGCGCCATCTCTATGCAGTAGCCACTATTTAATTGTCCACCTTAAAAAAATGTAATGAATAGAATTTATATCTGGAAGTCACTCCTTTCTAATGTATTTCTGTAGTGAAACAGATATCTCCTAATCTGTGTTACCAGGCAGTCTTATGGCAGCTACTTACTTAATAATTATTTATTCTTTCTATCATGTGTTCTAATTTTATTTTACAATTAATCACTTCAGATGGATGTAGAGATTAATAGTTCTTAAGAACCTGACTGAAAACATGAGCAAAAGCAATGCAGAACAGCAAAGTTGCCACTTTTTTAAGGGATCCCAGGGTTAAGTTAAAAAAAAAAAAAGAAACAAAAAAGCGTATGATGATAGCTGACTCTGTGTTTTCCAGACCAATGAAATTATTAATGCAACATGTTGGTGCATGAAAAAAAAAATAGTATGACAGATAATTCAGTAACAAAATCTGTGTTAATGTATACTACTGTATTCATAAATTTTAATAGAACTATTTATCACAGAAAGAACTGTTAAGGAATTCTGTAGGTTTTCTTCCACTGTGGTAAGATGAATGATGAATCTGATGCAACACAGGGTTTTTTAATAATTTATTGGGTCATGAGTTATGGGTTTATTCAATTGAAAATTATTAGATGTGTTTGCCCTAGGCAGTGAGCATGGTATATGAAAAAGGAAAATAGATTAAGCAAACACTCTATGAGTTTAATCATTTCAAACAGGGCAGTGGATAAAGGCACTGACAGATTTGTCATTAATTCGGCAGACGTTTTTACCTCCACACAACATAATCACAAGATGGGAGTTGTCAGTGAAGCCCCAAAAGTGTGATGGTCATAATGAATAGTCTGCATAATCTATTATTTTCACACAAATGATTTATTTTCTCCATGAAAGAGGACAAGAGCAGAGGGTAGAAGGTCTCTTTCAAGAATGGTGGCATAAAAATATTTTTTTTCATCTCAAATTCTGATATCCATTTCTGATTAAACAGTGCCATTCAATATAATTTTACCTGGTGGAGACCTTCCCTGATAGAAAATGGAATGAATCACCACTTCTGCGCTTTGCCTACATTCTGATGATGCCTTCACCACAGAGACTATTCATCGAATTTTTATCAAGAACCACTATCACTGGCCTCCCACTCAAAGCCCTACCTATAAAATGAAGCCAAATCCATTTTGCTGTAACAAGTATTAAGCTTCTTTGAGAACAGAGAGAGGATCTGAACTATAGTAGAATAAGCTGTATTCCTTCTGTACTGTTCTCTTTCAGAGAAAATAAATGTAGGAAGAAGTCAAGGTGGTAAAACGTTTATGTTAAAGGATTGATCTTGAAATCTACAAACAAGTTAGAAATTCCCTATAAATGATTATTAAATCATAAAGTTAGCTCGTAAACTCTCTGTTTACCAAGACAGTACTTAAAATATGGAAAATTGTCATTTTCTTTGTCTTACTGTCACAGAATATATGTAAATACTATTTAATTTAACTAATGATTATAGATGACTAAAACCTAAAGTCATCAAGCAATACAGTTCTGCTCTGAAATAAAAGCCATTTCTATTATAATTGCTGTTATGAGGAAAAAAAACAGAAAAAGAGTCAGATCAGGAATCTTTAGCATGTGAGATGTAGTCTAGTCATAATTCACAGTTGCTTCAATATTTCCATACAAATACAGAATTACTCACAATTCCAGAAGAAAACATCATTGCCAAGATTGCAAAGTCAATCACAGACAAGTTTGCCAAAATGAAGACTGTCCGCTTCCACATGTACAATTTCAGTTCCATGTTCTAAGGAGCTAGAAATTGGTGCAACTTCATCAGAGGTGCTGAAAAGCTATAATACCTCATGACATTTGAACAGCTGGTCAAAAGTCTCTGTTTTCAGAAACCATTCCTATAGGATCCCCACTGTATTGAAGACGAATATTAAAGTATTTAATGTGTTCAGTGGCTGCAGAGTATACATCTTTTCATCAGTGTATGAATCTAGCAGACATCATCTTTTCTATTCTACAGGTCTGAATTTCCAGGTGAATATTTTTATGTCAATATCAGCATGTGTGAACTTATAACTTTAAGTACATGTATTTATTTTGATAATTTGCATTATTCATTTATGTGTATGCCACTTGACTTATCATATAACTGATTTTTCAACAGTGGGTGAAACAGCCATGGGTGTCTCACGCATATCATGTTCTATTTCTCTTGATCATTTGCCCAGTCATAAAAATGCAGAGCATTGTCACCAATTTCATTTGTAGCTGTAACTGTTCAACACTGAATAAATAGTAATTTTAAAGAGAATGCATCTGAAACTGCTTTTCTAGAAAGAGGCAAATATATAGTTAATGAAACAACAGTTTGCCCTTCATAACTTCTCTGGGGTTACATAGGAAGTGTTTGATGGAGCCAAAGTTAATACAGAATTCTCCCAGGCACTACTTAGCTACCAAAACTGAAAATTACCATATTTTTTTTTCTCAGTCTCCTGTGGGAACTTCCAACAGCTTTGTGAATACATCCTTTTATGCACAACTCTGACATTTCCTGGGTAGTGGTTCAGTCTACAGATTTTGACACAGCATCCAGACCACATGAGTGGGTGACAGAAACAGAAATTCTGTGGACCAGAGTGTAGGAACTGGATCACACTTATGACGGGGGGAAAAGGTGGATCCTTTGTGTGGCCAGAAAAATATACTTAATTTTCTTTTAAAGAATGTCATTGATGAACCTCCAATCCTGACTACTTTGTTCTTGAGCAAAGGGGAACAGGAGATCATTATTAGGTCATCCTGGATTAACTTTTATGTATATTATGTATTCTGCAGATAAGCAGCAGTTATGGTCACTTCAATACATACCTTTCCCATGAGAAATGTTCACAGCCTATAAGGGTAGGAATATTTTTGCTTTCAAATTTTGATTTACTGGATGTTTTAATTTGGCTCTTTCTTCAGAATGGTCAAAGAAATGTTGAATTATTAACTACTCTCAAATCCCCCTACCATCAGACTAGATGGTAGCTTAGGCAGATCTATGATGTAGTATTTGAGCCTCTTTGAGTCTGTAAACTACAGTCTGCCTTTCTTTCTGAAGTGCTATAATAAAGATGGCAAGGAATTTGCAGACAGAAGATAAGTTAGTCAGAGGAAAAGACAATGTCACCATGTTATCCAGCAAGAATGGATGTAAGGTTTCCATACTCTGTACTCAGAATTGTAAATGAACATTTCAAGAGCATGTTAGCTACCTAATGACGCTATAAATCACATCTTCCATTCCATATCAACAGCAGTTGCTGCAAGACTGTGTGGGTATTAAGAAAGGGAAAATACCTGAGAAAAAAAACATCAGTATTTGTGTAAATTAAAGCAGCTCTGGAGAAAGATATATACTTTTAACCTGCTGGAGAAGAAACCATAGTAACAATGACAATAATAACAACAACAATAATAATGGTAATAATAGCAATGGTTATATGCAAATTTTATTCAAAATTTAAAATTTTTCTTGCTTTCTCTCCTTTTTGTGGTTTTTTTTCTGTTTTTCTTTTCCTTTCAAAGAGTGTTTCCAAAATAACACTTTCATATCAGCATAAATTTGTGCTAATTTTTTACAGTATTTGATGATATTTTAATTTCATATGAAACCATGTAAATGTTAGTTTTCCTTCTGTTAGTCTTCATTTTTGTGTGCATACGGTTTTTTAAATCTACTTTTTTGGCTGAAGGAGGAGGGAGGGGAAGAGTACAAAAATGCCGGGAGCTAGTAAGTGTGGAAGGTAGGATAGAATTCAATGTGGCAGCTTAATTTTGCTGCTGCTGTGCGTATAAGGTAAAACGGTCGTTAATATTATTCAGTAAGGAGACTTGCATAAAATAATTAAATGAACTCTAAGGATGCCTGTCAAACTGTCATATACTCACAAGGAAGGAAGTCACCGATTAAAGCTGTCAGTCAGGGTCTGACATTCTGAAATCCTTCAAAAAGTGTTAAGCATTCAAAACTCTGCTAGTAATAAACCTGGCAACAGTAAGATAAGCTGGCCTGCCACAGCCTCGGGATTCTTTTGCAAATGACACTGCAATATGACTCAGTACCCTTACATTTGGAAGAATCTAGTTAATCTTTTTTTCATTTGTTCAAGGAAGAATCAAAGACATGCTTTACTCTTCCCTGCAGCAAGGATGCTTATTTTCCAATTTGTAAATAAGCGAATATTGGTTCTCAGTGAACTGCAGTACATATTGACCAGTATGTTTAAACCAACCTAAGAGACATGTAGGCTATGGTAATTTACATCAGATAAAAATTTAGCTCGCGCTTTTTTTTTTTTTTTTTTCTTTTCTGGACAAATAAATGTGAAAGCACTAACAGCTATATGAGACAGTTTTGCCATTGGTATTGGATGCTTCATTTTAGCAAAACCAATCCTCACTGAAATTAGGGTCACTTGTAGTAATTACCTTAAACAGAGAATTAATAATGATCAGAAAATGGTCATTGCCTAACCTAGCATATTATCACTGTCATTTCTAAAGGGCCTATTAACAATAGTATCTTTGTGCTAACTGTGCAATTTAGAATTGTTATATGCATTCAAAAAACTACTGCTCTTGGCCTGCCTAAAGTTAGATACATCCACTAAGTAGGTTTTGTTTTTTCTTTTTCTTCTTCCACCTTTTATTTCTTTTCTTCCTTTTTCCTTCCCTCTTTTTCTCTTTGTTTTATCTTCCTTTTCTTTTGTCCTTCTTCTTTCTCTTCCTTTTTTCTTCTTTCTTTACTTTTTCCTTCTATCCTTCCATTTTTCCTTCTTCCCTTCTCTCTCTCTTTCCTTCTCTTCCTCTCTATCCATCTCTTTCTCTTTCTTTGTTTGTTCTTCATTCTTCACTATAGAATATATATATATATTCTTCACTTCTTTTCCATTTCCTTCTCTTGCCCTAGCTCTTTTTTCATTTGCTAGGTTTGTTAATTTGGCAAGGCTCTTAAAAGAAATGTGTTGCACATTAAGCCCTGGGGAAAGAAAAAATACCTATTTATGTTTCCAATTAGATAGTGTTCTGTCTAATAGTAAATTTAAAAGGAGGAGCTTGTAGGAGACAAAAGTCCTTTGAATATTTGAAGAAAACCAAAGGGTAACCCTTGCCAAGACACTTTGTCTCAGATGACTTTATAAATCTAAAAGATAAAAGGTCAGTGTCTAAGTCAGAACCAGTCACCTGGCCTCTTTTCATAGTTACTGAGAGAAAGTAGCATCCATACAGCTTCAGTCATCTCATCCTACTTAAGTTGTCTAAAATATGTCAAAAATAATCTCTGGAAGATGTCTCTTCTGTTCCACTGTGTATGAAAAAGCCTTGGATAAGTAGTATAGATGCAGATGCCTATGTAAGATGTAGACATGTGAAGTTGGGTGATTTTAAACACACCTTTCATGACTCTTTTGTGTTCAATGGGTTAGAACAGTAATTAAATCCTTGTTCATTTTTCATCCTTAGGCAGACATTTCCTTACTGTTTATATCTAAAACTGGTGAACTGTTTTTTTTCAGTTTTAGCTTCTCATCATTTAGGATGTCTTCAGCTTTGAGGTATTATTAAAGAAGCTGTATAATTTAATAAATCATTGGCATTTAATTAATGAAAACATATAGAACTCTATATAAACCTCTTAGAAGTCTCTGATTAGTGGATTTGTTCTTTCCTGCAGATAAGTGTAGACATAGAAATGCAAGCAAATAAACTACTTTGAAAATACCAATAGTTACAATTTTTAATAAAGAGTTTAAATTAATACTCATAGTCCAAAATATATTGTGTCCTTCAGAAATTCATGTTTGAGGGATCCAATTATTAATGGTTGATTTCAAAAATTTGGACCCCAGCGATTGCTCAGGATAGTAGAACTGTGTCAAAGCAAAGGTTAGAATCCAGATCTCTCAGCTACCAGAAAATTAGTGTATTGATGCACAGGTTGCATAATGCAAAGTGTATTTGCTTTCAGGTCTTGCTAATTGAACCCCTTAGAGGTTAGTTGAATCAGTAAACATAGTCATATGACTTCATAGTCTGTGTAGTTTTCTATGATATTTGCATAAATGTTTCATCCTAAACCTACATATATCAGAGGGAAGGGTGAAGACCTTTATAAGGCAGCTCTAATAAAGTATCAGTGCAATATCAGGTAAATAGATTGGTGACTGATGCATTTAATTCTTGTCTATTACTACATAATTCAACAACATTTTGGGACATGAAAGGATGAAAGTGATAGCACTAGTAGTCAGTATTTCCATCCACGACGTAGTGTTTACTACTGAATTAGGAAAGTAATCACAATCACTCCTCTGGTCTTATTTTCTGAACACATATTGGCCTTCTAACATCGATGCTTAGCATATCACCACTTGAAAAAGGTATTAAATTCTATTTGGAAACTCATTTCCACAGAAATTTACTATTTCTATATCAGTAGTGTTTCAAGGTAAGGTTTTTGCATTCTTTTGGGGTTTAGTTCACAGTGATCTCCCTAAGGGGTTTTAATGTTTATCATCACTATAAATCCATGTTTCCTAGCCAGTAAACAAGAACTGCATTGTTTTCTTGCTGAAATAATCACTTCTGGAGAATGTTTTTTGTAATCCTTTTAGCCTCTGGTTATTTTATGTCAGTCATTATAACTCGAACTTAAATTTACTTTGAGTAGTTATTTTTGTACATGTATCTTTCTAGTCCAATCCATTTCCGCACCATTTTTCACCAGCAGTCAAGCTTAGCTAGTAGAAAACAATGAACAAGATGTTGCTTTAAGCACTGGTGAGTTTTCTATTACATCCCTCATTAAAACAGAATTAAAAGTAGATAACATTATAGGTATGCGTGTTGGTATGTTCAAAGCCCTAGAAATATATTTTTCAAACACTCGACCTGGCAATTCTTGATTTCCTTAGCTGCCATTGATTGTCTGGATTTCAGGGTATGATAGTGCCTGAACTCTAGTTATCTTTTTTTTTATAATTAAATTTGAACATTGCAGTGGAAGGCCTTGGTAAGCTCAAGGCATTAACTGTGTCTACAAAATTGTTATGAAGAAGCAAAAATCAACTACCAGAAGAAACATTGTTCTCTGCTATAATATGACGATCTACTTGATAGTTGTCTTTGTATTTATAACCCATCTTTTGGTCAAGTTCCAAAAAATTACAACACTCAAATAAAAAGCCAACTCAAATTCCTTTTAAGCTTGGGTAATGAATTGACTTGAACTGTCACTCAAAAATTTACTTGAATTGTCAGCCCAAAAATTTGGTGACATATGCTCAGTTTATTTATTTAGTTTGTGCGTGGTTGTGATGGTAAATGACAGCCTAAAACCTGATGGCTATGTTGTCTCCTGAGCAGGAGGAAAGGTACCCTGACAGGAGTGGGATTCTACCCCACAGACACCATAGGGAGTTTGCCTCTGATCTCTACAGCTGCAGGACTGGGCTTTAAAATCAAGCTCCAAACCCCAGAAAATGTACAACAATAATGTACATTAAACATTAGCCTTATTGTGCAAATCATACCTGGAACAATAAGGGTAATGAAACCAGAGAAACAGGCAAAGGCACTCAGAGTGGTGCAGCCTCAGCACTGGATTCGGAGCCTGCTTCAGGGATTGTTGAGGAATTTCACCAGGCTGTGGGTATCTCTAGGTTTGCTTTCATTAACAACTCAGAGTTTGGCCATCACCCCAATGAGTGGCAATGTAAAAAATACACCTTACACCTTATATATCTTTTCAGCATGATTACATGATAGACAAAGTCTACTGTAAGTTTCCACTGCATTCTCAATTCCTCTATTCTTCTTGGTCAGTAGAAAGTTCTCAGTTTTCCTCTGCTAGTGCATTCTGTCTCAGTCATGTCACAGTTCTGCTTTGTCTGGTCCATTCCAAATGTCATTGTCTTCATTCTCTGGTGGCACACAAGCTTGGTGTTCTTTGTTAACTTATTCTAAATTCTAATCCTTGACCTTAGTTGCAAGACATCCTTACCTTGTGTTTAAGTCTAAAATTCCTAAACTACCTATTGCTTAACCTTAATTTCTATTTGCTAACTTTCTTCTACTGATTCAGCTTGGCTGGTGGTTAACGCAACCATGGAGGGAGCTGTACAGAGGACAATTAAGCAGTGTATCATGGACTGAAGACATATTATATATGCCCATTCTCTAACAATGCCTACCCCAATCTAGTCTTAACCCTATAGTTACAGCAAGCTCTATGGAGTTTTCCTTATCATGGATATGTTTAAATACTAAGTCTAATGTCGTATCTCAGGCTTCAACGTTCCAAAAAAAATGATAATTTTTTTTTTTTTGCAAATGGCAATTCAGTATTTTTGCAAGCATGTTTATTTTTCCCCAGTTAAAGGCAGTACATTAAGTATTTAGATCAAAATAATTCTGTGCTTAGTCCCTACTCATTCAGACTAAAGTCGGCAGTAATAAAAGACATTAAGAGAGGATATGCTTTGGGTTTCTTTCATTAAAATTTCCATTAAATTCTGCTTCTCTCCTTTTTTCCTTTTATCACAATTATCTATCCCTCACTTTGCATTTTTTGTATCTTTCTTTCATCAGACTCTGCCCACACTCTCCCACCCCGCTCTACCTCCTCCCTCTCTCTGTCTTTTTAGAAATCTCTTTCTGAGTATAGCAAATGAGTTCATTTTCTTCTACTCTTAACCCAGCTAAACCCCTTGTATATCACAGAGTAGAATGCAGCTTACTGCATTGAGAAAATGACAAACTAAAAACTTCGAAGGCAGGAGAGCAAAAAAGGCTTTTATGTCATTATTTAGGGAGCTACATAAGTGATTTCATTTCAGAAGATTCTGCATGACTGCAACAGGCTTTCAGTTCTATGCCTATATGCTCAGTTTGCTAGAAAATTAAGCCACTCTTTAAGAAGACATTTATTTATTTATATGTTGGGTTGTATTATACCATCCAATATTTTATTATCATTCTTCATTTTCACTATTTTCTGGGAATTGAATTGCTGCTTTGATAAAAAAAAAAAGTACTTTGAACTTGTATGTCACTTTCAGCTTCTAAACTCAAAGTTATTGCAAACCAATTAATTGTTTTACTGATATTCATTCTTTAAGGATTTAAAACATTTTACAGATGCATATTCTCCATCATACTTTCAACAGAAAATCTTGGAGTTTAATAAGAAGATCTTATGATGATGAAAGTGATGACACTTTCAACCCTCTTTCGTAATTATTATTCCTTTGAAATTTATACCATTGTAGACTTTTGGGATTTCTGAGAACTTTTGCTTGGAGGTCATACACAAAGCAGGGTTTCTATTTAAGATGCTTCCACAAAAGGTCTGTGGGAAGACAGAAAAAGATGGATGACTTCATGCCCCATGTACATACTAGCCAGAAGTGATGTCCATGGCAGAAAAACAAAACTGCACCCTTTCAAAGGTAGATCTTCTACCCTGAAAGAGCTAGAGAAAGATGCTGTGTTTCAGTGGTGACAAACTGATGAGGGACCTGTGACAGAAGTGTAATAATAGTGAATCAAACTTCGGAACAAGCAGCAGAATTCCTCTATAGAGCACTGGGTCTGCCATAAAATCCCAGTATTTCCTATAGAAAGTGTAGTTCCTGTATTTCTGTGCTCCTACATTTGCAGGTAAGCTTTGTTGCCTCAAAACACTTTTTACCATGGAAGCAAGGTGTAGTCAGTACATAATAGAGCAAGAGAGATCAGAGAGGAAATTTTGATACCCCAGCGATGAGAACCATCCCTTGCAGTCAATCTATCCGTCATTCCATTCACAACCCCCCTTTATTTTTACGTGCATGATATCAAACTCTTCAAAGGCAGAAATTTAATCAGTTCAAAGGAAAATGACAAACTAATCAGCTAAATAATATTCTTTACTTTCACAGAAGCTTTCAAACATTACCTTCTGGGTTGTCCATACTGAATGCCTAAGAAAAGCAGGAGCCAACTGTTACACAGGGCCTTTAACTTAATCTCTTTATCTGGCATGTACAAGTAAATTGTCATAGATATATAGGTATAAAATATCTGTTCATTTTGGAACAATTTGCACTTTCCATATGGAACGCATGACAAATAATATCAAACATTTTAACGAGAAAAAATGTTTATTCAAAAGTAGTTTAGTCTTTAGAATTAATGAAGTAGCCTAAATAATAATGAAAGAGGAAAAAGTAAAGTAAAACAAAGAAACAGACAATCTGTGATGAAAGACACAGGAAATTTACCTATAGTATTTTAATAACCGACAGTTAGATAGCATTCACAGTGCCAACAATCTTTCTGCAAGAGAAATAAACAATGAGGGCAAGGGAAGAAGTTTGTTTGGGGGTTTTTTGGTGGTGTTTTTTTTGTTTTTTGGGTTTTTTTTTTAAATATTAGTCCAGGATCTCTTATGGTTTGTAAAGTCTTCCACAAACATGAAATTTAATTTCCTGTGAAGGAAATAATTTTTGTCTCCATTTGCTATGAAGGTAAAACTACAGATGGAACATTATCTTAAATGAATGGTAAGGATGTAAGGAGAGAATATAATTCTCAAGAGAGTTATTTTAAAACTAATTAAATTGAGTCTTTCAGTTGGAGAAATCTGAACAGATATGACTGATTTCAGTAGTATTTTAAATAATCAAGACTATGGAAAAAACCCAAATCATAATTTTCTTTGTCAGAAAATCCCTCAGAGAGTCTGAACTGTAATTTCTGCAATCTTTAAAAAATCATTTCTGTTTACTGGGAAACTATCATGGGAGATAGTAACCTTTAAATTTTTGAGGCTGTCTGTCTAGAAAGACTTTAAAGTTTTACAAAATCTAATAACTATTTGAAGACTTTTGGACAAGAAACAATGACTTTTACCAACTTCGGAGAAGTAATAATGGTCTGTAAAATCAAATTTACACAGTGGGCTAGAAAGATCCTGATTGTGAAATTTGCTGTTAGTGAACCACAAAAATTGACAAAGCATGTCCTGAAGAAAAAGTAGTTCTTGTCAATGACATAGTAAATTTACTTTTCAAAGACACAAAAGGAATAGAAGAGCAAATTTTCACATAGGCAGTGGATACACAAATGAAAAAACTCTGGGACAACATTACTGGTAGTATATACTGGGAAATAAACATGGAATTTAGTAATTATTTTAATTCATACCAGAAGAATTAAATACAAATTTTAAAAGGTGTTTTTTTGTTTGTTTTTTTTATGCTTTTTAAACATGTCTCAAATAGACAAGAAATTGGGAAGTTTATTCCTTTGATAAACTGAAGAGAAGAAGTAGGAAGTAATGTCAGAAGCAGCTTTGTAGTCAAATGGATATAAACTAAATAAGTCAATAAAATTAGGAGGTCATATCTCTTATATAACCACAATTTGGAAAGAAATAGAGGTTTTCAGCACAGAAAACTTCCTCATTAAAATAAGTCAAATAAACAAAAGGCTTCAAAATGCAAAATATCCCTATTCTGAAAGGTATCAAACCTAAAAATATTCAAAAGGTAAATCTTAAAAATCAAGGAAAGGAAAGACTAAAAAAGAAAAATAATGCTTACCCAACCAATAAAATCTAAGTTTTGCTTAAATAAATTTAAAGAGCCCATGGATTTTAACACAGTTTAAATGTCATTCTTGAAAACATAAGAAGAGAAGTAATAAAAAGTCAGATATACTCAGCTACTATTTCACTGTCATCATCCTTTATACAATATATGGAGACAATTAGGCACCTTAATTCAGATCAAATACTAAAATGAGTGGATTCAATAAAATCAGTGCTCACCTGTTAACACCCAAGACTGACCTTTAAAGTTACCTGTCTCTTCAAGAGACTTCATGCTTTTCACCTGTCAATTAAGTCTTTCAATTACTTACCTATTATTGGGTGTCTGCTCTAAATTTTCAAACCAGATCCATCCTGTCTTTTTCAATGTACAGTATGCACAGATGTTGCAGATGTTGCTCAAGCTTAGCAGGTAAGTTTTAGCAGTTACTTCACGTAATACTCCATGTCCAAAGTATGAAAGGTCTGAACTGAACAAGTGATTCAGTTTATCTTGAAAAAGAATGAACTCTGAAGAGGTGTGAATAGGTATTTTTGTGGGATGGGTGACATTCCTACTGAAATTGTAAATTTTTGCATATATCACTTAAAGCATTTGGTTTAGCATGTATCAGAAGAGCTCTTAATGAAAGTGCAGCTTTTGCCCCAGTCTGAAGTCAAAGCAGAGCTGGGGAATTGCTCCAGGCTCAGCAGGGAAGCATTTGCAGGTCTTTCCAGAGATATGTAAAGCATTTAGGTCCTACTATAGGATCTGACTTATTAGTTATTAAAGGTAGAATGTTTTTAGTCCAATAATTAGCCCTGCAGTGAGGCGAAAACTTATTCAGCTGTATAGAATATTTTGCATAACCTATTGAAATGTTCTGTCCTCTTGTATTCAGATGGGATTTCTACAAAACTCAGTAGAAAAGAAAGGTTCACTGTGGTCACAATACTTACACCTGACAGTTCTAGAGGCAACAGAATGTCAAACAAACAATGGAAAAAACACTTCAACATCCTGGCATGTGATAAAAGTGCTGCATTTTTAAATACAGCTTTCATCGAGTATTTGTTCATTTAATCATCATACTGCTGGATAGACTTTTTTTCTTTAGAAGCTGAATCTACATATTTAAACAACCGACTGTTACTACATGCCATCTTTTCTATAAAAACAATTGAACATATGTGCACTATTCTAAAATGTTATATCTGCTAGCAGAACGCTAAAGACATTTGGCTCAATTTGAAGATTCCAATAGGAGAAGAAAAATAATTACTTCTATTTAAACAATAAACACATTTACAAGAATAACATGAAAGTTTCACAAGTTTCTGGTTACACATGGGCTAGATCACAAATACCTTCTGCTTTTTTTGTATCCATAGGGAACAAAAAGACTATGCACTTTCTCTGATCCTCTATATTCTATTGTAAACTAAGTTAATTACAGAGATAAAAAGTGTCATCCACTTAGAGACAAAGTATCTGGGGAAGAAGCAAGGACCTCCGTGAACCATTATAAATAGGTCAGCATTAAGGAATACTCCTAAGTTCTCAGATCTGGATAAAATTCCTTTTTGAACCACAATTATTTACCAAAGTGAAAATCCAGTGTGCCCACACCTTGTCTTGGTTTCCAAAGAAATGTAAGAGCATAGGTAAAATGAACAAAGCATTTCAAAATTGACATAGTGCAATAAAAGAGTTGCATTTTTAAAACAAACTTTCACTGAATATTTTCTCATATAATCACCATAAAGCTAGACAAAATTTTTTTTTTTCTCTAGAAGATGAGCCTACATATTTAAGCAAGGGATGTTAGCCAAGCTTTGGCTAAATTCCCAATTTAGAACTGGACAGCTGAATTCAGAAGGTTGTAATCATATGCATATTCTCTCACTGTGATCTGAGACACATTTTTGGGCTCCTATCCTTCTTCTACAACTACAAATTCTTGGAGGTGCCACTAAATCGGGTAATATTTTGCAGGCATCACCAGGCCCAAATATGCAAACACCATGCTGTTGCAATCATTTTCCCCTTCTCTTCTCTTCCCCCTTCTCCTTTCTTAAGAAAAAGAAACTTCCCAGAGAGCTTTTATGAAAAGACAAGGTTAATTTTTAGCTCCCTTATCTGCAAAAGATCTCAATGAATGATCAACATATGTTTCCAAATAAAAAATATTTTAGTTTCTGTTATAAATGCATTTTTCTCTAGCACTAAGTTTCTGCAAACTTAGTAGGATAAAAGGCAATGGAACAAAAAAAAAGAATGTGCTTAATGATAATTTGTTCAAAATTGGACAGAAACGAGTACGTTATTTAACATGTCCTATAAACTGTGTGAGCCTACCTGCCTTCCTAACACTGAAGTCTTTTGCCTTCACGACATATTCAGGTGCCTTAATGGCACTATGGCATTTTCTGGGATTATTTATGGCATAAGTCATGTTTCAACATCATTATAGGCATTGCAGCTTGGCCCCAATTTAAAGAATTTATGGTCTTTTCTCTTACCATGGATGGGAAAAAATCTCGCATGTGTAAGGAAGAGAGGTGGGGGGCTAATTATAAATATTTTTCCCAAGTTGTTTTTTCAGATAAATGGTCTTTTGTTTTAAGACAATGTACCTTTGTTCTTTCTTTTCTTATGAGAAATTTATATATTTTTGATTTTAAAATTCTCTGTTAAGTGTTTTGAATGCATCTTCTAATGTTTCTTTCTTGATAAGAAAATTTCTTGAAGATCACAAGTTAGATAATAAATCTCTGGGTGCAGACACATACACAAAATATTAAAAAGAAAAACAAACCACAAATATTATGCCAGTACTTGGAAGTGTTTGGTCATATTGCATACTAACACGTTGCTTCAGTTGTAGACAACAAACATGAAATTTCAAGAACAGTATTTGCTGGTTTCTACTGTATTTTTTTTAACAGCAATGATAATTTATTTTTATGTGAATGTAGTTGCTCTCTGCAAAAAGTTTCTAACATTGTTCCTTTCAAATCCAAAAAAATTAATATAATAGATGTATGCATGTCTGTGCATAATATACATGTATAATTTTATATATACACACAAATGTGAAGAAGATTAAGTTGTCAAATTGGAATGCAGAATAATAAAACTGAGGTAAGCATGATGGATAGCACAGATTTATCTACTCCATTTTGATCTTGCATATATCTAGATAGATTTAAATTCCTGTAGTAACCTTAAAACCTGTTTATTCTCATGATGAAGGTAGAGGGTAGAATTATATCATTGTACAGAAAAAACATTAAATATGATATGATATTGCAGTTACAAGTTTAATAGAATTCATTAAGGTTAAAAATAGTTATGAAATCCTAAAAAAAACCCTCAGACTGGTGAGAAAACCTTTCCACCCCCAAAACTTCCATGTTTTTCTGTTTGGAAGGTTTAATTTTATAATCAATGTATCATTAGAGAACAAATGTTTTACATCCAGTCTCATAGGTTTCCATTTTAGTACCTGGTTTTATGTGGAAAACAAACCACAGATATAATAGAAACATTTGGGAACCTCATGTTCTCAGATACGCATTCCAGATTTTTACACTTTGACATTTAAACCAACCATGCTGACATTAATTCTGACTGATTTTTAATAGAAATAGCACTGAGATTCTTTCAGTGTGAGGTGGGAATGATGGGACAGAAACAGTTCTATGCAACGTTCTCATCCTTGTCTGCTGAGCATGTCAAAGGTAACACAATCAGCATGTACTACATTAAATTGGCAGAGGTATGATGATTCATATCAGCAGACTGAATATGACCTTATCAAGAAAAGAATCAAACTTAATGGCAGCTAAAGCCTTGTCTCAGTAGGTTTTAAACTTAAATCAGTAGTATAGTAATGAGCAAAACACAAGCACTCTTAGGAAGTTAAGATCTTGCAAATGGAGAAGCCTCAGTCTTTAATCTCCTGAGTACAAACTCTGGTTTATAGATTCTTTTGCAAGCATTGACAGAAAGATACATATTAAGCTTAATTTAAGTAACCAAAGTAACTGACAGAAGTTGATACTTACGCCATATTTAAAGCAAATAGCTTTCTTCTCACTGAATGTATTCATGTCTTGTTCTCCAGAATAAGTTTCTATAAATCTTAATTAAAACTTTTCTAATAAAGAAAAAGTAAGCAGCAGAAGTCAGACATCTGGTTTTTATTGGGGTTTTTGGAGGACGTTGACTTTCTGCAGTCATTACACTTCTTTGTAGGTACATGTGCAGGTAAGATTTGTTACAAAATACTATAGATTTTTTTAATTATTTTTTTTTTTAAAACACCAAAAGGGGAGAAGAAATAAGGAGAGCTGAATGGAGGATCATACACTTATGTGTTTGAAAGTCGTAAAACCTTTTGTGGTTCAGACACCATAAACTCAGTCTTCCAAAATAAACAGCTGATATGCTTAAAATTTTAAAATAAACAAGGTTACATTAGTGATTCAATATTTTTTGCTTTTACCATTTGTTACAACAGAAATTAATATAGATAAGTCACCTTGTATCACTTTATTAATTACTCAACTGTACCCTCTTTTTACTTTTCTTTATTAAAGAGCAGATTAGCATAAAGGTTCATAGGCAAGGGTCCTGGTTTTGGCTGGGATAGAGTTAATTTTTTTCCTAGTAACTGGTATGGTGCTGTAGTTTTTGTTTAATATGAGAAGGATGTTGATAACACACTGATGGTTTAGTTGTTGCTAAGCAAGGCTTACACCAGTCAAGGACCTTTTCAGCTTCTCCTGGTCCGCCAGGTGCACCAGAAGCTGGGAGGGAGCACAGCCAGGACAGCTTGACCTCCACTGGCCAAGGGGATATTCCACACCATATGACATCATGCTCAGTATATAAAGCGGGGGGAGTTGGCTGGGGGACAATGATTGCTGCTTGGGGACTGGTGGGGCCTTGTTCAGTGGGTTGTGGGTGGTTTTATCACTTTCTTTTCCCAGGTTTTGTTTCTCTCCCTCTCTCATTGTTTTCCTTTTCACTGAATTATTATTGTTATTATTAATATTATTATTGTTGTTATTATTATTATTAAATTATTAAACTGCCTTTATCTCAACCCATGAGTTTTCTTACTTTTACTCTTCTGATTCTCTCCCCCATTCCACTTGGGGCAAGGGTGAACAAGCAGCTGTGTGGTGCTTAGTTGCTTCTGCAAACCTCACTTCTGAAACCTGCCTTGAACTTGGAATTTAGAAAAAGTATCAACAATGATAAAAGCCTGTAGTTCAGTGCAGAGAACACTAGAAAACCAGTGCAAAGTAGTGAAACAAACTGGATGAAGGACTCCTAATTTTTCTTTTCCTCTTCAGTATCCAATGTATAAAGATGGTAAAGCATGAAAAAGGCTTGGAGTTTGAATAGATAAAGTTTAACTATACTGGAATTATTCACATTTTCAACATTTGCTCCCTGGATCCTTCCTAATGGGTTTATATTTTTTTTTCCTTACCCATCTGGAATATTCTGACATCATCTCACTGAATACCCAATAAGATCAATAAACTTAATTAGACAACAAATAGACTTAATTGACAAACTGATTTGGAATTCTAACAAAAAAAGACAAGACTGCAGTAAACCCATATCCTTCAAAAAGTAAAAGTCATAAAGTTTTAATCTTCTCAATGTTGATAAAAACCCTAATTCTTTTCAAATTAAGAAATTTTTTTTTGTCAGTGAGTCAATACTAAAAAGGACACAATAAAAATGCAAATCCAACCAAAATCACACTTTATGCAGATGATATATTTTAAAATTATAAACATAGCACATATGGTAGCTGCAAACTCCACACTTCTTAGCTTTCTTGTTTCACAATACTTTTGATCAAAAAAATACACCTAGGCAGTAAGAAAATTAGTCTTTAAGCTATGAGATTATGGAATCTGATCAAAGTCCAAAGCAGACTGAAATTTTCTTATTACCACAAATTTTATTGAAAAAAAGTCCAATTCATGTATCTTTGCCTTCAAAGTCCTCCTACTGAAGGTATAGTTGTGAAGGGCTGCACATAGTACTAGAAATGATGCGATAAAGAATGTCCAAGCAATTTCGATTGAATGACCTGCACTGAGACAAGTGGAAGTGAAATTACGCCAAAAACACAACACCTGAAAAACACAATTTATTGAATGTAGCTTGCTGATTAGCTCTTCTGATCTCTTAGTTGCAGGGCGGCAGCAGTGGAGTTTGAAATTGAGGTAAGATTTCTCTGAAGAGAACTGACATGCTCTGGGGCAGGAAAAGGATGCAAGGTGAAGTATTTATCAATAACAGACTGGCTACCACATTGAATAGACAGTTTGTTGTGCTACAAAAAGTACAAATCACATATGAAACTCATTTATTTATTCCTTCACCATGACAAACATTCAGTTTCTAGTGAACTATAACATTTCTCCTAAAATTAAACTATTTTTTTTATCATTTCTATCTTTTTGTTTGTACTTTGTACAATATCTTATATCTAGTTCTACTAATCATCACAGAGAGTGATGTATTACTTTCTGCATGGCTTGCATGCTATCCTGATGTGTCAGGAGTTTCTCAGTCAGGATTGCTCAAAGCAGAATACCAAATGTACGCAGTACACACTCAAGACCTTTAAGATAGAAGTGATAACTGTTAAATCTTGGTAATCATATAACTAGCAATCCAGAGCTGTCTTATGAGTGTATAATGGAACAGAAGTTGTTCCAAGCAGATGTACTTATCCCAACATAAAAAAGAGGCAAATCAAAATAGTGATAGTCCCCTTAATGTGCTTTTGTATTAAAGAAACAAGGGTACCATTGTTCTGATAACAACTTCTATGAACATCCACCTACTCTGACACCTATGTATCACCGCTATTCTTGATGGCTAGACCACAAACTAGACATGGATTTTAGAAAGATTAAATGAGAACAACAGACAGCTCAGAATTTACTACTTAAATTTCAGGATTTCACTGTGATTTTTTGCCGTGACTACTAGAAGTCACTTCAATTTATCTACTGACTATTAAATACCACTTTGTGTATAGAGCTCCTTTGAAAGTTAAAATATGAAAGTGATACTATAGCAGAGGGAGATAACAGGTGGGAGACATACTCAAGGAATGCATTTCCAGGAAGAATGCAAATGGGTTCAAAAAGAGATTCACGTTAACTTCAGATGCCTAACACAGGTGCTGAAGTGCTGAGTGTATATATCCTGCATAGTCATTAGAGAGAGGTAGTGTTTAGGAGCCCAAGCTAGAAATGTAACTTAATCTGGGTACAATTACATAATCTGGATACAAAACCAGTTTTGCTAGATTGTCACTCTCCTCTGAATCATTAACACAATGTCATGAAAATAGATTTTTGCCTTACTGCTCTGATGTGAGGGGTTTGGGGGTTTTGTGTTTGGGGGTTTTTTTGTGGGTGTTTTTCATGTGCAATTATGGAAAAAGCAGGTGTAATTCATTGTGAAGACTTAGAAAATCAAAGTTCTTATTTCACAGAGTAGGGCAGTCAGGCTGTAGTTCAATATGTAACAGTATCTTTTATGTGTTGATTCTTTCCAGTCTTCATTAAGGCTAGGTTAACTAAGAGTTGTAAGGCTAGCATAAGGTATGACTTTGTAAAACCATATTTTTATATATTAATTAGTCAAGTGCTAGCTCACTGGTTTGTCAGTTAGGGAAGAATACTTCCAGTCTTGGACAAAAAGAAAAAAGGTATTTTTATATAAAGCTAAAGAACTTACAGTATGCATATAGATAAAGTATTCCTTTCTGGAAATTGTCATAAGCGTAATCGGTCTCAAGCAGATGGAGGAAATTTTGCTTGGGTTGTGTGTCATACCCTAATAAATAAAAGAATGTGTTTTGTTTACAGTAAAGTAGAATCATAGAATAGAATCATAGAATCATAGAATCATAGAATCATAGAATCATAGAATCATAGAATCATAGAATGTTTTGGGTTGGAAGTGAACCCTAGAGGTCATCTAGTCCAATCCCCCTGCAGTGAGCAGGGACACCGCTAACTAGATCAGGTTGCTCAGAGCCCCATCCAACCTGGCCTTGAATGTTTCCAGGGATGGGGCCTCCACTACCTCTCTGGGCAACCCGTTCCAGTGTTTTACCACCCTCATTGTAAAGAACTTCTTCCTTATATCCAGTCTAAACCTACCCTGTTTTAGTTTAAAGCCATTACCCCTTGTCCTGTCACCTCTGACCCTACTAAAAAGATTTTCCCCATCTTTCCTATAGGCCCCCTTTAGGTACTGAAAGGCCACAATTGGGCCGGCCTCCCCGCAGCCTTCTCTGCTCCAGACTGAAAAAGACCAACTCTTTCAGCCTGTCCTGAGGTGCTCCAGCCCTTGGATCATTTTTGTGGCCCTCCTCTGGACCTGCTCCCACAGGTCCATGTCCTTCTTGTGCTGAGGGCTCCAGAGCTGGACGCAGTACTCCAGGTGAGGTCTCACCAGAGCTGAGTAGAGGGGCAGAATCACCTCGCTCGACCTGCTGGCCACACTTCTCCTGATGCAGCCCAGAGTACGGTTGGCCTTCTGGGCTGCCAGCACACTTTGCAGGCTCATGTCCAGCTTTTCATCCACCAGCACCCCCAAGTCCCTCTTGGCAGGGCTGCTCTCGATCCTTTCTTCCCCCAGCCTGTATTGATACCATGGGTTACCCCGACCCAGGTGTAGGACCTTGCACTTGGCCTTGTTGAACCTCATGAGGTTCACACAGGCCCACCTCTCCAGCTTGTCCAGGTCTCTCTGGATGACATCCTGTCCTTCTGGTGTGCCAACCACACCACTCAGCTTGGTGTCATCTGCAAACTTGCTGAGGGTGCACTGGATCTCGCTGTCTAAGTCATTGATGAAGACGTTAAACAGCACCAGTCCCAGTATGGACCCCTGAGGGACACCACTCGTCACCGGTCTCCATCTGGACATGGAGCCATTGACCACTACCCTCTGGATGTGACCATCCAGACAGCTTCTTATCCACCGAACAGTCCACCCATCAAATCCATAGCTCTCCCATTTAGAGAGGAGGATGTTGTGGGGGACCGTGTCAAAGGCTTTGCAGAAGTCCTGATAGATGACATCCATTGGTTTTCCTTTGTCCACTGTTGTTGTCACACCATCATAGAAAGTCACTAGGTTCATCAGGCAGGACTTGCCCTTGGTGAAGCCATGCTGGCTATCTTGAATTATCCCCCTGGCCTCCATGTGCTTTAACATAGCTTCTAGGAGGATCTGTTCCATGATCTTCCCAGGCACAGAGGTGAGGCTGACAGGTCGGTAGTTTCCAGGGTCTTCCTTTCTACCCTTTTCGAAAATGAGCACAATGTTTCCCTTTTTCCAGTCACCAGGGACTTCACCTGACTGCCATGACTTTTCAAATATCATGGAGAGTGGCTTGGCGACTACATTGGCCAATTCCCTCAGGACTCTGGGATGCATCCCATCAGGTCCCATGGACTTATGTGCATTCAGGTTCCTCAGGTGGTCATGAACCTGATCTTCTCTTACAGCGGGAGGGGTTTTACCCTCCCAGTCCCCCTCATGCCATCCATCAACTCGGGAGGGGTGAGGAGAGAGTTTGCCAGTGAAGACTGAGGCAAAAATGTTGTTGAGTACCTCAGCCTTCTCATCTGTTGTTACCAGCTTGCCGGTCTCACTCATCAGTGGGGGTACGCTTTCTTTAACCATCCTTTTCCGGCTGACATACCTGTAGGAACCCTCCTTATTATTCTTTGCATCCCTAGCCAACTTTAGCTCCAGCTGTGCCTTGGCCTTCCAGATCCCATTCCTACACAACCTGGCAGCATCCCTATACTCTTCCCAGGATGCCTGTCCCTGCTTCCATTGCCTGTGCAGTTCCCTCTTCCTCCTTAGTTTGACCAGCATCTCTTGTCTCAGCCATGCTGGTCTCTTCCCTTCTTTGCCCGATTTCGTACACCTAAGGATCAAGAGCTCTTGTGCTCTGTGGATCACATCCTTAAAGATCTGCCAGCTCTGTTCTGTTCCCCTGTCCCTGAGGACCGTTTCCCAGGGAGTCCTTCTGACTATCTCCTTGAGGAGCTGGAATTTGGCTTTTCTAAAATTCAGGGTCCTGACTATACTCTTTGTTCTTCCCATTTCCCTCAGGAGCATGAACTCTACCAGCGCGTGATCACTGCAGCCCAGGCTGCCTCCAATCTTGACATCTCCGACAAGCTCGCTTGCATTGGTGACCACCAGGTCCAGTATCGCATCCCCTCGGGTAGGGGTGTCTATTACCTGGCTTAAGAAGTTGTCCTCAATGCATTCAAGGAACCTGCTGGATTGCCTACAGCTTGCCGTGTTGGTTTTCCAGCAGATGTCGGGGAGGTCAAAGTCCCCCAGTAGGACGAGAGCCTGTGAGCACGAATCCTCCCAGAGTTGGAGGAGGAACGCTCCATCAGTCGGCTCCTCTTGATCTGGCGGCCTGTAGTAGACACCAACCACCAGGTTCCCTTTATTGCCTCTCTCTCTGATTCTTACCCATAAGCTTTCGACCTGCTCGTGGCTATTCTTCAGGGACAGCTCTTCACACTGTAATGATTTCTTGATGTAAAGGGCAATGCCTCCCCCCCTCCCTCCTTGCCTGTAGCCATCAATAGCTACATTCTAGTCATGCGATTCATCCCACCAAGTCTCTGTAATGGCAATCAGGTCGTAGCTTTCTAGCAGCATGATAGCTTCCAATTCCTCTTGTTTGTTTCCCATGCTGTGTGCGTTTGCATAGAGGCATTTCATCTGAGCTGTCAGCCGCGTCACCTTCATAGCAGAACACCCCTCGTTTCCCTTGAGGTGTTTCATGGGCTTTTCCTTGTTGGCTCCTACTACCTCAGGAGCCTCCAGCTCACCTCTGCCAGACTTCAATTTCACTGCAGCACCCCTGGCACACTGCTGGGCAATGGGTTGAGGGCTCATACTAGCCCCCCGTCCCTCTAACCATTGTGTACCATTCCCTAGACTGTCACTGGCAAGCCCCTTCCCCCTTCACACCTAGTTTAAAGCCCTGACAATGAGCCCCACAAGCTCCTGGGCAAGGACCCTCTTCCCCCTTTGAGAAAGCTGGCTCCCATTCGATGCTAGCAAGCCCGGTGCCGTGTAGACCATCCCATGGTCAAAGAACCCAAAGTTGTGGCGGCAACACCAGTCACGAAGCCATGTGTTAATAGATTGAGTCCACCTATATTGCCAAGTATCTCTGCTCACCACTGGAAGGAGCGAGGAAAAAATAACCTGTGCCCCAGATTCCTTTACTAACTGCCCCAAGGCTTTGAATTCTTTTTTGATCACCCTCGGGCTACTTACTGCAACTTCCTCAGCACCCCCGTGGAAGAGCAGTAAGGGATAGTAGTTTGAGGGTCGGACCAGGCTAGGAAGTTTCCTAGTGATGTCTCTAACCCGGGCTCCTGGGAGGCAGCAGACCTCCCTAAGAGCAGGGTCTGCCTGGCATATTGGTCCCTCTGTTCCCCTCAGATGGGAATCTCCCACAACTATTACCCGCCTCTTCTTCCTCGTGGATGCAGTAGTAATATGAGAGAGAGGTCTTTCTGATCTTCGTGCCTCCTCCGATGTGGATAGTTCGACAGCTACCCCGTCCACCGCCTTGTCTTCCACCTCTAGAGCCTCATACCTGTTATGCAGAGGCACCTGGGGAGAAGCGGTGGGCAAGGAAAGGGTTCTCCTCCTGCCCTGACTGCAGACCAGTTTCCACTCACTGCTTTCCATTGAGGCCCTTCCTTCATCCTGACCAGGGGAGGATACTAGTTCTATTTGATCCTGGGCCTTTTTTGGTGGCTGTTCCTGCGTAGATTTCTGGGAGGTCAGAGCGCGGCTCCACCAGTCTATCTCCTGCTCCTCTTCCCTGATGCTCTGTAGCCTGTCTACCTCAAGTAATAAAGTCTGCTTAAAATTATTATAGCGGACCACTTTCTTCCATACCTACATCAATCACCTTCAGGGACACTCTTGGTGAGAATCACTTCATCCATTACTAATAAGTCAAAGGATTTACCTACAGATCTCTCATAACACCTTGTTGTACAAAACAGCATTACAAGATGCAACAGGAATCTTACACAAACTACAGCTGATCCACTGATGGTGTTTGGTCTGTTGTTTCTGTAATTCAGTGCTTTGTCACCTGTGAATCAATACCTGAGAGTGGCTGAACCTCTCAGTGTGTTCTATGCAGTACCTGGCTGAGTGTTAACATCAGAAAGGTTTGTAGTGATGCTCCCTTAGAATAAGTATTTTCATTACTTGAAGCTGAAAGGAAAAAAAAACAATTAAAACTTTGTGGAGTACCTTATGCAAATGAATTAACAAACAAAAAACCAAACAAAACCCTCACATGGTGAGCTGACCCTGACTAGCAGCTAAGCCCCTACCCGGCTGCTGGCTCACTTCCTCCTCAGTGGGGTGAGAGGGAGATTCAAAAGAGCAAAAGCTGAAAACTCATGGATTGAGATGAAGACAGTTTAATATGTCAAACAGAAGCTACAGGTTAAAAAAAGGTTAGAGCCGAGGGCTGAGATAAAGACAGTTTAGTAAGAGGAAATAATAATAATAGCAATAATGAGAATGGTAACAGAATATACAGAATATACAAAACGAACGATGCACAATGCAATTGCTCACCACCCGCCGACTGATGCCCAGCCTGTCCCGAGCCACAATCAGTCCCCGAGCAGCGATCACTCTCCCCGCAACCGACCGACCGACTAATGTAGGGATTGGTGACCAGAAGATCTCGCGATGTACGGAAAGGATAGGGACTGGCCCCCTCGTGATAGAGCTTATGATGTAACTCCAAAGGCGGGAACGAAGTAGTTTGCATATAAAAGCAGCGAAAGAGAGTTAATAAACGCCATTTGTGATATCCTCATATTGGTGTCTGTGTCTCAGTGGCCTGAGGGCGGGGGATGTGAGGCTCTCATGCCGTCTCACCTCGAACGGGAGTTGTTGCCGCAGGCAGGTAAAGAAAGCCGGCTGCAACAACTAAACACCACCACCCCCCCCCAAGCATGATGTTATATGATATGGAACAGCTCTTTGGTCAGTTTGGGTTAGCTGTTCTAGCTGTGCTCCCTCCCAGCTTGTTATGCACCTGGCAAAGCAGGAGAAGCTCAAAAAGTCCTTGAGTAGTCTGAGCACTACTTGGCAACAACTAAAAACATCATTATATTGTCAACATTCTTCTAGTACTAAATCCAAAACACAGCACTATGCTAGCTTCTATAAAGAAAATTAACTCTATCCCAGCTGAAACCAGGACAACACCATAACCATAAACATCTGTCCTTTCTTCTCCTTTCCTGCAGCTTTTTTTGCTGAGCATGACGTCACATGGTAAGGCATATCCCTTTGGTCACCTTAGGTCAGCTGTCCCAGCTCTGTCCCCTCCCAGATTCTTGTGCACCCTAAGCCTGCTCACTGAGGTGACAAAGTCAGTCAGATATTGGGACACTCATAACAAAGTGGAGGTGAAAACAGATTGCTTCTAAAGTAAGGAACCTCGAACTTCAGCTCAGCAGAGGTGGTGAAATAACTGTCATATCCCCTTTGTGATTTTCATCACAATAGATATAACTAAGTGCTCGTGACACTAACCATAGTGCCACCAGTGCTTCATGATACTGTGCCACTGTTTTGGTATACTCTTCTACAGAAAGGATCCCAAAGAGCATTCTTTAAATCACCTGTATTTGATACATTCTGAAATAATAAATTTCTCCTTTCTGGGAGTTGTTGAAGATTGTCTATCCACCAAGTGCAAAACTACCATACACAATGGAATCATATGTTAAAAAGGAATTCTGTCTGGAACAGGATAACAGACTTAAAACAGAAGAAATATTTCTTTTAAGGTAAGTAGTATATTACAGAAGTAAAACAATATCTTCCTTTTCCACCCATCATGAAGTGGGAAGAGGGAAGTGGTATAATTTAGTGTATACTTCAAGAAATGCCTCTGCCAAAATCATTGCAGACAGAGTACAGTGTGAACTTGTGATGTTAGGAATCACTTGTCATCATAGGTAGAACCAGCAGAGGGAACAATACATTAATGAGTAACAGCTCAAATTCTAGAGTCAGGTCCTCAGCTTTATGCTTGGTGATGCTCCAGACGGCAGTGTGTACTTGGCTTTCTAAATCTGAGTCCATGCTCAGTTCCAAGATTTCTTGTAAATCCCATGTACTATGTACATCATTACAGAACAGAGCCGTAAATTACCATATTCTCTTGCCTTAGAGCTTTAAGATTTACAAACAAGAGAAATAAATTTTAGCTGCGCTTCCTAAATCCTTTTCTGAAGAAGGAAAGTCCGTCATGGACCAGACCTAAAGTACCACAACAGCACCTTTACTAAAGGCTTGGTTCATTAATGCTTATAAATCATCAGTAACTTCAATGAGTCTAACCAATGCAATAATGTAACAGATCTTTGCTAGTTTACCTGGAGTATCTGACCTATACCAGTTTCAGAGCCCACTCCTCAAGAGACTATCCAGTCAACTGAAACTGCTTTAACATGTGCTGTGTCTTTTAGTCCAAGGACATTAATGGGATCACTTGGAGCTGAAATATCTGAAAGGTAATGAAACTATATTTTTCAAGTCCTTATCTCAAATGATAGGTTTATGATTTCACTATCCTGTAGAAGCATCAGAGGCAGTAAAGACAGGCTTGCCTGACTGAACAAGTGAGCTCCTGAGTCAACTATCTGATGACTGATTGCGGGCACAGACAAAGCAGTAATGACAGGAAGCCAATCTCCTAACAATCCCTTTGTAGCTGCAGAGCATTGTGCAAATATTTAGGAAAAAAAATGACAAAATGATATTAAGGATAATAAATATGCTTTCATTCCACTTCACAGTTGATGAATTATTAACAGCTTAACTTTTCCAGATGATGTACCTGCTCAGGGAAGCTTCACTAGTTTTCAAGCCTCTGTAGACTCACTTCCTGGCAGAGGCCTCCAGTTGCCATCCCCTGGTACCTGAGAACCATAACTCAACAGGATAACTGTCACGGCAGAGGACTAAAGGACACTTGAAAATATGTCATTAATTAATGAGTCCATGTGTGGCACAGTAAAAGCACTCTGTGCAGTGACTGGAGGAAGAATTTATCTTTTTTTTGATGGAGCCTTTTGCTCAATTGAGTTACAAGGGAATTAAATATTCAGGCCAACCAGTGTGGACTCTAAAGACTATTATCTTTGTCAAATATATAACTTATAAGGTCAGAGCAAAGGCTTTACTCATATAAGTGGAAGATTATATTCTGCTAATCTCCGCAACTACTAACTGTCTAATAGAAACAGCTAAAGTTTTTATTAGCCAACAAAATGTTAATCATAGTAGGAGATGTCTACAAAACAGTAAATATGCTGGAGGTTAGATATTAAAAATTTTTACTTTGCTTTCTTTAGATTTAAAAGTTTTCATTTATTTTATCAGAAATCACTGCTGATCACAAATGCAAGGATAAGAGAGGAGTAACAAGACAAAATTTAATGCTTCTAGAAATTATTTGCCACAGATCAGATAGCAGCTTTCTCTTCAATGTACAGCACTATGGAGTTCAACAAATGATAGCCATGTTTCACTTTGACAATCATGCTGACATCAGTTACTAAAAAAACAATAAAAAATAATTTGCAGAATCATAGTGCAATGGATCGTACACCATTTCAGCATAAAATAAATTTGAAAGAGATTTTTGGTTCAGTATCAATTAAGCCCTTATTGGGGTTTGTGTTTTGTTAATTTTATTTTTTTTTCCTGTTTGCAATTATACTTGTGTAATTTCCTAACATGAACAGTACAATTATTGTATTTTTATGAAATAAATCTTCTTATGATAATCTTCCATGTGCAATATTTCAACTTTTTATTTTTTACAACTATGTATGGCCTTTGGAAGAAAAGGTAAATTATTTTCATTGATGTGATTTCACCTTTAAAACCAATCTGTTAGGTCAGATTATGTGGAGACAGTCAGCTGGGTGTCAACAATGTGTTAAATACTCCGCAATCTACTCTCCTAACTGATACTCTCCAGCATCCCACTTTTGAAATAAGGCAATTGGGTAGATAGAGCCATAAAGAATATTGCTAGATAATATATTTTGGGAGAAAGGCTAACTACTTTCAATTTATTCTTTGAAACTACTCGAGAATAAAGCTAACCAAAATCAAGTTTAGTAACACACTAACTGTGAAAAAAATACCACACTTAGCAATAGATGAGTGAGATAAGCATGATTTCTAGTCTTCATAGTGAATATCCTTCAAGAAGATGAGCATTTGCCAATGCAATCAGTGCAGGCAGCATGTCCCGTCTATCAATATTTCGGCAACTGAGGTTACAAAAACATGAAATTAAGATGTGTAGTTTTGAGAGATGGCAATGCAACTACAGGCACTGCAACCTTAACCAAAAAGGGTTATATGTATCACAGAGGTAGACTTTCTTTTTAATGTGTTTAACTTCTGTAAGCAGTGCTTCACCACTTCTGTCTTGCCCTATCACTTCTGCCTGCATAGACAAAACGTTCTCCTGTTCTATAGGTGCATTTATTGATGCATTTTATTGATTTATGGAAATCTGAATATGGATATGTTAGGAAGAAAAATGTGGTAAAGAGATAAAAAATGTAATCACTACTTATTAGATTCTTTTCAGCTTTAAATTACAACAAAATGTATGAAAATCATTAAACACTAAGTATTTCTCACAAATATCATTAATAAGATAAATTATATTCTTTCTTCAGCTTCAAAAAATCTATAACTTGCCAAACAATATTGGTTAATTAGATTACATGAAAAATGTCAGAGACAGTTTAAAATATTAAATCAAGAAAAAAGAGACCAAAAAAACCCACGACCAAAATAGTTTGTGTTTGACCAGCATAATATCTTAAAAGTTCTTTTTTTTTCCCATAGAGATTAAAAAGAAAAAGTAAATCTAAATTTTATCAGTTGTAGCTCTTATTTGAATAAGGAATGCATTCAAAACCATACATGTTTGTTTTATTTTTTTCATTTCCTTTCTGGAAGTGCTTTTGCTTCCTCTTGTAATACCATGTCTACCTCTTCACAAAATCAGTTCCATATGATTTGAAGAAGTTATTTCTTTAGTTAATCAAACCCTATGGCTTCATTAAAAGTATACTACTGGGATGCGAGGATTTATTCCTGTTAAATTACTGTAACCAAGCTAAAAAGAACTGTGTTCAGCCTTGATGTTTCGACAATTGGATAACTTGTTATAAAGAAGACATCAAATCTACATCATCTCAACATAGAATAAATTTTAAAGAGATTTTGGTACAGTATCAGTCAAAATCAGTGGAGAAAATAACATGTAAATATTTCAATTACTTAAAAAATACCTTTTAAGTGTAGAATGCAGAACATGGCTGATTATTGTCTCCTTTTCTCTTCCTGCAGCACATTATAATTGAAGTTTTGGGATTTTATTACAAATTTAATGTTCATTATGGGTTACCAGGAAATGTTTTGCAGCCTGCAGTATGTAATATAGATGTTTGGTAGATTTTTTGAAAGTACATGTAAACTGTATAGTTTCCAGCCATTGAAAGGGACTGAACTCTTCCTTTTCTCTTCTATGTTTCTAAATATTAATATTATTTTTGTCACGATAGGCAAACCTGCATGCAAGAGTTAGAAATCTTGTACCCACTTATTCTAGGACTCTCTTCCATAGAAATATTTCTGCTGTCTCATCTCCACATCCTTCACCTGATGTAATTGTTTATCCAGTCATGAAACCAAAATCAATTTTTTTCTAAATGGTCAAAGATGTAAATTAGATTCTACTCTGATTAATTAAGTCGAAAATATTAGTGCCATACATTTTCATTCTGATGAAAACCATATCAAGAACATAAGAGTGTTTACAGCATTTTTAGCCTCAGCATGAAAAAACCCAACTGTATAGACTTTGTTGTGGTTTAACCTGACTGGCAACTAAGCACCACACAGCCACTCGCTCTCTCCCCCATCCCTCAGTGGGATGGGGGAGAGAATTGGGAAGGAAAAAAAAAGGTAAGAGCTATGGGCTGAGATAGAGACAGTTTAATAAGAGGGAAAAAAAATAATAATAGTAGTAATGAGAATGGTAAGAGAATATACAGAATATACCAACCGAATGATGCACAATACAATTGCTCACCACCCGCCGACCCATGCCCAGCCCATCCCGAGCAGCGATCACTCTTCCCCCTCTCCGACCAACTAGCTCCCCCCAAGCATGACATTATATGGTATGGAACAGCTCTTTGGTCAGTTTGGGTTAGCTGTCCTAGCTGTGCTCCCTCCCAGCTTGTTATGCGCCTGGCCGAGCAGGAGAAGCTCAAAAAGTCCTTCAGTAGTTTAAGCACTACTTGGCAACAACTAAAAACATCGGTGTGTTATCAACATTCTTGTAGTACTAAATCCAAAACACAGCACTATTGCAGCTACTATGAAGAAAATTAACTCTATCCCAGCTGAAACCAGGACAACTTTTAGAAAGAAATTGTGATATTTATTTAAATTTCAGTACTCCCATATCCTCAGTCTCTTACAAAAGACAGAAGTATTATTAATTTTAAATAATGTCCTTCTGTAATGATAAAAACAATATTAGCTTAATATCAAAACTTTAACAACATAAACTTCCTGCAGGTCAGAATAAGAAAAGATAACATGGAAAAATTATCCCAGGTACATTTCCTATGATATTCTGCTCTTTCATACATCTGAAACTAACTTTTATGATCAAATAAATAGATTTAAAAGCCAGTATAGTGTTTTCTGTTATCTTAGTTGTGTTTTGGAATTCTTGCTTAAACTAATCAGATATAAATGAATAATAAAATAGTATCAGGAAATCATTTCCACTTTGCTTATGAAAGAGATAAAAAAATCCAGACACATGTTTAGACTTTTATTTCTCAGTAAGACAAACTAAATATCATATAATATGACCATTAGGGAAAAAGAAACTGAAAAAAAGCCAGACAGCAGAGAATTTGTGTGTCAAGAAATATTTGGTGTGCCTGCTATAGAATGAATCCAATACACAGAAAATTTGTAATCCAAAGGAGATATTGCAGTTTTAAAGACAGGGAGGAGGACTGAACAAGGAAACAGATTAGCACCCAGACACCTGCTGATGGTTTCTAATGAAGTTACATCTCCACAGGTTACAATCAGAGGGTGGTAGGTCTGGGGATAATTCTAACAGTAAAATAAACATTACTTGGGTCTGTTTAGTCATTGTACCCATAGCTGTTCACCAGCTTCTGGAGGGAAGTAATGTAAGTATTTGATCTAGTAAGTATCTACTAAAAAGCTCTGATTACAGAGCAAGGTGAACAAAATTCAGCCTAACAACGGGAAAATATAAATTCTGTTTATTGATAAGCAAATGAGGAGTGACCTGAGAGAGACCAGGAATGATCCAGCAAGACCAGTGTCTTCCTCCTGGTCAGGTAAGAACCTCTATTTCTGTAGTACTGGGCCTACAGGAGTCGATGACAGTCCACAATTTTCTGCACTTTACAGGATTTCTCTAAGTAATTTAAGCATATTCTGAGGTACGTCTCGGGTATTAGAATGTAAGCTTTTTTTCAAGAATTTGTTGGTTCAGAGTTTTGTTTTCTAACTAGTTCTGCATCTGCTGTCAGCAGCAGAACTACAAGGTTCAATGAATGTAGGCTGCAGGCTAGAGGGAATATCAGTGGACTTGCAGTAGTTGTGGTGGTGGCTCAGCAGAGCCAAAATGCAAATCAATAAAACCCCCAATATTCCATCACAACCAAAAGAAGTAAAATAGGAAATAAAAGTACCATGCTTCGTAAAGCTCCACAGTCAACCAGTTGCAATTTTATTGTTCATTTGTCTGATGCCATCAGATGGAGAAAGTAAAGTTTGTCAGAAGTTTGAGCAGCCTGAACATCAAATTTGTAAAGGCTCTATAAATTTCTTTGAATACACTGCAAACAATGAATACACATAATTCAAATCCATAATTGAAAGGATAATGGAGTCTTCTCACCTACAAGGATATATTTCAGTGGTACACAGGCTGCATGCATTTTCCAGTGTGATTAATTATTTTAATTGCTTTTGGCAAATTAAGACGCACTCTTTCATTGAGTTTGCTACAGCATATTGGCTAAAAATGGCAGAAGACAAGGCAATGATAACTAAGAAATAAGGCATACGAGAAAGGTTCTTTAAAAATTACCCGGTAACCTCTTTGTGTCACAGCAGCCTTTCTTGTCAATGTGAGCTTTATTAATCAACAAAGACACAGAGAAACATCCTTAATAAATGATGATTGAGGAAGCTACTTATTCCTCCAGAGCCCTACAGGTAAAGGAAGAATCAAATCTATACTTTTAATTTTAAAGTGAGAGCAGACATACTGTATTTCAACACTTAAGTATGGTTAGGAGTCATCCTATTGAAATCTCAACAGTCTGTTTGCTTACTGCTTCTTCCTTGTTCTATCTGAAATTTGTCTGGAAGTGCTAAATGAAATGAAGACTCATTCTGAAGTTCTTGCATGTCAAAGCTGACAAGAGGAATTTCAGATGCATTGATCAATGGAGTTCTTTCAGACAAGAAGAAAGGACATGGATCAAGCTACTTAACATTACTAATCACAATATAGAATGGAAAGAAATAGAATAGGGCTATCTATTTGACCTTCCACTGCTCATTTTCTCCCTATCTCTGGTTATACAAGTTTATATATTTTCTCTCTATATAATATACACACACACACATATTTTCTCTCTAACATCAGGAAGTTGTTAGAGGAAGAATATTTATCATACTAAGACATTTAAGGAGCTCAAGTGAATTAGTTCATTGAAGAGAATGTTAAATGAATCAAATGTTCTCTAATTGCATACATAAAAGAATATGAGTTGAATCTAGCAGACAAAATAATTTCTATGGTTATTATGTAAAAGCTGATGCTGGAACAATAATCTCACTTTTTGTTAATAAGAAACTTAACCACAGGAACAGGATATCAGGGAGTGATTGTGGTGTGAATTTCCCTTCATGAGACATATTTAAACTGTGGCTGGATAGCTCACTTTAAAGCATTCACACCTAATTTATCCACGGCGTCAAGTTCAGCTTTTGCACTGCAAGAATTCTGATTAGTTAAATCAGCTCCCGAAATGTAGGAATCCATCAAGAAACCTGAGTACATAAAATCACACCATCCCAGAGAAACAGGAAAACATGCCATCCCAGGGAAAAAAGCCTTTATGAATGTTATTTGTTTTAAAACAGCTAATAGTTCAACAATCTTAGGATACGCTGTCAAGATTTTTTGTAATAATGTTGATTAAAACTTTTCTCTTTCCTAAAGGAAGCTGAGACACCGCCTTTCTCTAGGCAGCTTCTAATCACCAGGGCTTGATGCCTAATATTATAGGCATCTATGTAATACTTGCTCTTAGCCTAACTCCACCCACCCTCTTTCTGTTAGAGGAGAATATGGTGCCTGTCAGATTGCAAGAGAAGTCTTCCTGAACCTTTGTGCTCTGAGAAACTCTGAGTTTCAGCTTTGAACAACTTGAGTGAAGGGAACAAACACCCACTAATACAGACCTTGTTTAGACAAAAGATGCTCAGACCTGCCATTTGACTTGGGTGCTGCTAACATCTGTTAGTATTTAATGGTTATCACAGAATCACAGAATTGCAAGGGTTGGAAGGGACCTCGGCAGATCATCTAGTCCAACCCCCCTGCAAAAGCAGGCTCTCCTAGAGCATGCTACACAGGACTTCGTCCAGGCGGGCTTTGAATATCTCCAGAGAAGGAGACTCCACAGACCCCCTGGGCAGCCTGTTCCAGTGCTCTGTCACCCTTAGAGTAAAGAAGTTTTTCCTCATATTCAACTGAAACCTCTTATGTTTCAGTCTGCACCCGTTGCCCCTTGTCCTGTTGCTGGACACCACTGCAAAGAGACTGCTTCCATCCTCGTGACTTCCGCCCTTAAGATATTTGTATGAGTTGATGAGGTCCCCTCCCAGTCTTCTCTTCTTCAGGCTGAACAAGCCCAACTCTCTCAGCCTTTCCTCGTAGGGGAGATGCTCCAGTCCCTTTATCATCCTTGTTGCCCTCCTCTGGACTCTCTCTAGGAGTTCCTCATCTTTCTTGAACTGGGGAGCCCAGAACTGGACACAGTACTCCAGGTGGAGTCTCACCAGGGCAGAGTAGAGGGGGAGGAGAACCTCCCTCGACCTGCTGGCCACACTCCTCTTAATACACACCAGGATACCATTGGCCTTCTTGGCAACAAGGACACATTGCTGTCTCATGGTCAGCTTGTCGTCCACCAGGACTCCCAGGTCCCTCTTGGCAGAGCTGCTTTCCAGCAGGTCAGCCCCCAGCTTGTACTGGTGCATGGGGTTTGACCTCCCCAGGTGCAGAACTTGGCACTTGCCCTTGTTGAATTTCATCAGGTTCCTCTCCGCCCAACTCTCCAGCCTGTCCAGGTTCCGCTGAATGGCAGCTCAGCCTTCCGGCGTATCAGCCACTCCTCCCAGTTTTGTGTCATCAGCGAACTTGCTAAGGGTACACTCTGTCCCCTCATCCAGGTCATTGATGAACAAGTTGAACAAGACTGGGCCAAGTACCGAGCCCTGGGGAACTCCACTAGCTACCAGCCTCCGCCCCACCGATGAGAACCCTCTGAGCCCTGTCATTCAGCCAGTTCCCAATCCACCTCAATGTCCACTCATCCAACCCACACTTCTTGAGCTTCCCTCTGAGGATGTTATGGGAAACAGTGTCAAATGTTATTCTAGGTTTTTTCACAGTCTGTGATGGAAAGAATAGAAAGTTGATACTTAATGTCCCATCATCTTCCTGAAAGATATTTGCAAGGCCCTGTATCTGCAAGGAATAAAAGATTGTTTTGGTTTTTTTTTAAACTCTTGTAGTGTTACAGCAAAAGATAAAAAAGTGGTAATAAATACCCCCCAACTGTGCTAGTATCACTACTTTTTGCATGCACATGCAGTCTCCCATGAGCTCACATCAGCAATTCTGCTTTTCATATGTAAACGCTACTGTCATCTCACTGTTATAGTCACAGATGCCAGGCATTTGATTCAAGTCTGGTCAGAGACCTGAGAGAAGACTGGGTGAGCAAGAGGTAAAATGCTAGATCCTGCAGCTTGCTTGTCTGCAGCAAAAACAGAAGGCTGAGAACAATCATTTAACAGGTCAAATTACAAGCAGGCCTGCTTGGTTATGGACCAGACAGAGGAGCCTTGTTTAAATCATTTGAGGGCAGTGAGGTAGGTGACACAGCACTCATGGAGCTGCTTAGCCACAACAAAGCCTCTTAGTGTTAACATTAAATCACTTGCAATGTGTTTCAGCTGGAGGCTGAGAATTGCCCTGCTGCTCAGTGACTTGGAATGCTAATGGATTCTTGGGAACTGATTCCCAGTGCAGATCTGCTACCAGCCTGTTGAAAAGTTGCTCTAAAATTTGTTTTCTGCACAGCTAAAGAAGGTTGAATATACTGGGCTACATGTGTAATATTTATCACATTAACGAGCTGATGTGCTGAGTCACAAAGACCTGTTATAAATCACGTTTATCAGGCACCTCTGCCCTACCTGCCTTTGCCCTGTAATTCCTTTCTATGGTATCTGTTCTCGGATCCTAAATCCCAAAGCAACAGAGACAAAAGGTACAAGGCACTTTCAACTTGCCAGTGGAGCAGGAGTATACAGAAAGTTCTTCCATGTTCAGCAAATTCCTTGTGAACCATGGAAAATTATTTCAATCCTGTCTACTGGTATTTCAAATATATCTGATTCAATTTTTCTGCTATGGTTTCCATAAAGAGGACTCTCAGGATATCTTGTCGAAGGTGCCTAACTCACACAAATCCATCTCTAGATTTTTGTGAATTATAACTAATGATATCTGAGTATGGACTGATGAACCCAATGCTTCTAATTTAACTGAACATTAATGACATTAGGCAACAGGACTGTAATGACAAATTGATGCAGGGCAAGATCAGGAATGTGAAGAGCAGAACTCTTTGAGTGTAGTTGCGTGGTAGGATTTTTTAATGCAGTATGGAAATGTGCTAGTTAGGAACAAAGATACATCTCTCTTCAACACTGTCCCCTGCCTTGTAGAAGTAGCAGAACTCTCCAGAGTATCTCTGTCACTGAGTTTCCTTGTGCTGTACAAATGGGTTTAAGTTACTTAAGTTCTTTTACAAATGTCGGGCATTAAATCTTTTACATAAAGGGGTTAGAAAGAAACTAAATTATTATCTGCAAATGCTGTGGGATGTAGTGAACTATGGTGTAAACAATACAGAGATTTTAACACAGATTTGAGAGACCTGAAAAAATTATTTCTGGCTCGGAAATAATCCAGCCATCTTTAGCTTTTGCTAAAAAAAGCTCTGAGCTACTTTTTGTCAGCACCTTTACTCAAAATCACCACACTGTCACTTTGTATTGCTGCCTTACATTTCAAGCTGAGTAACAGTCTCAGAGCCCAGTTGGTCTCAGCGAGAAGAGGGCATGGGTCATGACTTTCCCAGCACAAGGACAGGAACATGCAGCCAGCAGCAATGTATTCAGGCTAGGAATAAACCCAAAATCTTTCTGCCCTGCCAAGTGTCCCCGGCTCCCACCCCAGAGCAATGAGGAGATCAAGGGGGTCAAGCTTTTTCAGGGGTCTAAACTGAGTTGCAGGAGAGGCAGATACTTTTGTTGCTTTGGTTGCTGGCCAAAACCTGGTATCAATCCCCTTCTTTGATCCTGCTGCTGATTAACACTCCTGGTCTTATTGCTGCTGCAACTTCCAGTCTTCCCCTTTCTAACACTATGTTCTTTTCTTTAGGCCAATAGAAGCTTTCCCTCCCACCTCTATCTTAGGCTTATTTCTTTCGGTCCCATCCCCCCTACCCCTGGCCCTACCTCCTCCTTGACTGGTGGCAGAACCATAGCACTCTGCTAACTCAATATCTCTCTCCTACTATCTGTTGGAGGAGCAGCATCACTTCTGTGTACCTTTCTCAGAAGCATGAGGTAAGAATACTTTTCTCCATAAGAATCCAAAGGTATTTTTGTGTGTATGTGGCATCTACTTTCTTCAACTTAAAAATTCTCCGTCTCATTACTGTACTAACAACTTTGCTACTGTAACAGGCAAAATTACTGAAATGAGTTTAGAAGAACACTTTATAATAAAGATAATTTTCTTCTGTAAAGAGCAAAACCCCATAAAAGAAGGATTTTTTTTTTCTATTCACTTTATTAAGTCTTTATTAAATCAAGTATTATTTAGAAGGATAAAGAACCTAGACTGCAACTCTGGTGTGCTAGGTATTAATAATAGTGATAAACAGTTCTCAACACAAAGTTTTTAATCAACAAAAAGAAAACAGGCACAATATGAATGAAAGGCTTCTCAGTGAGAAGCAATTCATACAAGATCACTCAGATAGTCAGTTTGCTGTTGCATCAAGTCATAAACACAGTATTAATATAGGAAAGCCACTAAGAGTAGAAGGTACCTGCCTGAATTTCCAGACAATGTATCAGGTTAGACCTCCTCCCAGCATAAAATTTTCTTATAATGAGCAAGACAGTATTTCTCAACTAAAATTTTATCTTCTTTCTTTTAAGTTAATGCAAAATTTTCATTCACTTAAGCAATGCAAATATCAGGCTTGATTGTCCTAATTAAATTTGCTATAAGGAAAAGAGTAGCACAATCTGACCTTCATGTGTAAAGTGAATGCATATGGACTTTCCACAGATAAATTAATTGGAAAAATGATTAAGAGGAAAAATGGACTCATTGTACTTACATCACCCCTGCATTATGCTAATACTTAATATTACCACAGCAGCAGAAAACTTACCTATTGTACTTACATCACCCCTGCATTATGCTAATACTTCTTGCTACAACAACATCAATCTGATGATGCATTAACATACTCTGTCTCTGAAGTGATGTACAGTAGCACTGATGATATGCTAGTTTAAATCATTGTCAAAGTGATACTGCTGTAATGCTACTATGTTGATGATTTGATATAACATACTGCTGGAGAAACACCATGCTGATTACATACCAGTGTAATATATCATTATTTTCCTGTCACCATGAGAATATTGTAGAATAATCTATAGAAAAGGGAGAAAATCTGATAGAATCTCTTAGAGAAGAACTTCTCTAAGTATTCTTTAAAACTATATCTGCTTATTTAGCCACAAAGGGTTTAAGGAAAACAAAAACATATTTTTGCCATAATCAAGGATGGAGAGATCTCAATTTAGGCTTCCTAAATTCTTTCTGCCAATAAAGCAATAAGAAATTAGAGAAGTAGTGTGCAGAAGTAAATGATCTGAGGCAGTCATAACTGCCTTTGCTGGTTTACGTTTTTATTGGCCTCCAAAGCAGCCTGAAAGGAGAACTGAAAGCACATGAGCTAGGTTAATATAAACTGAGGTATTTAAAGAGTGACCCCCAAAGTGACCTAAACACATTGGCTCTTTGTACAGAGTACATGTCTTTTAAGTGTCTTTGGTATGGAGATAGCTAGCTAAGGACTGGCAAGAGACATTTCTCCTTGCCCCATAATCCAGTAAAACTCAGATCAATTCCCTCTCTCTCACTCTGTTCTCAATAAAGCAAAACAGCGATATATTGTGATTCTTCAGATGCATATTTAAGTGTATGGGAGGAGGATTGGCAAAGGTCTCTGACTTTTTTGGAGCAAGAGGTTTGGAAACACTTTGAATTCCCCTAGGGAATTCTGGTGCAAGAAGACCCTAAAGCTTTGGGGGTTCCATTTCCTGCCATCAATTCAAGGTGTTCAAGATCTCTAGACTTTTCTTGTCAAAGAATGCCCTTTCCTGAGATGACACTCATGGACGTTTCCAATTCAGGAAAGTAAAGTTCTCTGGAGCATCAAACCTTGGGAGTTCTGAAATTCCTGACTTCCCACATCTGTATTTCTGTAAGTAATTATCTGTCATGAACCACTTTCCTAATACCCTTTGATAATGCTTTTAGTATCACTTTCTGTCAAAAAATGGTAATAAAAAAATAATCCTGTTTTAAGATGTTTCTTCCCCAGATGACCTCTCTCTGCATGTTCAATGTGCAAAAATCATTAAAAAGTGTATGACATACTGCTGACATAATCATCTCTGGCAGGGTGTCCCTTAAAATTCAGTGTGTTTGCTTCTATCCTGTTGTAAAGGACAGAATCAAAAAAATAAGAAGAAAATGAAGAAAGGGAGCTACAGTTGCATTTGCTGGGTACACCAGTCATAACCTGAAGAGCTGCTCAAGCTCTGGGCGGGCACAAGGTCAGACTTCACGATGAGCTGAACTATGCAAAGAAAGGTATTCATTCCCCATTTTTTGTGCTTCTTTTAAAAATTAAATCAGAATATGAGTCACTCTGCAGAACAAAGTATTTGAGGGAGAATAGAGGCCTTTTTCTGTTTCCAGGTCTTTTCCTGGTTTAGTGTGTTTGGGTTCTGGCTCCCTGCAACAGTTTTTAATATAGTGCTATGCGTTTACTAAAGCCTCTCTTTTATAGCAGTATGTCAGTATAGAGAATTTCATTTCAAAATATCAGGAGAGTCTTTATAAAGCTTCCATTCCTACTGCTACAGTCACTGCTATAATGACCCATGACCCCAGTTAAAGTTATTTTAGATTTTCTTGTTCCCTTGATAGCCAGAATGGAAGTTGAGAGAGAAGAGCATTGTTTGTGACACCTTTTAGCTCCCTTCTTAAATATTTGATTTTCAGTCAGCCCAAGTATCTTTCTCTTTCATAGGGAAGTTTAGGTGGTTATCTCATAGAGCAATTGTGGAACCTATAAGAAGCGACACCGGCGATTCAGCATGTGGGAATATTTCTATTTAGCAAGTAATCATCAATCACCTTGTGCTGTGCTGCTGGAAGTGGCATATTCTGTATGAGATGGGAAATTAATGTCTTCATCATTTTGATATTAAACATCTCCAGGCACTTTCACAAAATTAGCAGTATTAGTACCTAGTTACCAGCCAGATTTGGGGTAGATAATTATGCCTTTCCAATATAAAATTCATTTTTCTGTTTCATCTATGTACTTTTACTTCCTAATCTGCTTAGTGCTGCTGTAATTGACTGAGCAGTTGTTGTGTTCCCCTGCAGAAATGACCATCTGACAGCAGCACCAAATTGATACTTAATGTAATTCCATAGTAGTTTTACTTAAAATTTTTATGCTTCTGAGACATACCTGAAATAATCTCAAATACAGAGTTCAACTTAAACATCCTTTTAAAGCCTGAGAATATTTTGCTTCAAAAATTCTTGGCTCTTACATTTCTCCAGTACAGCTCCAGTACATTTCCTATTTTATCTATAGAACATTAAGATCAGTCAAAAATATCCATTGGAAGAAATATAAATAATTGGCACAACTAATAGGAAAAATTGCCACATGCTAGGTCCTTCAGGAATGGTAATGAAAAATTGTCTGACAAATATATTATTGTATAAATCTGAATATATTCCTGAAATATGGCTTCTGCTGTATGAGAAAAATAATAAGGAAAAAGCAGCTGCTTCTTACTCTTAGTCACTCCTGCGTAATATGCTGTTGCTGTCACATATTTGACTGCTTCAGTTAGTGGTACACACATGTCAGTGGGGATCCTAACCCAAAGTCACGCGTTTATTTGATCTCTCGACAATTCCTGCTGCTCACACAGGATGCAGTGACTAGAATAAAGCCTCACAAAAACAGAGTGCTGTGGATTAGCTATAAATACAGTACTGTCACTACTTGTGTTTAACTTTCTTTAGAACAAAACTGAGCAGTCAGCCTGGCAGTCTAGCAACAGTGCATTAGGTTGCTACACAGAAGATCCATGTCATATGTTCCTTACTGGAACAAAGTTATTAATTTCTTCTGAAACCGAACAGGGAGTTTTATTAATGGAAAATAATTTCCTTAAATTTTTTCTCCCTGTGGGCTCGCTCTCATACATTCACTGTGGAGTTTTTCCTTGGAACAATTGATACCTTGGCCTGCTTTCCCACTTCAATTCTAATGGAATAGTAGATATATCTTCACACCTATTTCAAATCTGAGCCTAATACTAAGTTCCTGCGTGCACAGTCTGTAGAAGTTCCATTTACAACAAGTAGTCAAATGAGAAAATCATGGTAGTTACTTCTGACTACAAATCTTTCAGATAGATGAGGTGTGTGGAAAAAGCATGTTCTGAACTAAAAAAAAAAGTGAAATTTCTTGCATTATGTAGGAAGAATTGTTCAAGGTCTCTCTAGCTGTATATTCACTCTTCACCAACTACTGATAGTGATTGTCTAGGGAAGAATTTAAGACCAGGACAAGCATATAGTGATGCTTCCCCCGTGTGTTCTCCATGATTTGAGAGTCTGTGGGTTAGTTTTACACTTTCATGATTCAGGCTCAAAAAGACTTTGATGAAATCTTCATAGTGTCTTCCTAGCCCTGAAGGGAAAATGAAGAGTATTTACAACAAATACTTTTCAGAGGGGGAAAAAAAACCCAACAAAAAACCAACCCAAAACATCACCATTCCCCGTCTCCCCCACCAAAAAAACACCCCAAACCAAACCCCAAACCCAACACCCAACAAACAAACCCCAAGAGTACATAATAGAAAGGAAAAATGGCAGGGTCAGGATAAATATAAATATCATAACTTCTATTTAAAATAAGAAAGGGCTGGGGGAAGGGTTATTCTGTACCCAGATGCTTCTGAATCGTTCACAAATTCCATTTTTTCAGGGAAGAGTGTTTGCTATCTACAGCACCATTTTCCACAGTAGGGGAAACAGCAAACAGTGTTTGATCATTTGCTACTTCCCTAATCAAGCAGGCTGAAATAAGGAGCTGCAACAACTGACTGAACTGAAATAGTATACCACATGAAAACCAAGAAGCAGTACTGATTTATTCCTGTAAAAGAGACATTTCTGTCAGTTGTTATGAACTTAATGATAGTTATTTTACTCTTCAGTTATTTTCTTCATGAATGCAATATGATTCAAACTTTGCAGTCTTAACAGCTAGTCTTAGCCAGAGCTGATGAGAATAAATTTCTTTTTTCTTTAATAGAGGGTTAATACACAAATGATCCCCAGGACATTTGCAGATAAACAAAACTATTGGGAAAAGAAATGTAAACATTTTGTAGCATTTTACTCCACTGTTTCAGTACAAAGAATTGCAAGATTTTCAAAATTCTGATGTACACTTTAATCCATAGGTAAGATTATAGAAAAATGGCAACAGTTTGATTAGACATCTTCATATCTTTAAGTAAACACATTCAGCTCAGGTGATGAGCTTCCTGGTCCTACCACACTCCTAAGAAATCTCCAAAGTGTTCTGAACTAAATTTGTCCATAAAATTTGACTATGTTTTAGTAAATGACACACATCTGTGCTGCTTCCCTGGCACCTAGGTCAGCTGGACAAAAAGGTCTATCAAGTCCTGAAACTGCTTATGAAGAGTGCATGCAATTTGCCTTTCATGCAAATGCCCATAAAGCTAGAAACTGTTGCTAAACCACTGTTCTTGGTAGCATTAATTGTCCCTCACCAAATTCGTGCCCCAAACACACAAATAACTGTATAGAGGATCAAGTGCCTGGGAATATTTCTTGGCATTGTTTCTATTACTTTTATATATGCACACTGACATATGTACATATTTACCCAATCGCTTAGTATTTTTCTGAACTTTGGTCTCCTGAATCTTTACAGATTGCTTTTCCCATGATTTCATATTGTACACAAAGGAAAACATTTTCAACGTCACAAGAGATAACTATGGATATTTCTGTTTCTGTATTTATCAGCTCCTGTAAAGCTAGTTGACCTTAATATCATTGAAAATGACTCCATGAAGAAATAATCTATACAGTTATTTAAATAATTCTTTTTAAAGTCAAACAAATGAGTGAAGAAGTAACTCATACAGCACAAATGACAATTTGCAAATTACCTCTGCTAGGTGACTCCTGTAGAGATAGGTTTTATGGTATGTCCTTTGTGGAAGAAATCTTAGAAATCATCAAAATTATTTTATGTGGTGGTTCTAGTACCTAATGAAGAGTTACTGACAGAGGATGAATAAAGCTCTTGGGGGGGGGGGGAAGTAAAAAAGAGGAAAAAAAAACCCCAAACCCAATGAAATAGCAAACAAACACAGTCACGTCTATAAAGAACTTACACAAAATCTTGATCTAAAATACGTTGTCTTCCAAATAAAATTAACTCTGTTTTTTAGCGAAAGAAGTCATACTTTTAAGTTGTCTATGGATGTGACCTCCCTTTTCTCCTGAAGCTGGATTACTGAAGCAGGAATCCACAGGAAACATGTTGTTCAAAGCAATATTCTGGTGTTTATGAAAGGAAAGAGCCAAGCCTAAATGCTTTCTTCAAGAAAACAAAAAGTTATACCCACAACATGCAGACATTTAATATGTTTGGTTGTATGTAAAGATTTTCTTGCCAAGTTTAGTTCCTCCAGGAGACAACAAAATAATTGCTGCACATCAGCTTTCTAGTGCTGCTCAGACATGAGTATGCCTGCAGCACACTACTGTCCAAATTATTTTACAAACATTTGAATAGTTCTAATCCTTAAAAAATCCTAATTTATCAAAGGAGAAGTTTTTTTGGCTCTAAGTGAGTGTAATTTAGAAATGGTGCTTTTCAGTATAAATGTACAGTTCCAATTCTTTAAGAATAATGACTTTCTTGTATTCAAATCAGTATATGCAAATGTTTGCTTTAATTAAAGTAGTACCATGGTTATTTTCTTAAATAGCTGCGACTGTTATTGCTTTAAATCTGTCTTTCCATACAGAGCACCAAGGGCATTTCAAGTTTATTGGATGAACAAGCAGGATAGCCAGGCATTACAGGTTGATTTCAATGCATCATTTTCGCTCTTGTGGGTGAACACATTGCATAGAGAATTAAATGAAGCTGACTGTCAGTCGCATGCCACGGACCTTACATTTGTGTCAATGAATAATAATGTTTGGCGCAGGGCAGATAATCCTCAGAGCTGTTACTAGTAACTGCAATTATCACCTGAAAAAAAGAAAACGGCCAAGTTCCGCTCAATCTAATTGTGTTACTATCCTTGCATGCCACGTCGCTGCCGCTCTGCCTCTCCCAAGTTTCGTGGTACTCCACTGCAGATCTTCTAAAAGTTTGTTGTGCAGGGACATCTAGCGGCACAAGGATTACAAACCCAATGGCAGTCCTGTTTTTTTCAGAGGCTGTGATTCCTTCAGGAGACCCCACAGAGCAAAGGGATGGGAATTATTCGGCTTTCAGGGACTATAAAGGAGACCAGGGGCCAGTTTTACTGTTAGCTGCAGACCCCATTTCACCAAGCTACAAGGTCAAGAAGGTAACAGGGAAGAACCTTGCTGACTTTTAAACCTCTCTTGCCCCTCCAGTTTCTTGCCGTAGTGAACAATACATGGCATTGCTGAGGTTGCAGTCCAGGAGTGGTAGTTTTTATTCTAGTAACAAGTTTCTGCTTTTCTTTTTATTATGCTATGTCTTCATCTACACAGGTTCTTACCACCAAAATACCTGACAGCCTTCCCTGAATGAATTAAAAAAAAATTACTAACATTTATCATGTGCTGTTTGTTCTTTTCTTCTTTTGGAGAGAAACATTGACTGTGAAATGTCTTCCAAGTAGGCAAAGTTTGTTGAGTCTCTGAATACATGTGTTATTGAACAGCTACACTACACGGAGCATAAATTGGTGATGCATTTATCCTTAGTTTGTGAAGGTGAAAACTGGTACAGATTCACTGCTTTGAACTAGACTTTTAAGAAAATTCTGTCTCTCTCATAGGCAGTATTTGCTTTTACTGTAGATAATTTTATTATGCTGAAAGAACAGAACTGTCATTTGTGGTCTTCTGTGGCTGCATGTTTTCTGACTTTAGTGATAACCTGTTAAAAACTAACTTAAAAGTCAAGATGGAACATGTCCTGGGGCATCAGACTACAGTAACTCCTTTCACCATAGGGAATAGTAGTAAAAAAGGGAAAGATATACATAATACATATTTATGTAAGCAAATTAAATATTTGGACTGATTTGAAAAAATGTTCAGCAATGAAATATTTATTATAAGCACACAGAAAGAGAACACATGACTGTTCTGACCAGCTCCTTTATGTGTACCAAATAATTAAGGCTATATCAAAAATTCTTCACATACAAAGTTAAGCAGTTAAGATGTGCTAAAGATATGAATGTGAAAGCTTATTACGATTAATGCACTTTCCTTCTGTAATGCAAACTTTTCTAAAATCATAAAAGTTTTGCAGTGTTAGAATGTAAAATTCTAGGAAATAAAAGGAATTAAAATGGGGGTAAACAAGTTCCACAACCTGTACAGAATTGTTAGAAATGTATAGAAATTATTTTCCTGAGTTATTAATAAGCTAGGAAAAAAATCAGTAAAGGAAAGTAGTATATTTTCAAATTTGGTAAACTTTCCTTATTTGAAAAAAAACAATATAAAACAAATCATAAGTCACTGCTTTTTCTCTTTTTCTTTTTTCCTTCTTTTTGGGAATTCCTACTGCAAAAATATAATCACCAGTCCTATAAAGTTTCATTTTTGTATTGCATAGCAAAAGGTTTCCAATCAAATTATTTCTGACACCTCTGACTGTCACATTTTCAAAATGTTGCTGTTATCAGGTAAGACGCATCAGAAATTATTTTCAAAATTTGAATCCAAAAAGCAGTCAATGATAAATCTACAATCCATAAAAATGCATAGCCAGCTTCAACTTCCAATATTTCACTGTTGCTGTAACAGTCCTATTATTTCCTTCTTGGCTCTGGTTGTGAAAAAAAATTCGTCCTCTAATTTTAATACAATATTGTATGTCCCAGAGCTCCATCTTCTATATTAAACAGCCATCTTTCTCCTTGACAATTCATGATATATCTGGCATCAACAGGCAAATGATTTATTCAGACGCAGAAGAAATATCTGACAGCTGATTATGCTGTCATATTTTCCTCAGTAACTCAACTTATCAAAACATTAGCCAGTCCTCTAGTGAATCACCGAGGCAATATTCACCAGATGCAGTATCTGCAATGAGCTAATTTTGGATAATAAACTAGAAAATACTTCTGGGGAATTGGGGAGGATTGCGAAGGACTGCCATTTCACACATATGGTGAGTAATCTATATTACCCACAGTCCCATGAACTTTCTGAAAAAATGGATAATGGCCAAGAAGTCTAAATGAATATGATCAAGAACTGTACCTCAGATAGTTCATAAAATTACCTAACTACATCCGTTAAGTCATCTACACATATGCAAATGAGTAGAGAGCTCAAATCAGTAATGCCTGAAAAAGATTCGCTTCTGATGTTTGGAGCTGAGAATCACCACTAGCAAACATTCCTAGGAAGACAGGAGAAAACACAAGCCTGAAAACTTAGGTTTTTTGCTTATATTATAATAATAATGTTTGTATTTGTGCAGTGATGCAAAGGTTTAACAATAATTTGTATAAATATGTGATTGCCCTTCTCATTGTCACAGAGGTGCACAAAAACTAACACAGACAAAGGGGAAAGCTCAAACAATGTTATTTCATAAAACAGCCAAACCCCCAAAACCACACAACAGAAACCAATGAGAAACAGGGGTAAACTGAAATCAATCAACACTTCAATAACATTTAACACATAACAGGTTCAAGGTGTCAGGTGGGGTGTTGCTACTACATGTCAGTACACGCAAGAATGATGACCCAAAGTGTGTGCACACACACTCACTCACTCACTCAGGAGAAACTCTCTCCCTCTCATGGGTACCCAGGAGATAGAATCGCTTTCCCAGGAGGCTGGGCAAGAGCTCACTCAAGGCTATATCCAGAAGAAATCACTAAGAGGAGGTGAGGACACTCAATCCTGGGAAGTTTCCTCAGGCATCATCCTAACCCAAGGGGATAGGCTTCAAATAGACCTGCTGCTCTGAGGACACCACTCAGAGAGGGTCTCCAGCAGTGCCCTGTTTATACCCCGGGTCAGATCTGAGCCCTGGTCATGACTAGTCATAGAATCATAGAATCATAGAATGTTTTGGGTTGGAAGGGACCACTAGATGTCATCGAGTCCAACCCCCCTGCAGTCAGCAGGGACACTGCTAACTAGATCAGGTTGCTCAGAGCCCCATCCAACCTGGCCTTGAATGTTTCCAGGGATGGGGCCTCCACTACCTCTCTGGGCAACCCGTTCCAGTGTTTTACCACCCTCATTGTAAAGAACTTCTTCCTTATATCCAGTCTAAACCTACCCTGTTTTAGTTTAAAGCCATTACCCCTTGTCCTGTCACCTCTGACCCTACTAAAAAGATTTTCCCCATCTTTCCTATAGGCCCCCTTTAGGTACTGAAAGGCCACAATTGGGCCTCCCCGCAGCCTTCTCTGCTCCAGACTGAAAAAGACCAACTCTTTCAGCCTGTCCTGAGGTGCTCCAGCCCTCGGATCATTTTAGTAGCCCTCCTCTGGACCCGCTCCAACAGTTCCATGTCCTTCTTGTGCTGAGGGCTCCAGAGCTGGACGCAGTACTCCAGGTGAGGTCTCACCAGAGCTGAGTAGAGGGGCAGAATCACCTCGCTCGACCTGCTGGCCACACTTCTCCTGATGCAGCCCAGAGTACGGTTGGCCTTCTGGGCTGCCAGCACACTTTGCAGGCTCATGTCCAGCTTTTCATCCACCAGCACCCCCAAGTCCCTCTTGGCAGGGCTGCTCTCGATCCTTTCTTCCCCCAGCCTGTATTGATACCATGGGTTACCCCGACCCAGGTGCATGACCTTGCACTTGGCCTTGTTGAACCTCATGAGGTTCACACAGGCCCACCTCTCCAGCTTGTCCAGGTCTCTCTGGATGACATCCTGTCCTTCTGGTGTGCCAACCACACCACTCAGCTTGGTGTCATCTGCAAACTTGCTGAGGGTGCACTGGATCTCGCTGTCTAAGTCATTGATGAAGACGTTAAACAGCACCAGTCCCAGTATGGACCCCTGAGGGACACCACTCGTCACTGGTCTCCATCTGGACATGGAGCCATTGACCACTACCCTCTGGATGTGACCATCCAGACAGCTTCTTATCCACCGAACAGTCCACCCATCAAATCCATAGGTCTCCAATTTAGACAGAAGGATGTTGTGGGGGACCGTGTCAAAGGCTTTGCAGAAGTCCTGATAGATGACATCCATTGGTTTTCCTTTGTCCACTGTTGTTGTCACACCATCATAGAAAGTCACTAGGTTCATCAGGCAGGACTTGCCCTTGGTGAAGCCATGCTGGCTATCTTGAATTATCCCCCTGGCCTCCATGTGCTTTAACATAGTTTCTAGGAGGATCTGTTCCATGATCTTCCCAGGCACAGAGGTGAGGCTGACAGGTCGGTAGTTTCCAGGGTCTTCCTTTCTACCCTTTTCGAAAATGAGCACAATGTTTCCCTTTTTCCAGTCACCAGGGACTTCACCTGACTGCCATGACTTTTCAAATATCATGGAGAGTGGCTTGGCGACTACATTGGCCAATTCCCTCAGGACTCTGGGATGCATCCCATCAGGTCCCATGGACTTATGTGCATTCAGGTTCCTCAGGTGGTCATGAACCTGATCTTCTCTTACAGTGGGAGGGGTTTTACCCTCCCAGTCCCCCTCATGCCATCCATCAACTCGGGAGGGGTGAGGAGAGAGTTTGCCAGTGAAGACTGAGGCAACATTGTTGTTGAGTACCTCAGCCTTCTCATCTGTTGTTACCAGCTTGCCAGTCTCACTCATCAGTGGGGGTACGCTTTCTTTAACCATCCTTTTCCGGCTGACATACCTGTAGAAACCCTTCTTATTATTCTTTGCATCCCTAGCCAACTTTAGCTCCAGCTGTGCCTTGGCCTTCCAGATCCCATTCCTACACAACCTGGCAGCATCCCTATACTCTTCCCAGGATGCCTGTCCCTGCTTCCATTGCCTGTGCAGTTCCCTCTTCCTCCTTAGTTTGACCAGCATCTCTTGTCTCAGCCATGCTGGTCTCTTCCCTTCTTTGCCCGATTTCGTACACCTAAGGATCGAGAGCTCTTGTGCTCTGTGGATCACATCCTTAAAGATCTGCCAGCTCTGTTCTGTTCCCCTGTCCCTGAGGACCGTTTCCCAGGGAGTCCTTCTGACTATCTCCTTGAGGAGCTGGAATTTGGCTTTTCTAAAATTCAGGGTCCTGACTATACTCTTTGTTCTTCCCATTTCCCTCAGGAGCATGAGCTCTACCAGCGCGTGATCACTGCAGCCCAGGCTGCCTCCAATCTTGACATCTCCGACAAGCTCGCTTGCATTGGTGACCACCAGGTCCAGTATCGCATCCCCTCGGGTAGGGTTGTCTATTACCTGGCTTAAGAAGTTGTCCTCAATGCATTCAAGGAACCTGCTGGATTGCCTACAGTTTGCTGTGTTGGTTTTCCAGCAGATGTCGGGGTGGTTGAAGTCCCCCAGCAGGACGAGAGCCTGTGAGCATGAATCCTCCCAGAGTTGGAGGAGGAACGCTCCATCAGTCGGCTCCTCTTGATCTGGCGGCCTGTAGTAGACACCAACCACCAGGTTCCCTTTATTGCCTCTCTCTCTGATTCTTACCCATAAGCTTTCGACCTGCTCGTGGCTATTCTTCAGGGACAGCTCTTCACACTGTAATGATTTCTTGATGTAAAGGGCAATGCCTCCCCCCCTCCTTCCTCGCCCGTCCCTTCTGAACAGCCTGTAGCCATCAATAGCTACATTCCAGTCATGGGATTCATCCCACCAGGTTTCTGTAATGGCAATCAGGTCGTAGCTTTCTAGCAGCATGATTGCTTCCAACTCCTCTTGTTTGTTTCCCAAACATCATCCAAGTCATCATCCAAGGCGCCTCATTGGTTGCAGGCCCTGTCTGTTGGCCATAATTGGTCATGATCCTGAAGCTTCTTTGAACTGAAGTGCCTTACTGGCTGCAGACTATCTCTGTTGGCTGAGGGGTTCTGCTTCTCCTGCCCCCTTACCGAGGGGTGTACGTGCCTGGGGGCACAGCAAAGCACAAAAGGTGCGAAAATGAGGTGTGAAAAGCCAGTTATTGCCAAGTTAAAAGCCCCGATCTTTGGAGGGGGGGGAAGAAGTGTACCTGCCAGACCATGGAGCACATTTCTTACCTAATCTTTCTTGAAAAAAACCCCAAGTCAACCAGCAGGTAAGAAATTAAGAGTACCTTCCCAATTTCTGTCAACAAGAGTTACCTGACTTTTATCTGAGGGTTGAAAATCAACTCTTAAAAGTATTCTCACTGCTTAATGAAGTCCATATCACTGTTGGATGAGTCATGCAACAGACAAGTATATCATATTGTATTTATGATACTATTCTGAAATTAAAGCCCAGACCTCTAAACAAGGTCATCATAGCTCTTTCTGTGCCACTTGATGAAAAGCATCATGGCTCTCTGCTTCAGTGTGAAGTATGAATAACGAGTATTTACTTCCTAAAACTATAATTTATGCAAAATAACGTAAAGGTGTGGAAAGTGTGGGGGAAGGGTGTCCCAAACACTCAGCATTGGCCTGGTCTCACTCTGACTGAAGTTAGTGAGAATTTTCCAGAGTTTAACAAGAGCATCAGTAAGCCAATATTCATTACTTTTTAAAATCTCGTCCTTAATGCTTATAAGCAGCTTTGAAAGCCTGAAGTGGGAAACCCCTTTAGAAGTAGAAAATAGCTGTATTATCATTATATTGAAGCTGGCTTACTTTTCTTAAAAATTGTTTAAAAGAAAACCTGTTTTCAATTAATTTAAAAATCATAGGTTAATATTTCTGGGTTTAGAGAAAACAGGTTTATGTACATCATTCTTTATTTTGCACACAGAAAAGAAACTTGTAATCTGATATAATCTTCTGAACATAAATAGTTCTCTTTTTTTCTTAAACAAGTAATTAATTTATGTCAGCAATAACAATATTTTTTCTACAAAAATTTTACCAATGGTACAAAAAGAATTAGAATAAATGTCATGCTGTAATTTCAGAGGTAATAAAAAAGTTAATATTAATACATAATATTGAAAACACCATTTGGATTTCTGCATATTGTCTGAAGAAAGCACAAGGAATATTCCTTTTATCTGTAATGAGCCTTAGAGAAAGAATTTAAAGAAATCTAGGAAGATGGTTGAAGTTCAAAAGAAATTAAACCCAGAGCTTTGAGATACTGCAGGTTAATATGATTGAATAAAAAAACTCTTTTAAGTATAAGAAAAATGCTAATCTGAGGTGTATTTTCTTGGGTTTTTTTCAAGTCCTGGCTGATGTCCACCATACTATTTCCAGGCTGAATTAAAATCCACAGTTAAATTTGTGTTTGCTAATGTGATAACCCATAACCTCAGGGCTGGATGGAAGGAAGAGAAATTGCATCATTGCAGGGTTGCTTCCTTTCATGTGAATGGGAACAATTTACAGTAAGTCTTGTTAGAGTGCTGGGGGGTGTAATCCTGTCTTAAACCACTTTTATTTGGGCACCCTTAGCTGTGCTTAAAGACTGTAAGCAGAATTATAGACTTTATGTGAACATATAATTTAATCATGAGCTAACAGACATAATATCTTAGGCTAGCATGCCACAAAGTTAAACAAGAGTATGCTCACCACTTTCAGTTCAGGCACCCAATAAGAGTCTCTGCAGGCCAAACAGGTCATGAAGATATAGGTGTCTGTAGTTCCATGGTATAGACAGGTCCTCAGCCTTGATGGGTTGCTGTCTTCCAGCTCTGCTTTTTACTCAGGTTTTTATATGTGTCAAAATTACTATCACCAACTTAGCAATTTCACTTGTGTCATTTGGGTTTTTTTGTTTTGGTTTGTTTTTTCCCCTCATCTTGAATGTCTTTTACTTATTTATTGTCAATATAATATCTCATTATATATTCCAGAATTCAGATTGTCCACAATTAAGGCACCTACATCTACACAGATTCCCACTGAAGCAGGGAGAGTGGCAGGAGATGGACACACGAGTTTTGAAAACCAAACTCACTCATTTAGTAGGATAGATTTAATAAGGATCCTAACAAGACTGACCATACAAAAGAGAGAGACACTTCTAGGAAGAGGTAGAATAAGCAGCTGTCCATACTTCCTCAGGAAATCTAAGGGTTCTTTCACAAGATGGAATAAACATCACTATTTACAGAGCATGGGAAGATGCAAATAATAGGAGAGGGTTATATCCTTGTTAAAACAGTTACCATTACTGCCCTTAATTTTTTTGTTAGCAGCAGCAGAAACCTCTCTGAGGTTCTCCGTCAGCCCCTATCCCTTCTTTTCTGCCTTAGAAGCAGGACCCACAGTTGCCTTCTTGCCCCCAGAAGACTCTATAGTTTATTTAAAACATGGTTGTCTCCTCCCAGCCCTCTTCTGTTACCCACAGCTTTCACAACTTGTATTCTACTTTCCCTCCTAAATACTCTTACCACACTGGAAATCAACCGATCGTCCTCCCACCCACAGACATTTCTTGTGAATTGAATTTTCCCTATGTGGCTGATCAGCTTTCATGAGGCCCAAACACAGAACATAAAAAGGAATAATAAGGCTTTGAGAATATATTTCCAAATCACAATAACTGATCAGAAGTAGGTAAAAGAGAAAATGTCATTGTCTTGCAAAGTTAGTGGCTTCCTTTTTGTTTATTATTTTAGCTGTCAGTCACAGGGAAAGTTAAGTGTGATGGAGCCAAGCCACTCAGTGACATAAATTCTAAGTTTTATTTACTAAGTGGGTTGGGTATATCAGGTGGATAGCCATTTATATTCTCTCTCTCTCTCTGCACAGGATGCTCACATCAGACAAGGCCTCTAGTCCAGCTGTGATCAGAACCATGATCTCAAGGGAACGGGACACTTGTTCCACCTGGTTGAGGTGTCCAAGCCCTGGATGGCAAAGCAAGTTCAGCCTTTGGCAGTGATGAACACATCCATATATATGCTTCCCCCAAAAGGAGCTACTGTCTTCACTATTTATTGCTTTCTGACCTAAAAATTCTGCTTAAACCACTAGAGGCCTTGGCTACATGACAATCTCTTGACTTTTTTCATGTCCTAAGTGAATTACCTGTTGTTAACTAAACCGCTATTATCTTCTGGACTCCTGTCCTAGATATATTACATGTATGAAAAACTATTAACAGTTCATCTGTTAATGTGAACAAATTTATCTTTTGTTTGTTGGTTGGTTTGGTTTGAGCCTGGCATTGTAAAT
>JADKXX010002925.1:0-92737 GCA_017310255.1 Butorides virescens | reverse complement strand
GCCGTGGTGGGGCCCTGGCAGTGGCGGCGGGGGGGGGGAGTGAAGGCGTTCGACCCCCGGGGAGGGGGATGGGGCGGCGGAGGGGGCTTGGTGAGCAGCAGGGCTGTGGCAGCAGCGTGGAGCATCGCCCGGCTACTCTATGGCATTTTGCTTGTAGTGCCGAAGTGCCTGCTTGGCCACCATCTCCATGAAGTGGGGGTCGTCCCAGGAGATGTCCCCGGGTACGGTGAGGGACAGTGGCTCCGAATCGAAGAGCTGCACCATCACCTGCGTGTTGGGGGGGGCCGAGGGGTCCGAGGGGTTGGGAGCCTTGGAGAGGACTGTGGTGACCTGGAGGAAGCCGTCGGTGGTGCCTTGGCCAGCGGCGGACACAGGGAATACTTCTAGCAGCTTCTCACAGAAGCCACCCCTGTAGCCCCCTCACTACCAAGACCTTGCCACAGAAACCAATACAGGTATACACCCACCAGACTGGTCAGATGACTGTCAAAAGACTCACTGTTCAGAAAGTCATCACAAGGTTTATGATCTGGTAAAGGTCTTTGTGTAGTAATGGATTTCAGGTACATAAAATATGATTATAATGTTATTTTCATTTTCTCCCCCACAACTCTCAGAAGTAGGTCTTGGGACATCTCTTGGTCTTGGAAGGCTTAGTATAGAGTGATAAAGAATGAGGTTTCCTCTCTTTTTGCTAATGAGGGATTTTCCAGGACATTTTCTGGACATTGTTATGAAATGTTTAGACTGAGAAGATAGGTCTTTCTTCTTTCAAGAGTTTCATGAGATCACAAGTTATTCCAGGTAGTGCTTTTAACATATTAACAAACATATTTATTCATATTCAGTAATTAATTATCAATATAAATGTCCTAAGTTGCAGGGAGGTGGCTACTCCCAGTCATTTCACAGGGCTGAAAGAAAAAAACATCAGCTAGGATGTACAAGTTCAACATGGTGTTGAACCAGGAAATGATTTCAGCATCACACAAACCAACCTAATAGCTGTTCATTTTCTAGGTGAGAAAGTTCAACACTAATTTTAAATTGAAATAGCTTTTTCAGCAATAAGAATACTGCAGACTACTTCACCTGTGCAACCTTGGCAAGTACTTCAATAGTAAACCTGGTGGATCAATTAAATGTAAGTGCTACACTGAACCTGTCCTTTGAGGGAGCAAAATCCTGTTGAAGAGCAATTTCTCCAATACAATGAAAATGGAAAATTGATTTACAGTCTAAATGTGTCAGTTCTTATAAATAGAGTTATAACGAGGGTCTATAGAATGTCAGATAAAAGAACAGAGGACCGAATGGGGGAATAGATAACACTTCAGTATAAATGAAGTATAATTGTTCAATCAATAGTTTGCTTTAAAGATTTAGGTAAGATTTCATTAGACATCGATCAAACAGGTATCGCTTTGTACAGAGAGCAATGAACTGCAAGTTTATGGTGGGAAAACACTCACTCAGAAAAGAGTTAAAAGGATTAAAAGCCACTAAAACGCACTGAAGCAGATCATGCTAATGAATCGTTTTTAACACTAGCTAAATAGTATCCTTTATCTTTCTTTCCCTTTCCCTCTCCCTCCCCACCCTAATTCTGTGTCAGCAAAGACAGCCAAGGTAGGCTGATTGCTGCAAGGAGTTTTTCAATTCCAGGTGCTGTTGCAACGTGGCAGGTGCCATTCTTTAGGTATGAAGCAGCTGCTGATAAGAGTAAAATCCATAAAATAAGTAGCATAGAATTCCGTCTCAAAGCACTTTATATAAATAGACATTTGCCTAAAGGATCATTCCCCAAGTATTGATACAACCAATTTTTAACTGGTTTATGCAGCCCTCCTCCTGCTTTTAAGAGATTCAGCAATCTAATCAGGGAACAGCAGCAACACCATCTGATTTACAGCACATTAAAAAATGCAAATACTCAAACAAATAATGGGAACAGAAATGATTGCTGTCTGTAAATACCTCAGGAGTGAGCAGGATAGCAAAATGCCCAGGAGGAGAAAGTGCTATTTAAGCTAAAGGGCAATGTTGGCAATTGGCAATGAATAAATTCAGACTGGAAGGCATAAGATTTCTAAATATTAGAAGAGTCAGAGTATGGAAAATTTCACAAAGGGAATAGTGAAGGAAAAATATCTACAAGCTTTCAAGACACATCCAAACAAGTTTGTGAAAGGGATTACAGAATAGCAGGAGATGGAGCTAGTTTGCCCAGATCATTTCCAGTCGTATGTCATACCTTAATAAACATGATGAAGAGATGAACAGTGATTCATAGGGTGATATCAACCTCTGTCTCCTTCAGTTGGCTGGAAATGGTATGTTAACTAGGAAAAATGATTGTATTCATTGAATAAAATTTGGTGCACATGGTTTGAATATCTGAAGTGAAGAATAATTTGATCTCATGAGCCTATTTCCCAGGCACATGAATCATGTAGTTCAGAAAAGAATATGTAAATGAACTGAAGCTTATAACTACTCCTCTGTGCAGGTAGTTTGATTTAGTGAGGGCATAGAACCACACAGTCCCTTAAGAGCATCCCTAAAGAAAATATAGCATTGCCTGACCTTCTTACCACCTTATTTTGCCAAAGTTCTCTAAAAAAATCAGTTGCAAAGCATGCATTAGAAATCCTGACACAAACTTAAGTTACTACTGGAATATCCACAGACCTGAATGGAGTTTCCATTCCACTTGGAGCTTCCTACTGCTGCTATTTAATTGCATATCAAGTTTCTCTAGCCCTTGAAATAAATATTTGCAAACCTGAATCAACAACTGCATAGTACTGTGCTGGACATACTTGTCTAAAAGTCAAGCATTCCTTTTTAGTTAATTTATGTTTTAAAATAGACATGTTAAATAAGAGCTACTAATGTGAAATCTCTACATTAACATGGACCAAAACCAAAAAGAACAAAAAGAAAATCAGAAATGCTTACCATTTCTAATGTTTGATAGCAACGTAGAAAATGCAGTTTGGCAGATGGTGTTAGTCCATCAATAAATGGTGTTACTCCAAAACTAACTTGAATAGAAAAGGTACATCCAAAGTGTTAGATTAAAATCTAACACTAATAAAATTGTTGTTTTGCATAAAAATTACAGTAACCGATCTCAAAGTAATTCCACTGACAGACACTGCAATGAAGAGTATTGATATTTTAATTGTTAGTTGGCATTTCATTTAAAAAGTTTTAAGACATAACAATAAGCCTATTAGAAGGACAGTTTATCTGAATGTCTGAGATTACTCCTCTGTGGCTGTAAAACTTTACTTAATTACCATTTTTCCTGAAACAAATAATGTTGTTATTAATTTTTATTAGTGAAATCTATATAGGACTGAGAAACATCTGGATCCCATTGTGCTATATGCAGTACAGATACCTAATTCTGCCCAAACGGTTTTGGACATGGGGGTAAAATACAGAGAGTGCTTAAGTTTCCCAGAGTCAAGCAGCTAATCATTATCTAAAGAAGACACAAGACTGCTTCCCTCAGACTGAGTCCTTGCAGTCTTTTATGTGTTTGACCTTGTTTCTTGAAGTTTGTATTAAATCCACGAATTCTTATGCTGGGAAAGATGGAAAGGGACATTGTTCTCAAATTACTTCTTCTAAAGTTCACTTCCCTTTGGTCAAGTAAGGCAGTTGAATGGTCTCTTATACCCTTGAAAATCCTTGAACGGTGTTTCAGATCTGGCAAATAAACTATAACAACTGCACAAAGAGTATTTATGAAAAAATGCCAAACCTAACCAGGGACTAGGGAAGAGGACAGAAATCATCATTCCAGTGGGAAGAGAAAAATTCTATTCAGCCACTTAAAGAGAACCTTTAAGGCTGAGAATTTCAAGGCTGGGAGCCTCCTGTTGTGAAGGGAAAGGTGGTAAGGTGGTGATGGGAAAAATAAATATTTCCCTTGGTCTGTAAAATAGGATATGTATGTACAGCATTCACAGTTCAGACACATTTCTCAGACTCCAAGAATTTCCTTTGCTTGATGAATGAGCTAGCAAGTAAGCTATGCAGCTCTGTTCTTTTTTTCCCTCTGTTCTAATTCTTATATTTTACTGCATCATAATCATGTATCAGAAGGCGAAATCTTTTAGACTAGAATTCAGAGTTCTTAACTTCTTTCCACAGTTTAGCACTTACTTAGGCTAGACTCTTTTCATGTACTTGCTCGATGCCTAACTAAATAACCAAGGCAGAAACCACAGTCAAATAGGTTTACATGACACTGGAGCCAGCAGTATCACTACTTCTTTAAAAGCATCCTTATGTTATTAATCCTCACCCCTCACTGCTGGACTCAGTGAACATTGCAGTGCATTATTGCTCAAAGGTTCACACACCCCACTGACAGGTGATTGGAATATTTTCTTAATCAGTAAGAAATACTAGTTTAAACCCCAGGAAAGGATCAAGTCTTTATCTCCCACACCCTTAGTGAAAGTTTAATTTCAAAATTGCTGGGATCTGTTAGATATTGTCCATTTTATCTTTATTATTTTATGGTATTTTGACTAGTAGATGTCACTGAAAACACCTATCATAGCATAATAAACTGCCAAGTAGCTGGACAAATCTGTTGATCAGATGAAGTATCGCTTCTGCAGAGGAGCTGGAATGTCCATTTTAAATGTCCACAAATTTTCCATGGCCAGCTAAGCTGTGAGAAATATCTACCAGAAATTTTTCTTTGCTCAACAGTGGCAACTTTATCCTTACCTATATTAAAAGCATGTCTTAGACATCTTAGAATTAATTAAATGAAAAAAAATGTGCAAGACTTTTATTAGTTAGTTTGCCAGGTGCTTCTTCCAAACATGGGACTTGGGGGTACTGATGGACGAAAATCTGGACATGAGCCAGCAATGTGCGCTGGCAGCCCAGAAGGCCAACAGTACCCTGGGCTGCATCAAGAGAAGCGTGGCCAGCAGGTCGAGGGAGGTGATTCTGCCCCTATACTCTGCTCTGGTGAGACCTCACCTGGAGTCCTGCGTCCAGCTCTGGAGCCCTCAGCACAAGAAGGACATGGAACAGTTGGAGTGAGTCCAGGGGAGGGCCACAAAAATGATCCGAGGGCTGGAGCACCTCTCCTATGAGGACAGGCTGAAAGAGTTGGGCTTGTTCAGCCTAGAGAAGAGAAGGCTGTGGGGAGACCCAGTTGTGGCCTTTCAGTACCTAAAGGGGGCCTATAGGAAAGATGGGGAAAATCTTTTTAGTAGGGTCAGAGGTGACAGGACAAGGGGTAATGGTTTTAACCTGAATCAGGGTAGGTTTAGACTGGATATAAAGAAGAAATTCTTTACAATGAGGGTGGTGAAACCTGGAACGGGTTGCCCAGAGAGGTAGTGGAGGGCCCCATCCCTGGAAACATTCAAGACCAGGTTGGATGGGGCTCTGAGCAACCTGATCTAGTTAGCAGTGTCCCTGCTGACTGCAGGGGGGTTGAACTAGATGACCTCTAGGGGTCCCTTCCAACCCGAAACGTTCTATGATTCTATGATTCTACAATTCTATGTGGATGAATTCCCCACCTGTGAAGGATTTCTGAGAATTTGTTAACAGAAATAAAGACCAGTTGTTTTTCTAATTAAGGCACATTGTGTATATGTAAAAATAAGCATTTCATCAACCAAAGGAAATAATTATTTCAGTTTTGACATTACTAGGATAAACATCTGTGTGTCCAATTTGCTGTAATGAGCAATTAATGGCTAAAACATAAAACATCCAATATTAAAAAAAAAATATGAGGATGAGAAGTATTTGGCTTCCAGCTTACATTAGTCATTCTTTAATGTTTTTTCTCCTTCAATTCTGATTACAAAGATGCACTATATTGCTGCTGAGCTATAATCAATTTAAGATTTTTATTTTTAATAACAGTTTGTGTATTCATTTCAGTTTGTTATGATGATCCCAGCACGTAATAATAATTTGCATCTCACCCAAATGAGAAATGATTTTATTTGCATGGCTAATTTCTCAGCAATCCCCCTTAATTTCAAGATGAATGTGTTTTTCAAATTTGTCCAATTATGTGAGAAACAAATAAACAAACAACCTCCCCAGGATCCCTTAGTGCTCCTAAGACCCTTATAACAATCTGTTTTCAATTAATTGTCTTAAACTATAGCTCTGTGGGAGAGTCGTTAAGCACTAGCAGGTTGCACAGAGGCTGTGGAGTCTCTGTTCTTGAGGATTTTCAAAACTTGGTTGGACACAGCCCTGGGCAACCTGCTCCAGCTTTGGAGTCAGCTCTGCTTTGAACCAGAGCTTCCACAGGATGACCTCAAGACCTCCTACCCAAACTGAATCTTTCCACGAGTCTTTGAAAATGGCCATTAAACAGATTGTGTAGCGGCACCATTGTACATTAGTTTATACAGGGAAGCAATTTTCACATTTTGGTCAGGAAGCTTTATTGTGTATGTCACATTTGTGCATCTGTGGTTTTGCATATATACATATATGTATTAACATTTATATCTACACATACACGTATGTGTACACATTCTATAAATGTTAAAACATCCCTTTTTATGTATGAGACTTTGGTGTTTAATGTGCTGAGGTTTTTGAAGAATTCTTGCTATTTATATTTTATCACCAATTCCTTCTAATTATATTTCAAAGTGATTTAATTAATGTAGACAGCAATAAAAAAATTAAATGTAAAAATTGCCACAATGAAGATTGAAACTGGAGTTAGTTCACAAATTATTAGCTTTGAATAAGAACAATAAATATATAAAAATTTCCTTCAGAAAAATACTTAGTGGACTGAATTTCCTTTTTTGTGCTTTTGACTTGTTGCTTATTCTAGATAAAATTATCAGGAAATTTCTGCTTCCAGTAATGTGACTATAAATTGAAAGTAAATCTATAACATATGCTGATTTACAGCTGCCAGAGTATTTATTTCAGAACTGAATATGACTCATTTATGCAGCCAATTATGCAGAAAATAATGGTGGTTTTGCAGTAAATTTCATCCTATTACCATCTGTTGCATATTTCAGAACAGGTTTTTAATCCAGAAGGTGATTTTACTGGGAGTGATGATAAATCAATCTATATCTTTAATACAGGATATATTAATGGCATTATGGTCTTAATACATTAGAATATCATATAATGTTCAATTCTTCATTCTTTCTTACCTAAAATTCATACTGACTTCAAGTTCATTGCAATCAAAATGGCTCTGGAAGCCACACCCAGCACATATCATATGACATAGCAGAGCCTTGAAAGCACAATCTGTTCCTAAGAAACATCATATGAAATAGTTCCCAAAAGATGATTTTGAACTACGAAAATAAGTCTTATATGAAAACACTTAATAAGTGCCTCAATTCTCAGCTGCTTTAAGATCCCAAAAGATTTTGTTTTTTAAAAAATGCCTATCCCATTGTTACCTGGAGTCTGTGGCATTGTTTATGGATGTAATGATACTTGCCTCTGCTGATGTATTAGGTTGCTTACGATTCAGCAAGTAATGTTGACTGTAGTCCAGCTGTTGGCCATAGCATAACACTGCCATTCTTTTCTCTATTCTTCTGTCTCTTTCAGAACACAATATTCAGGAAATTTCAGTGCATAGGTATGCTTTAATCTTAGCACAACATATACATTTTTCACTTAGTTGGTACTGCTGAAAAGTTTCAGGATTTAAGAAAAAATGCTCATAAATTGTTATAAAAGTACCATAAAAGTCTGAAACTTTTTTTAGGAATTTTCTCATACCAAGAATTTAACTTCCAGACTTATAAAAATGTCAGAATCTTGAAGGAATACATTCAGAAATTTGTTCAAAAACATAAAACTTAAATTTTTGTTTCTGTACATATAGAACACATAACTTTCATTTGGAACTGTGAAGGTTTAAAATACGTTGTGTTGCTGTTTTTAAAAATGAATGTTAACATTTTCACGCAATGATTAAAAAAGAATTAGAACAATTAAAAAATAATTAAAAGCCATTGAAAAATAATGGGTCCCATGGGGTTACATAGCTGGGAAGAGAGAGACATGAGAAGAGCCCAAGCTGAAGAGAAGTGAAACTTGAGGGCCTTCACAGCAGAGACAAAGAGGTGCCTTACAAAAGCTGTGCTTGCTATTTGGCACAGCTGCAGCCAGAAGTCAGGCAGTGTGTATGCCTCGCTCTCCTGTGCAACTTTAATGTCACTTTTTATGTAGCTTTTCCAGAAGTCTGGGACCAGCTCTGAGTGCTCTCTCAGACTGGAACTTTCCCTGATTCAGGTTGAGGAAGATACTGCACTTCTCAGAAAAGGAACCTGCCATGCCCTGTCTTGTACTAGGGGTAATTTCCACCTCAAGGTCTTTTGGGGGGGCTCTAGCAGGAATGCAGATTATTTTAGGCATTAGGGTTAATTATATTCTGGTTGACTTGTGAAACCATTTGCTTAAAATGTGCTAAGACACTCTTAATTCAAAAGTAGAAGAGATAATCCTACCTGAGACCGATAAGGCGCGAAGTCTTTATCAGCTACTTTGCTGGTAGAGAGCTTTGGAATGGAAAGGATTAATTTACCTGCTTCATTTCAAGCAGACTAAGCTGGTAAAAGAGCCCTCTAGAGAATCTGCTCACATAATTGAAGGTCTAGCATAATTTAAGTTCTGGACTTATGTCAGCTGTGTCACATCTTTCAGACACCTGCAGTTTAAGTCCAGGCAGGGCAGCTAACATCAAATGGATGCTTGTACAGCTTATATTTCATCACGTTCTGCTCTAAGCCTCTGCCTAGCATTTCAGGTACATTGATCCTTCATGCTAGAGACATAGTTTTCCTTCTCATTCAAGATAAATTTAAGGAAATACGTTGGTTCCTGTACACATATCACTATAAACAGGGAGGACTGTCTTCCTCTCTCATTCTCTCACAGATTTGAGTATGCATGTGAATATAAGCAGAATAATTACGTGGAGCACCTAAGACATTAACTTCTGAAAAAGCTTCAGAAGAAGTTGAACTATGTAGCCCAAGGAGCTCTCCAGGACAGTAACAAAGAAAAATATGCCACAAACCTAACATTTTCTCAATCCAATTTCTTGCTTCTATCTCTAAACAGGTCATAGACCTTCTCACTGAGCTGTTTTAACCATATATTTCTATTTTTTTCCATGTTCTTTCCAGCTCTTGTAATAGATAATAAATCATATTGCTCCTATCCCTGGGTGCTTGTTTCTTGTTTCATAAATCTCAAAAAAAGAAAGAGAAAAAAAAATCTGTGAGGACACATAGAAGGTATGAAATGCGATCAAACATGCATTATTTGCCCATTATTACTTGCCTTTCAGTGTCTGAACCACACAAGCATTGCTGCTATAGAGGACACATCCTCTTCAGGAGTTTTCAAGTGAAAATATCAGCTGTTCATGAGGGATTTTGTAGGAAGGATATTCCCAGTATAATCTAAAAAGTTCCCCTCACTCATTTCCTGGGTCACCTCATTTCCACCTGTATAGACTTGAGCATGGACTTAAATACTACAGTTAGCTGAGGTTTTTCATGCTAGTGAAATTTTTCCAAGCAAATATCCAAGCCACATGCATATAATTAAAGTAGTTTTAATCAGTTTTGACTTAGTTTGATCAAACATTTGGTTTTTTTCATTGCTTATAATTATGTAATTTGTTGTTGTTTAAATAGGAAAAACAAGACACTTAATGAGCACTATGAGTAGAAGGCACGGTGCAACTATGTAGGCAGTCATGTAATACACACTAACTTAAGTAGGGTTCACAGGACTGCTTTCTGTATTCCTGTCTGTACTCAATAAACTCTGAAAACACTTCTCAACACCTCATAACAAGCACAAGATCATTATTAAGCTTGAATGCACTGCATGAAAAAAGCAAGAACAGTGCTAAGCATTTAAGCTTATAGAGTATCAAGTAATTCCTTAGGTACAAACAGCTGAATATTCCTAATAAGCAGACCAGACCCTCTGCTAAAGAGGAAGGCAGAAGACCACAGCAATTATTTTTTCTCTGACTTGAGAGAAAATGTTGTGTTGTTTTTTTTTTACCCCAAACCTTAGAGCTGTCTGAATCACAAATGTGAGAGAGACTATTCAGGTACCTTGGAGGTTCTCCAAGGTGTTAAGAGACACTAGAATAGCCCCACTGACCATCCCCTGCTTGGACTGTGGGGTTTGGGAGAAACCCTTTCCTCTAATTTCCAATAATTTCTACTTCCAAGACCTTACTGTCCTGCTATATAAGCTCTCAAAAGAAAAAAAAAAAAAGAACAAACAACCCCAACAAATGCCCATTTGAAAAAAACCCGTATATTCACAAAAAATTGTCATTTCAGCTACAAAAGGAGATTCTTGGGTGTTGGGAATGGGGAGGTTATCAATCTGTTCATAATCTGAGGACAATTTTTTTTCTCATTAATAGTCATAAAAAACCCCTACAGAAAACAAATCGTTCACATAGCTTCTTCAATAATAAGTTCCCCATCCCAGAAATCTACACTTTTAGTGGTAACACTAGTTAATCAATATAAATAAATATTATTTATTAAAATAATATATTAAAATAAATAAATATAAATAACTCGATGGATTAATCTAGTACTATTTTTCTCCTATCAATTCACCTGTCTTTCTCAAGTTGTTATTTATTGTTGAAAGTAAAGGATTTGGACCTTTCTTTTAACTGTGAGAGCCAACATTCTTTAAAACTGGGAAGATAAAACTAGGAAAAGGAATGGATTTTTTTATGCAGCAAACAGGCCTTCTACGTGAAGTTCATAACACTTCGTGTTTTCCTGTATGGTCAGGCTGATTCCCATGAAAGCCCTCTATGGTTCTGAGTATTTTTGATGTTTTTAAGACCTTTCCTCAATTCTTTGTTTCTTCTTTCTTCTCTGGAATTCCATTTGATTTAGAAAGTTTTGAGGAAAATAATTACCATATAGGTGTTGTTTTCCATTATTAACCCACAAACATTTTTCTGAGGCATTTTTAAGCTTTTCTTATCTGCTGATTAGTTCCATATTAAACTAAATCAATATTATTGTGCTATACCCATTCCAAGAACTAGATAAATAAACATGAAGCAAAGAAAGAGTACCACACAACCAGAGCTTAACAATCAAACTCTTACCTAACCAGGTGGAGACCGTTTTCATCCCTATACAATAACTATGAGTAGTCCACACCAATTCTACATTTGCCACAGATGGTATTTAACATTCATTGTTTCTAAAATTTCAAATTATATATCCATAATTTTATGTTCTATAGGTTCTGTGAGATATTTTATTGTAAAAGGAAAAGCTGGGATTACAGAAATACCTGTTTTCACTTTGAAATCTTAATCAGTAGTGTGAAGATTTATGTTATACAAAAGAAGGAGGAGTGATGGGAAAAATGCATGCACAGCTCTTCTATCAAGGCAGCTAGATAAATAAAAAAATTAAATTTGGGCACTGATCAACCAAATAAGGCCTAAAGTATTGAATTTATCCTGCACTGAAGAGCATTGACTGAGAAATTGTATAACATCATAAAATTGTCAAGAATAAAAACAATTAATAGCAACTAATCTAGAATGACCCTGTTTTTTAAGGACAAATATTCCTAAAAAAAAAACAAAATAAAGAAAAAAAAATCAACGAAGAGATACTATTATTCATGCTGTCTGGGAAAATTTAAATGAAAGAATAAAGAAAACACAAGAAGCACAAATTTTTGTATAGTTTGATTGTGTCAAAACCTCTCTAATAAAGTAGAAGTTAGAAAAAAAAGCCTTTAATATCATTTAGCATACATACTTACTGTTAAACCCCTTGCATTTGTAAAAATCTGTGCTTTGTAAACAAACAATCCTCTCCATCTTCATACCAGATTTTCTGCTTACTTCATCTGGAGAGGAAAGTACCATTTTCCCCATAAGTTTGATTGACCCCTTAGGCTTCAATCTCTTTGAGACACTCTTCAATTTTAGCAGCACAAACAGAATAACATGAAGCAATTTAGAAAAAAGACATCAGTGGTACTACTTGCATAAGGAAGTGTTGTAAAAGAAAATTGTTCTAAAGATATTCAGAAGAGTTTGCATTTACCCAGCAAGAATGAAAGCTATGACTGTGCATATGCGCAAACATCTTGCCATCCACACAGCACTGAAGTCCACAGTCCCAAATGAAATCAGTGTCAGCTGTCAGATCACAAACTATGTTCCTGAAGGAAAACTATGTAGTGTAAATTGTCATAGTTTCACTTAATGATAATTGTTTTCTGAGTTTCACTTTTTTAATTCTCTCAGTCTTTATTCATGTAAGGAGTATATGAAAAACAGATTTGTGGACCATATTAATTTCCTCAAACTCTATCCATGTCTTCAGTAATGTTGGCAATCCTTCTGAATTCTATATCAATGCTACCAAAAATTTACAAAACTGAGTCCAACCTTGACTCAGCTCACACAAATAAGTAGAAAAGGAGTTACAAGTTGTTTTTTTAGGATTTTATTTTATTTACTTTAGTTATATTTTATTTTATTCTCCCTCATACTGGGGAGTTACATCTATGTCCTATGTCACAGGTATTGCAGGCTGTGAGGAACAGAGAACAAGCCTCATGCTTAATGAGCTGAAAAAGGAAACTGTTGGAAAACTGATTCTAAATATATACTTGGCTTTTACACTAAGTACCAAAGTTTCACAAACACTGAGCCCAAGTGACACCTGTTGAACTGCAAGTCAAACCTTTATTTTAGAAATGTAACATAAACAAGGACAAAGCTGGAACCTAGGTAGGAGTTTTGGGAACTTATGTGTCACTAAACTCTTAGACACCCTCAAAAGAACCACTAAAAATTGAAGTTATAATTAGAGGGAGACGTTTCTCAAAAGTTCAATTGGCACATAGTTTATAAAGTCAGATTTGGAAAAGTATTTAGCTGGAAAGAAACACAGACAGCTTCCAAGAGAATTTTCAAAAGAACTAGAACTCATACAACAGTCGTATACCTGACACTTTCAACCCCTCACAAAGTGCTTGTCTGCAGTTTTGATGCCTAGACATTAATGGACTGATTTAAACTAAACAAACAAACCCCCACTTTTATCTTGGAATATGTCAGTTAAAAAAATGCAATGGCAGATGATCTCATCTTTATAGTTGCAGAAAACATAGAGTCTTGCTTTCTCTGTCGTATATATGTATGCATGAGTGATTATATATATATGTGTGAAACTTTGGAAGGTTCATTCAGTTTTTAGAAAGCTGCACTTAGCATATTGTATTGAATGCCTTTCAGTGTTATATTATATTTGAAGTCAAAGCAGAACTGTTCCAGTCTTGACAACATTTTTTATGTTTAGCTATATGTGCTACAAACACAGAATGACTTTATTTTCCCCCTCAGCTATCTTTGATACTGTAGTCTTCAACAAAAAAGTTAAATTGAGCTGATTACTACAGCTCATGATTGGACTGCCTGTGTGCATCTGAGAATGCATTCACTTATTTTCATAAAGATTGTGCAGAACATCTTCTACAGTATAACTGGAAAGTGAAAATAAGAGTAGATATGCCTGATTTATTTTTTTTCCCAGAAAGTGAGTAAATTAAAGCCAGTATTTATGTGAATATGCAAAAATTTGAATAGTCCAGTTTGTAGCAATTCTTTTGTCATCTCCTATATTAAAAAAAAAAACGTTCACCAAACCATTATGTGCTGTGGCTCTGTCTCCCAATACTTTTAATTCTTCTTTATATTATAACACATCTTATTAATGTGAAGCATGTTGTAACAATTTTTTCCCTATCCGTTCAAAACTTCAACAAGGAAAACTTGCACCGGGAAATTAATTAAATTATGCCTTTTCTAAAGAGAAATTCTTCTGTAATCTTCTCTTTATTCCACAAGATGGCGCGCAATCACTATATTACAATTCTGTAACACCTTGCGACATGGCGGTTGTCTTTTTGCCATTCTCTTGTATGAATAAGCACCAGTCAAGAATAAGAAGTGTGATGTAATAGTCCTGTATTTATGGATGACAGAAATATCTGCAGAAAATACTGCTTGCATCCTACTATGGTGCATCTACAACCAGCACACAAATTCTAAACTTAAGGTTTAAGAATCAAATGCTATTTTAGAGCAGTAACAAGATTTTATTACTATATGTCATTTAGATCCACAATCCAGCAATTATGCAGTAGAATAACACAATGATTTGCCATACAGGGCGAGTTCTGTGCTGGGTAAATATAATGATTGTATCTTTGACCCGAAAAGGAACTTGACTGCTTGTGTAAAACCGAAGACCAGAATCTGAATTACATCCTCAAAACATGAATCAGCTAGGGTTTTTCTCTGAATGTCATGTTTCATTAAGAGTAAAAGCAAGGGTTGCCAGGGTATCCTGTAATAATTCTATGACTGAAAAATGTAGGTGTCTGCAAAGGCTCAGCTTTCTCTGTGTGGGTAGCGCACAGTCAGTGTGATCTTTCACAGCAGTACCTGAGAATCACAGAGTTGCAATTTGGCTGAGCTCATCTAGTCCACCCCCTACACAGAGTCAGAGCAGGGACAACCTCATGTAGGTCTGGTTGTTGTTAATAACGTGTCCAGCTTTCTGAAAGCTGATAACAGTATCTAATCCTGACTGTTTAGTTAAAAATATGGGCCATGTACTTCAGGTATTTGAATATAGCTTTTAGTGGAAACATCAGTCTTTCAGCTACAGAGTAGACTGTTGGCCCACATATTCTGTGAAATACTAGGAACGTGTAAAATCTCTGGAAGTAGACCAAACTGAGATGGAAAGCTTTTAAGTTTTATTAAAAGACACAGCCAAAAGCCTACTCAATCATATATGCTGCTTTGGTACATCTTCCATGGAAGGAATACCATAGGCAAGAAGGTTTTTAACCCTGACAATTATTTCAGTTAGAACAACTTTAGGATCCAGAAACCTCATTAAGTTGAGGCACAACTAAGGCAACCTCATTCGACATTACAACTGATCTTGTAACCATTTTATACGCATTAAGAGAAGTTCCATGCATTTTTCGTTGTTTGCTTACCATTTACCTTTGTTTCTGTGAGCACAGTGGGGTGAGATCTAGCATAACCTGGTTTCAGAAGCGTGGAAAAACTCAACCATCCCCTTTTTTCTTTCAATGAAAGCTTTTGTTGGCTCATAGATGTTGCAGTAATGTCTATCAGCTTTCACACAAAGCAATAAAAAATAAAATAAAATAAAAAGGACACATTTTTATAGCTTTTTGCAATTCTACTTTTTTATCAGTCCTGTTCACAGAAATTTTGTGCAGCTTTCACCCAGTTCTTATTCACATCCATGTTCTGAACAAATATATCACGTAAGCTCCTCATGCTCTATTACTATACCTGCTACCTTTATGTCTCTACAAACTCAGGATTCTTCCTTTTTCTGTTTTCTTTTGTTGTTCTCCTCCCTTTCAAACAAGTACAAATCCAGGTCCCACACCCCTACTTTTGCAACCAACTCTCTGACATTATAATCCTTTACTATTGCTATCCTGCATGCCTGTTATTCCCATCCCACTTATCTATCCTCCTCAGAACCTCCACCACTTGTGTGCTGTCTTTGTAATTTCTATGGCCATTTCTATTGCTCTCCTTTTCTTTTCTCTGGAACATTTCCTCCACCTGTGGAATAAAATATAATAAAATAAAATGGAACAAAAATACAGCCATTCACAGCATTTTTACTGCCATCCAAGCTTCTGATTTACAGAGACCTGGATCATTTAATCTGATCCTCATGTCTTTGCACCTACCCATTGTAGACCAGATCCGGCTGTTGGTGTTGGGACACTCCCCTCGTCATTTCTTGCAAACCCTCTCAGTTCTCCTTTCACTTTCAGCACTGGCAGGAAGTCTCCTCTCTTCTTTACAACTGCTGCCATATCCTACTGCTGCAAATCATCTCACTACAGTTCAGCTTTCCTCTCTAATTTCAGCTTCAATCTCTCTCTCCTTCCCTCAGCCTCCTGCACTTTTTCTTGGCTTCTTTGTTAATAAACTATTTGATCCCTTTCACTGCTGGTTCTGTCTTCATTTACCCTGATCCTTTACTTCAGCTCTCTGACTTGCCAGAATGTTCATCTTCTACATTTCATGCTTTCATTAAGCTTCGCTCTCTTTTTCTGTCTGATTTATCTCTTGCTGAGTTTTCCTCGTTCCAGCTATCAGCTAGTCTCTCTCATCACTGGTGATCAGGTTTCACCTTCTTCCCTTGTTACACTGCAGAGCAAATCCTTCTGACAGCACTGATAAATGTCTTATGATTACACCCTTTTGAATTTCTTTTTTTTTTTCATTTCCTGGGATGGAATTGATGGGCATTTTTTTAATATGCCTAATCGGTTAGGCTTTACAAAATGGTGCCCCTCTCTCAGCCACAGAGTTCAGAAATGAGTGTGTTCACTTGCAATATGAAATATTTTTTTCAGTTTCTCCTTTTGATGTGGATTTTTATGTAGATCCTTCTCTTCCCATTGCCCTAGCTATCAGTTTCTGGAAATGGTGGCATTTTCAATCCAAATGAGAAGGATTTTACAGACAAGTGTTTACAGTTTCTGCCCTTGATGTATATATATACACTATATATACATACTATATATACACTATATATATACTATTATATATACACATATGATGGTGAAAAGATTATTAGATCAAAGCAATAAAGTTTCCTTCACACTCATCTGAGTATTCCACTTTCTGGATTACACAGCATTTTTCTCTCCTTTACTGACTTTCTCACATCCACAGTGGGGTATTTAATTACCCAATACTAAGTGGAATGACCTTTAAAGATAGATGCAAAACCTAGCACATCAGATTGCCTTACTATGTGTTACAGTTAGAACTTTCCCATGGAAAGTGGGAAATCTCCATATGCATTAACTCAAGAGAGAAAGGAAATAAATGAAGGAGGATTCAGTGGATAATAGGATGAAAGGGAGGCCTGAACTGAGTGATACTGTCCTTAGATTCCTAATTCTCAGTGAGTGTTATAGAGTCCACTAAAATCAATTCAACTAATTGCACTAGACAGGTGCCAAAAAGTTAGGAAGTTAGATGTTTTGTATCAGCCTAAGGGTTCACTTTTGAGACTGCAAACTTTGTCTGAACGTTCGTCAGTAGACATAATTGAGGGTGGTGTCTGACTGAGTCCATATGCACTCATTGAAAGAAAAAATTATATTACAAAACCTGAAAAATAAGAACAGGGATACATTATCTTATAGAGTATTGGAGTAGACTTTAATCTGAGCCATCTAGTTAGCAAGGTTTCAGACTGCTACTGCTGTTCATTTAGTTTGCCTAAATATCATTTAATAGTGTTCAGAAGATACTATCACATAACTGGCATATTTGGTTGATATGGGAAGCCATGCATAAAAAAGAGGAAGATAGATATCAATATTTCAAAAGATTTTAAATATCCCTATAATAGATTATATCTATGTTTAAAATTGAAAGGAAAATATACTTGTTCAACAGAAAAAGTAAAAAGAAAATTATTTGAAAAATCATTAAATTAAGCCCACAGTTGTCCACATAGTATTGTTTAACTTACTACAACAACACTCATGACATACGTTGTATGACTGTACACTGTTATCTGGATTGGTCATTTCTCTTACAACCATAAGAAAAACAAATTATAGTGTCAAATATTGGCAGAGTGGAAAAATACTTGAGTATTTTTATCATTCCTCTGTCTTCAATTCTCTGTCTTTTTGCACTTCTTTTCTCAAACCACAGAAACATCATTGAATGGAACAAAGGAGGTTGAAATGGCTTTTTTGTAATTCTTTGCATTTCATTCATTATCAAATACAAATTTGCTTTGAACATGGCTAGATAGTGACCTTCAGTTCAATCTGAGGAACAGAAATATTCCTGACTATGATGAAGCTTTTAGTCATGAGTGGGATTAGACAGCTGTTTAAATGGGAGATCTAACCTTTGGTTGGAGGCAGCTCAGTAGCAGATAGGTTCACATCTTAGTTTCCTGAGAACCTGTGTCAAACTCCCACCTGTCTTAATTCCTTTTCATATTCACCAAAACAAACCAACCAACCAAACAAAAGGTGCCTTTGACAGCACATCTTAGCTTTGGTTAATGGCCAGACAGAGCAGTGTAACACTCCCCTGCTGTTAGACATAAGACTGCGTAGATGCAATCTCCATTCTTCTCTCTCACAGTCATACTTAGATTTTGTTGCCAAAAGTGTTGATCATTCCTGTTACTCCAACATGCAAACCCCTGCCTTTGGTGGAAAGAGGCTGGAAGGAGTGGGGGAAGGCACAAAAGAGGAAAAGGGTGAGGCAGAGGGCACAGACCTTACTTCAGGGACCACAGTTTTGCTCTGACACGTAGTGTGATACCCCATTATTCATGGGTTTTGACAGCATGACAGTTCCCCAATGTTTTGCACTCAATAAGGTGCTGTCTCAGAATTACTTTGGTTAACAGATGCCTACTAAGACCCTACTAGAGCTGAAACTCCCCCAAATGGTGATGATTGCTTTCTTTGCTCACTGGATATATAATCCCTCAAGATGTGCCCCTTGATACAGTTGTATACTTCTCAGCAGGTCTCCGATTGCTTTTGGTACAACTGTGTGGGAGACTGACTAGCCAGCTAATTGGAGACTGAACAGCCAGCTAACTGTCTCAAAGCTTGCTCCTTTGTGTGGCAATGTGCGAAGATCAGCATTGCCATAGGCAAGGTGGCTTGCAGGCTTGCTGAAGCAGCGGACACCCAGGCAGGGCCACCTGCCCACCAAGGCTTGCAGTTTGCTGCCACTTAAAGTGTATGAGCAGAACCCTGCCCCTGCCCAGCAACAAGAAAGCGCACAGAGACCGCCAAAAGTAAAGCATGCGAAATGTGTGTGCGTGTGCTGGACTGTGCTCTATGAAAAAGGCTGCACAGTCTCAGAATGCGGGGGGACCTCATTGGAGACCATCAAAGACGCTGGAGGAAGTTCAGCGACCTCATGAGAGACCCCAGAAGCATGGACCCCCCGGGATGCCGCAGATCCATGGTGGTGACTGTCTGCTCTCTTCTATTCGGACCTCTCGCTTTATTTCTTCTCTTTCCTTCCTTCCTTTCCTATCGCTGCTTTCTCTCTTTCCCCCGAACAATTAATAAATGGGTGAATTTATGACATCTGACCTCATTTGTGTCTTAATCTCACTCGAAGGGGTTGAATCTGAAACAAGAGGTTGGTCCAGCCACCCCTGGCCTCCCAGACTCATCTGAGGTCAGCTAGAAAGCAAGGGGGCCTTCCTCTCATCCAAACAAAATTGGATCCTAACAAACTGTATGAATAAGAATCAGCAGAAACCACAATGAATGACCTTTCTTTTAGTCATTGTTTATAAAGATTTTATATGCTTGAAAAATTTCAAAATCATTCACTGCTGAACTTGAATCACACACAGCAAAGGGCGGGATGGGGGGGCGGGGAGAAACACTAGCTTTTCTTTCTGGACTCTTTGTTCTGAAGATGCCAAAGTCAGGTCAGTCGAGATGATAATTAGAAATTTTAATTGAGTGTTCTGAAATAAAAACAAGGTGAAAGACCCCCAGTAAAATGTGTCACTGTCTTCAAGAACACAGCAGGGAATTAAAAAGATGTAGAAGTCTTTGGAGAGTTTATATATTTACATTCTCAATATGGTAATAACAGAGACTACTGGCCATACTGATAATACCGTATTTTTTAACATCGTTTGATCTCATTCTTCCTTGTATGTCTCAGCTGCCTGTGCAGTGACTGAAAAGAACTAAGCACAGAACAATTTTTTTTCTTTTTTCCTTTCTGTCAGGTAGAAGCCAGAAAGTCATTAAAATTTCATCATGGTCCTATTAAATAAAGCAAAAATGGTGATTGCTGCACTTCCTAATAAATTATGATGGTGCTAGGAAAGCAGAACTGGCATTTTCTAGTACTTAAAAATTTTCTGATATTTCAAAATCTTCTATTTCAAAGGCTTTTAGCACTTTTAACAGTGACTTACCTAAAAAAGTTGAAACTACAGAAATCTTGATACTGTCAAGTCAAAGTTGGGCTGTTCAGGAACAGCCTGCCTCATAGCTGTAGTTTGTCGTGGTTTAACCCATCTGGCAACTAAGCACCACGCAGCTGCTCGCTCACTCCCCGACTCCCTCAATGGGATGGGGGAGAGAATTGGAAAAAAGAAAAAAAAGTAAGAACCATGGGTTGAGATAGAAACAGTTTAATAAGAGAGAAGAATAAGAATAGTGATAATTATAACGGTAAGAGAATATACAGAATATATAAAACAAGTGATGCACAATGCAATTGCTCACCACCCGCTGACCGATGCCCAGCCCATCCCGAGCAGAGATTGCTCCCCCCGAGCTGCGATCAGTCTGCCTGAGCTGCAATCAAACTCCCTGCGACCGACCAACTAACTCCCCCCGACCATGACGTTATATGGTATGGAATAGCTCTTTGGTCAGTTTGGGTTAGCTGTCCTGGCTGTGCTCCCTCTCAGCTTGTCATGCACCTGGCCAAACAGGAGAAGCTCAAAAAGTCCTTGAGTAGACTCAGCACTACTTAGCAACAACTAAAAACATCAGTGTGTTATCAACATTCTTCTAGTACTAAATCCAAAACACAACACTATGCCAGTTACTATGAAGAAAATTAACTCTTTCCCAGCCAAAACCAGGACAAGTTAAACCACAGAGTTCAGAATAACTTCTTGTCCCCACAAGGAAACATTAGGAGGTTTTTCTCCCTAGCTCCTCTTTCAGCTCTCAAACAGCCAAACAGCTGAAAACATGAGGCATCCTCCACTGTAAGTTTATATCAGCAAGATAAATTTCTCCACTGTGAATTCCTTCTTCTTGGGTTGGACGTGTTCATCCCTACATAAGGCGCACACACAGCAGTCTTAACTTCCAGAATAAGTCCTAAAACATCATTCAGTAAGCCTGACTACTGCCACTGGCTTACAGAATTATTTACTATTTACTCTAATTCTAAGTGCTTTTTTTTTCTCTAGTTCTAAGTGCTGCCTTTCTGGGTTTTTTTCCCCACCAAATTTTGCCCCAGATGAAACACTTTGAACAGATGCACCCCTTCCAGTGACATGGAAAAAGATAAATAGAAACATACATGCATGAAAGAATAAAGAAAAATTTAATAAGATATTTGAATGTTTCTAACAATTAAATTATTTGCTACTCAAGAGCTCAATTTATGGAACACCCACAAAGTAAAATACATAGCATTTGGCAGCAGTGTTTCTACTGTTGTGTCTTGAGAGAAATCTACCGCCCTTGGATGGTCACTCCAACAGAATAAATGAGGCAGCTCTTCTGCATCATCTTCAGTAAAGAACGGTTCCTAAGTTAGGTGTTGCAGATTTCCCTTGAGGAAGCAGTGGAACTGTTTTCTTGGCACAGAGGTACCAGATTAACTCCTGACTTTGTTTACTGACATTGTGATTTCGTTTTCAACTGGGGAAAAAAAAATCATAGTTGGAGTGTTGTGAAGAAAGGAAAGGGTTTCAGGGTAATTTTGCTCTTTCCCAAAATATGGAGGAGAAAAAAATGTATTCATCTATATAATTTTACCTATCTATTTTTCCTTCTGTTTTGTCTTCATTATTGAAAATTTGAATATCTGTGCTTGTTTGTTTGTTTGTTTGTTTGTTTTTTAATACAGATTTTCTGTAGCATTTAAAAACTTTATTTTAGATACTGGGTGTGGGGCAGGGACAGCAGGTTGTACATTGGATGGAAGGTAAACTGGAATCTTATAAATAATGAACAAAGAATATTTTTTTAAAAAAGTTTTGGTGTTTAAGTTCTATAGATTTCATTATTTAAATGAAAGTCAAATACACAGATGCTTTTGAAAATCTGTCCCAGAAATATTATACTGTATAATCAGGTACAGCTGAGAGGAATGAACTAAGAGATTTGTTTGATTAAATTTCCAGTCACTCTTTCACAAAGTATTTGTGCCAGCAGGTGCTTTTAATGAACTTGGGATTTACAATACAGGGGAAAACATAAAGAAAAAATGGTTATATGTTAAAGAAAAAAAAAAAAGAAAAGAAGAAAACCTAGCTTGTTTTAAAGTTTACCACATCCACCTATCTTAACTACTCCATTTTTCACTGGCACTGAATTATTTGGTGTCTTATTGTTATGTTATTTATAAGACATATATTTTACTCTTCCTAGAACTTTATTGTGTTATGTTTTTTTTTCCTTTTACGATTTCCTTCACAGGTGTTTTTCCTTTCTGTAAGCAAGGGTCTTTTCCTCATCTTTTGTCTTCTGTACCTCTCAAACTCTTTTCACTTTTTCTCTCATTCCATTTTCATGCATATTCACCTCCATGCTCTTTTTATTTCTCCAGTTCATTCATAGTTTCTGTTCCTCAGCAGCCACTTAGAGCCAAGTGTCTGAAAAATGTTTATTTTCTTAACTTGCATGCTATCTCTGGCTCCACATAATATGAAGTCTCTATTCCCCACCTCCTTTTGCTGTATGATAATTGATTAATTCTCTGGTTAATCGATATTTTAGGAACTCAAATACTTTTGAGACCACTTCCCACCAATTTAGGGAGAAAATAAGCATGCAACTGGGAAGCTAGTGATGGAGGGGACGTATACAGCTAATATTACTTTTACTCAAAGTGTTACTATAAGATACAGCATACAGCCAATTCAGGATGCAAAATAAGAAAATCAGATGGAGTCCTGAAAACACACACTGGAGTCTGAAGGAATTGCAAGAACCAGTGAAATTTGCCCTCATTCAGAGCCAGATAGACAACCTTTGATCTGACAGCTATGTTAACTCTTACATCACTTCTTATATTCCTATTATAGAACCTTATTTACAGGTTGCTTGCATGGAGTAGTACGTACTCACTGAAGAAATACCAACAGAGGGTTTAATTTCCTCTTGATTTTAAAATGAGGAGATATGCATGTCCATGTTTTTCCTCATCACATTTATTTACATATATGTATACATATATTTTTTTCGTTATTTGCAATGCAAATTGTTTGCTATGGCACAACTGCAGGTATTTACCTACTCATCCCTTAATTAAGAATTCACAGTATTGCAAATTAATGCATTAATCAACTTTCTTGTTGACTTATCTCAAGTAATTTAACATTTATGATGCAAGACATTAGTAATACTGCCTCACCCCTGGGAATTTACCAATTTAACCACTGCCAGCATGGGCTCATTTCAATAGCTATTAAAAAGAAAAAAAAAAAAAGTATATTTTTTCATGTGCTTGGTGATTCATAATAGGATTTGGTGCCATTCTTAAAAGAAAAAAACAAATATATAATTATTCAAATACAGTAATATATTTAAATGTATTCCTAACATTGAACTATTGTAGGTTAGACAGGAGAGTCCATAAAGGTGATGGCATTAGTGTCAGGAAACAAAAAATGTTAATACAGTTTATAATATTTGTCACTTCAGAATGGTTCAAATTAGATTCCAGAGTTTTGAAAAATAGGCTTATACACAGAAGGTAACAGTAACCATCTGACAGTAATTACTTTTCTGCATTCCATTATTTGCTGTAGATTCTTGGAAGATATTTGGAAGCCATTTAATGCCAACGAAGTATTAAAAAAATAAAAATCTCTTCTACTTAAAAATTAGATAAAAAGGTAAAAATTAAAATAATCAAGATGATGTTTTACTAGCACTTTTAGTTTACAAGAGCAAAATGTTGCAAAGCAAAGATGGAATAATCAGTTATACAGTGCTGTATTTCCAATATTTTATCTAGGATTCCTTAAAAACCCACCAAATCCTCACTCTTTCACCTGGTAAATCTCTTTGAACACATGTGCTTTGGAACAAGAAAAAGAAAAGCTTATGAAAACACTTTTCAAGCAAAAAAGATCCTTTGAAGCCACAGCTAGATGCATATACTTTTAATTGGGATGATCATTATTAGAAATGTTTACACTGAGAAAAGTGTTTATGAAAACGTTATTAAATCTTTGACTTATGCCTTATCTGCTGTCATGGCTATGACCTTTAGGTAGGTTTTAAAGTCTGTGTATATATGATCAGTACATAGTCTTTGATCTTATTACAGGAGTGGCTTTTAAGATGGATCAAAGAGATGGAAGGCATCATGAGAGGTAACCAAGGCTACGCATACATCTCAAGCCCACACCAAATGTATCTAAACTATATCTGATGTGCTCATCTGGATGAAGAGGATTCAAAACTATAACAGTATCCTTGGTTTGATTTTCAAACTTTTACAAGTGGATCAATTACCAGAGGAAGCTCTCAGAAGGCTGAACATATGGATTAGTTCGGTGAGCTATCCAAGTTTTACAGCAAAGCTCTAGGGAAACCAGTGCACAGGTTCAGAAATCAGCCATTATTTTTTGTTTATTTCCATGGTTGGATTTTATCCAGCCAGTCTGCTGCAGGAATCTGCACTTCTGAACTAAGTAATCATCAGCATAACACAAGAGCATCAGTAATGGAAAGACCAGAAAGTGCTACTTAACAGTGTAAGTGAATACTGGAAAACATGTAACATTTACAGGGTGCCAAGATCAGGACAGTTCCCCATCTCAGAAAGACAGGAAAACATTTTTCATCTTCCACTGTCTTCTTTAGCTTCCTGCAAAACTCCTTATTTAAATTCGGCCTTTCATGTTTTTGCTTCATCCTACTTCACTGACCTTATATCCATTTCCCTTCCTACAATTATAACTTAACAACTTTCATTCTTCTGATGAGTACTCATCATTCAGAGTGAAAATTCAATTTTTATCACCAAGCTCAGTTAAGAAATGGATAAACATGTTAGCATAAAACAGGGAACACAATGTACTTAAATTTTATTTTTAGCCTTACATAGACCAGTAATAATTTTCTAAGAAATTAGCATTTTATCTAACAACATAACCTAAGTTTTTGACCTCAGAATAATAGTGACACAAATATTTTTATATTAACCACCATGTTTATCCTGCAGCATAAACATGTTGCAGCATAAACAATTAAAATGCTTTTTCCTGTGGGCGTGGGATGGGGGATTGTGTGCAAAACAAAACAAAAGCAAACAGAACAATAAAACCAAATCCTTTTTGACATGAAAGAAACACATAATTTTTCCCTAGTTCTAAAATGTATTTCACAATTATCTGTTCCTCTGTGGAAGCAGTTCAGTCTTCTAAATCAAAATACAATTTCCTTCTTTGACAATATTTTTCTCCTTTGATCAGTAGTTTAGATTGTGTTTTAACTTTTTAATTTCCACTGTACCATGTTGTCATTATTCTTTCTTGGGAAAATGCTCAATCTTTGTGAGAACATGCTGTGGTTTGACAATAATGACCTTGGATTAAGTAAGGAAAGCAGAGCCATATCCAAAAGCATGCAGAACAATTATGCTTTTATACCCAGGCAGTGTCACATTAGTGGCTGTGTGCTCAGCAGGAATTAAGGGCTTATCCAACATATTTGCTTTGAAAATTTCACAGATAACAATGTACAAAAACATTAATTTGAAAAACTGGTAGTAACTATGCAGTAAAGCAATAACAGAATTATAGTAAATGGCATATTCAACTAAGTGAATAAATATATTTTTAAAACTAAATAGTCCTGTTTTTCTGTTCCCATTAAGTTACATGTTTGGATAGTATTCATCTGCTTTGGTCAATAATTTACACTGACATTTTTATCTATTCCATAGATCTAAATTGTTTTCTTCTGCCAAGAAAGTCTTGTTACATATCTTCTCAGATGGACCAACCTAAATCACTATTCCTTTCTTCAAAAACCGTCTTTTGTTCTGATGTTCTCCTGCACAGTTGCTGCTTTTATTTCCCTCTGATCTCCACTCTCTACTTATCATTCTTTCAATTTTGTCCAAGTCTGTTACAATAGGTTAAAGTAGAAACTTCAGAAAGGCTTTTATTCCTCCTGTGACACTTTCAAAACTGCAGCTTTCTAGAATGGGCCAATATGGGATACTATGTTTGAGAAGCACTGCCATTCTTGCTATATTGGCGGGAATATATGAAAAATCATTCAAAAAATAATTAAAAATGCAGAAATATATTTGGAATCTAACACTACAGGAAAAATCAGGAGCAAATACATTCTTGTAAATTTAAAAATTGCAGACTTAAGGACAGGTTTGTTTGGTTTTTTTTCCCCCTGTAAGTAAATGCTCTGACCTCTCAGGGTATGAATCTTGTTTCTCACATACTTTTAGGCAATTATGACCACACAATTCAATAGTTCTCTGTGTTTATGTGGAAATCAGTTTAACAAATGTGCTATCACAGAAATCAGATTATGTTAATTCTCAGCACTGGCTCAGTGTTGAACACTGCTTGCATGATTTTTAAAGAAAACATTCAGATTAGAAAAAAAATTAGAAATTTAGGTTATAGATCAGTCATGTAACTGAACAGAATTTACCAGCAAACCTAAAAATTATGCATTAGGCCACCGAGTTTTAAAAAGAATTTTCCAATAATATGCAAAGATTTCATTCCCAAATTCTACTGACACTTTTCTTGAAATAAGCACAATCAGGGACACTTAGTTCCAACTTCATACATTAATGAGCACCTTGAAAAGCAGTATTCATGTAATCTAAAATTAGATACCTAGCTTAGGTCATGTAGGAAAACAAGCTTCTTAAATAATCAGCTTTTTTATTTCTCTGTGAAAGAAAGATTGGAAGATATATAGTATTTTGCATTTTAATTTATTTTCTTACAAAGAAAACCTCGATTAAGAGGTTTCTGCTAGAGGGGTTTTCACCTGGCAGTTTGCTTAAGATTTTGAGAAAAAGAGAGAGAGAGAAAGAGAGAAAAAAAGATCCTCTAAGTTTTCTAAGGCTCCTTAAAATTGAAGACATTGCTTATTTCTATTTTCATACTTCTGGTGTGCTGGCTGCCCAGTATCCACCAAGCTGCTCTATCACTCTCCCTCCATTAACAGGACAGAAGGAGAAAATATGATTAAAAGCTTGTGGGTTGAGGTAAGAAAAGGGAGATCACTTGCCAATTATCACGAGCAAAACAGACTTGACTTAGGGAAACGAATTTAATTAATTGTCAATTAATTGTAACAGAGTAGGACAGTGAGAAATAAAACAAAATTAAAAATACCTTCTCCCCCACCCTTCTTTCCAGGCTCAACTTCACTCCTGACTCTTCCACCATCTCCCTCTGAGAACCACTGCAGGATGGGGAATGGGGGTTGCAGTCAGTTTATAACATTTCATCTCTGCTCCTCCTTCCTCTTCACACTCTTCCCCTGATCCAGTGTGGGGTCCCATGGGCTGCAGTTCTTCAAGAACTACTCCAGAATGGGTCCTTTACATGGCGTACAATCCTTCAGGGACAGACTGCTCTGGTGTGGGGTCCTCCATGAACTGCAGTGCAAATATCTGCTCCACTGTGGACCTCCACGGGCTGCAAGGGGTCAGCCTGCCTCACCACAGTCTTCTCTTCTCCCCTGCATGACTTCCGGGGAGTCTCTGCAATCCCCACTGCTACCAAAATCTTGCCATGTAGTCCAATACAATATTTAAATCAGAGAGCACATTTTTCTTGTCTTTTAAAGTACATTTTTCTAATAGGTTTATAATACCAAGTAATTATTTTTGCTATTTTCACTTCATATTGACTCTTGTTTGGTAAGAAAATGCTAAAAGTATCTTTGCATTATAAAATTTGTCACTTGTATCTGAATGATAAAGATAGAATAATTTGGAGGAAAAGATTAGGTTTAGATTTCATTTTGAAAAAAGGCTGCAAATAACATTCAAATAGAAAGTGTGTAAAGCAAAAATTGAGCTGAATGTCAAATCAAATTAATCACATATGCAGGAAAACTGAAATATATACACTGAAAACTTCATAATTTGACTACAAATTCTCAGTACTCAGGGAAAAAGGAAAAATGAGACAGAGCAACAGAAAGTTGGGTCTGCAGGCTAGAAGTCAAATGATGAAAGCATAATGGAGCAAGAATGGGTAACTGAACCAGTGGGAAAGCATAAGTGGTAAATAAACAGGGAACAGCAAAAGCAAGCCAGTGTATACCAAGATGGGAGGAGACCCTAGGAATAGGAAAAAGAACCTTATACTTCTCTGTAAAATATTGGCCACTCTTGCAATCATGAGGCATTTGAAGATCCCTATATATTACTTTAAAAAACAGAAAGGCAGATTTTCATGTATTACACTGTCCCTTGTTTTCTGTTTAAAGGTACATATTGGCTTTCCAATTACTTATGTCTGAATTCCAAGTGGAAATTCTTTATTACTATTGCTTAACAAAGATGTACCTCTGTAGCAATTCCTTACACTTACAGCCATTAATCCATTAATATTTAATGTCTTGAAAAGTTTACAATACATTGGAGAATCAGAATTAAGATGATTTCTCACTTAATTATCAGACTGGATAATTTATAAGGGGAAAATGCCTATGTATGTTCTATTCTGGTTTAGTAATTTCTTTAAAATTCAGCCAATAGTTATTAATGGCTTACAATAGAAACTATGTCAGGTCCAACTTTGTCTTCCTCACCTCCTTACCCTCCTCCACTTCCCAGTAAAATCTTTGGTTTAAGCTGATATAAAGAAAGATATGTAAAACTATTTGCCATCTGACAAGTGGCAAATAAACTGCAATGAATATAAAATCAGCGCTTTTTACTTGTAAAACAATGCTTAAAAAATGAAACAGGAATAAATTATACCCATTATAAAAATTATTATACCACAAAGAAGCATAGTCAGACTTAATCCATTATGTATTTAGTACCAAGGGGCCTATGGAAAATTACTCACTTTCTTGACAGCTGAAAGTTATTAGTTTTGTTAATAATTATACCAGATCACCATAATAGCAGGCAGTATAACACATATATGCAACTCCCTTATTTAAATCTACTGCTTCAATACCAATTTTCTAGAATAAAGGATGTGGTTTAGCCTTATTCATTTATTATTTCGTATTACTTTAATAAGGTTAAAAATATGATTTTTTCAAGAGTGGTTCAAGAGCTGAATTTAAGTTCCTTAGGTACACCTGAAATTCCATACCAGCAGTGCCAAAAACCCTTGCACAAACAGAAATGAAGCCCATATTATCCCCTTGTTACATGAAACTGAGGAGAAACTGCATCTGAAGAAGAAACTGATGGGAGGACTGGTGGAAGAGTTCCTCTCAGACTGGCCTCACATCAGAGGCAGATCATGGAATTTACTTGTACTGGATTTAGCTGGGATGGAGTTAGTTTTCCTCACAGCAGCCCATGCAGTGCTGATTTGGATTTGGGAGCAAAACAGTGTTGATAACACACTATTCAATGTTTTGGCTACTGTTGAATAGTGCTTGCACAGCCTCAATGCCTTCTCTGTTTCTCTCTCTCTGCCCCCATGGTAAGTAGGCTGGCGGTGGGCAAGAGGTTGGGAGGGTGACCTGAACTGATAAAAGACATTTTAAATACCATATAATATCATGCCTAGAAATAAAAATGAGTGGGTGGGGGGAACCTTCCCAAAGTGGCTGTTGCTCAGGGACTGGCTGAACATTTGTCTGCTGGTGAATGATTGCTTCTGCATAATGCATTCCTTTTCCCTTGTTATGTTTTTTCCTTCACTAATTAAACTTTGCCTTGACCCACAAGGTTTTTTTTCCTTGCTTTGCCCTTCTGATTCTCTTCTCCATCCCACTGGTGGGGAGTGAGAGAACAACTGGGTGGGGGCTTACCACACATTACCTTGTGCTTGGTTGACTCTGGCTGGATGCCAGGGGCTCACTCAAGTCACTCTATCACTCCCCTCTTTAACTGGACAGGGGAGAGAAAAATAGATCAAAAGGCTCGTGTGTCAAGATAAGGACAGGGAGAGATCATTTGTCAGTTACCATCATGGGCAAAACAGACTCAACTTGATGAAATTAATTTAATTTATTACCAATCAAAATCAGAGTAGGAAAGGATAAAAACTGGTGAATCTTAAAAACAGCTTCCCCCCTTCCCTTCTTCCTGGGCTCAACTTCACTCCCAATTTTCTCTACCTACTTCCCCCCAGTGGCTCAGGGGGACAGGAATGGGGGTTGGGGTCAGTTCATCACACGTTGTCTCTGCCGCTTCTTCCTCCTCAGGGGAGGACTCTCCCCCTGCTCCAGCATGGGGTCCCTCTTACAGGAGACAGTCCTCCACCAATTTCTCCAATGTGAGTCCTTCCCACAGGCTACAGTTCTTCACGAACTGCTCCAGCATGGGTCTATAATTTCCACAGGGTGCAGTCCCTCAGGAGCAGACTGCTCCTGCGGGGTCACAAGTTCTACCAGCAAACCTGCTTCAGCGTGGGCTCTTCGCCTCCACGGTTCTGCAAAGTCTTTCCAGGGACCTGATCTGGTGCAGGTTTCCCACAGGGTCACATCCTCCTTCCATCAGGCATCCACCCTCTCCAGCGTCGGGTTGTCCATGGGCTACAGGTGGATATCTGCTCCACCATGGACCTCCATGGGCTGCAGGGGGACAGCCTGCCTCACCATGGTCTTCACCATGGCCTGCAGGGGAATCTCCACTCCGGCATTTGGAGCACCTCCTTCCCCTCCTTCTTCACTGACCTTGGTGTCTGCAGGGCTGTTTTCTCTCACATCCTCTCACTTCTCTTCTCTCTCTGGCTACTGAACCGCAGACGGTTTTTTTCCTTATTAAATATCTTATCCCAGAGGTGCTACCACTGTTACTGCTTGGCTTGGCCTTGGCCAGCGGCGGACACAGGGAAAGCTTTTGGCAGCTTCTCACAGAAGCCACTCCTGTAGCCCCCCCACTACCAAAACCTTGTCATGCAAATCCAATACATACCTCCAGACAATCACAGAAAGCAGCTAGCCCTTTCACAGACCTACAAGTCAAGCAGGTTGCATCCACAAAGAATTGTCATTTATGTCAGTGCATTTTGGCTTCAGTAAAATGTGAAGCAGAAGTTAAGATTCAACTTTGATGCAAGTTATAGAAAAAGATGTCCACCCAGAGATTTTTGTTCATCCGTAACTGTTTTTATAACATCCATGTTTCCATCTCCTAGAGTGCCTAATATCTTTCAGATATCCCCCAAACCAAATAATTTTTATGTTAAACACCTACTGTTAATGTAATACTGCCTATTGTATTAACTATGAAGGTGAGAGAATATTCACAGATATATGCTGTACCATAAATACTGGTGTAGACTGCAGATATCAACTGGTATAATGAAATGTGATTTATGATGTTTAAAACCATTTCAGTAGCTTCACACAGAAAATAAGGTAGGAGTTGCATGCTAAGTGCTTGCTTAGTCAAATGAGACCAGCATCAGAAATCTTACTCTTTTCTTGGCCTAAGTTGAAACACTTCCAAAGCCATATAAAAGAAACCAGACTATCTTTAGTAGTATAAACATTTAGCTTTAAATTCGCTCTCTGATTTGCAGTGAAACAACTTCTCCAAATATGAAAACTTACAGTTCTTTAAACACAGCTTTGGGAGACACTGTGAGATCACACCAGAGACCAGGTTGAGCAGGCCAGAGGTTTTACACTCAGCAGGAACCATTTGATCAGTTTAAGAGATTTTTATAGTAATTTTATAATCATTATTTCTTAGCCTGTGAATTAGCCAGAATGCCAAATTAAAAAACATGTTTCCATTGCAACTTTAGATAATACGAAAAATTTAATTTTATTCTTTTATAGTGAGTTGGCCTTGCCCAATGTACTTCATGATAAAATTGAAATACTTCATCTTCATTTGGCATACGAGCATCACCCTCAGCTAAGAAAATGAAGATCAAGAGCCCTAACATTATCTATGTTAGCTATGTGAGACACAAAAATTAAATTTAGCTACAAAGAAATAATAGCTACTGTCTTAAAGAAATACCTGTTTCTTTCTCTCATTCATTTCTTTCTCTTTCAGTCTCTTTCTTACCTACAATTTAGAGGAGAAACATTTTAAAATGCACTAGAAATTAGAGGCTCTTGATGATTAAGAGCCTTATTTTTCCTCCAACTTCCAAAGTAAAATCTCCCTTTTTTTTTTACTTTAAGATAAGAAATTGCTGACCAGGGTTAAGACAGGTCCCTAAACCCGGTTTCATTTACAGGCTAATAAATATTTAGATCACACCAGAAACATATCTGGTCTTGGAAATGAGATTCCAATTAAAGGAAGGTAAAGTCAGGAAACTGAATTTTTAAAATGAAACACTCATGCAGAACAGAAAGATGACACAGATATTGCCAGACCACATTTTCTATTTTCTTGCTTTCTTTTCTTTTTTTTTTTTTCTTTTTTTTTTCACTAAAGCCTCCACTGTTTAATGTGTTTATAAATTACCTACGGATAGAGTTTGCAGGTCAAACAGTTTTGTTTTTTTTTATCTATAGATGAATGAAAAGAGCCGCAGGACTTCATAATTCTGTGGAATAATGCAAAGCAATATCTGTAGTAAACTACTACTATACACACAATATTTTAATATCTAAAGGATAAAATATAAATGGTTTCAACACATTGATATAATTGGCTGTTAAGAAAGATGTGATGGGAGTACAAGCTACAACTCTGCAAGGTCCTTACCTTCTGACTTCTGGGATGGTATGACAAAATAGTCAGTTTTTTCCATGCTTTTAGTTAAGTATTTGTTCCTGTTCATGTCAGACAGTATACAAGGCTAGAGCTAGACTGTTCTTTAGACTGGTTCATACAGCCATCAAAACAGTCATGCCTAGCCATGATCTTCATCATACACCATATAGCTAAATCATAAAACCAATGAATAATAAAATCTAGAATGCATTCACTAAGAAGCGTGTCTTGTAGAATGATTAAAGCAAAAGCTACCTCAGGAAAAATATGTGGGACTGATGAAAGGCTTGTTTGTTTGTTTGTCTAAGTACGAATAGAGACATTTGAATGAAGCTCAGACTCCAGGACAGTGAAAGCAGACCTGGGTAACAACCACAGCATTTCTATCACTGCTATGTATCCACAAGGACCTCACAGGGTGAGGACATTGTTACAGATATATAAACCCACTCTCCCCAGGGGAAAGCAGTATCTTCACAGACGGGTCATTTATGCTTTAAAGATATTGAAAGCAATAGGATTTGGTGCAATTGGCCCTTAATGTGTGGACTGGGCAACATGGGTCCAGGAGATGTCCTCCAAGATGGAGACAGCTGGCTCCAATGGACCCACTGCAGGACATAGCTGAGCCCCTCAGCCAAGACGGTGGCACTTCTGGGAAAATATATTTAAGAAAGAGCAAAATGCCACACAATAGCAAGGAATGAGGGAAAAAAAGTGTGAGAAATAACCCTGCAGACACCAAGGGGAGAGCATAAGAGGAGGAGTATGCATTTCCAAGCTCCAGAGCAGACCCTCCTGCAGCCCTGGAGGCACCACGCCAGAGCAGATATCCACACTGCATCTCATAGAGGAATCCAAGCTGGAGCAGGCATATCCTGAAGGACTGCAGTCTGTGGATAGGACCGACTCTGGATGAGTGGAGAAATGAAAGGAGGGAGGAGCAGCAGAGAGGAGCTGTTATAGACCAATCACAACCCATATTCTTAGAACCATGGAATCATAGAATGTTTTGGGTTGCAAGGAACCCCTAGAGGTCATCTAGTCCAACCCCCCTGCAGTGAGCAGGGACACCATTAACTAGATCAGGTGTCCCCATCTCCCTGTGCCACTTGGCTGGAAGGAGGTAAAGTTGGGAATGGATGAGTGAAGTTGAGCCTGGGGGCAGGAGAGAAGTGTTGGTTTGATTTTTGTATTTGTTTCTCATCATTCAAATCTATTTTAACTGGCAAAACTCAAATTAATTTTCCCCAAGCTGAGTCTGTTTTGCCCATGAAGGTAATTGGTGAGCTATCTCCCTGTCTATATCTCAAGCAATGGGCTTTTTCATTCCCTTTTCTCCCTCTGTCCGGTTGAGATGGGGGAGTGAGAGTGGCTGACCGGGGGTTTGACCCTCAGTTAAGTTAACCCACTACAAGCAGAAATTCACAGCAGTTACTTAAGTCACTACCAGAGCAGAGGAGGGCACACAACATTAAGCAGATATCTATGCTGTGAGTTTCCCACCTCTAGCTGAGACTGGTGCAAGCTTCAAGCCACTTTCCCACCTCTATTCCAGAACCTAGTGAAAGTGGTAATTGGAGACCAGTGGATTTATGCTATACTATTCAGCTTTAACCCTAGAACAACACAGAACATCACTCCATCTGCACAGGAAGCTACACAGAAGCAATTGCTAGCTAAAAGACAAACTTGTCTGTTACCTTATTGCTGAGTTGTGACTAACTGTTCTCATAAGGGCTTGGGCTGCATGCCGTCCAGCCAAAGAGGAGGCTGCAGACTTGGGTCACAAATGTGGTATATGTGGTACATGTAATTCTGTTTGCAAATATAAAAAAACAATTGTGTATGAGTAAACTGCTTGGCAGTGTGATTCTGCTGAAGATTTTCCAAGTAATCTTACACATTCTTGGATTCACAACTGCAGAATAACAAGGGTAGTTTTTCACTGCATCTGAATTCAGAGAGCTTACTGAAAGGTCCTGTTTACCATCCACACACTCCTATCTTTTTACTTGCAAGCTTGAGCCCACAGGATGAGTTGGCTGATTCACTTGTCTGATAGAAAATTAATCCCCTCTTCCCTCCCACATGCTGAGAAATGTGGTTACTGTCATCAGTGAGCTGAACCAACTCATCCTTCAGGGAAGCTGCATAAATACGGATGATACAGGGGAAGGGGAGTGAAAAAGACTGGGCAGCATCTCAAAGTTATATTGGATTAGGTATGACAGGAAACTATACCTTGGCAAATGTCTGAACAAATGCTTGGTGATCTTACAGGTGAATATTTTGTTATTTCTGTCTGCAATACCTTCAAAATTAGTGTCTACTTGATATTGTTATGTTTTTTCACATGCCTTTGGGATGGAGATATATCTGTAGGTGACATAAAAACCAAACACTGGTTGCTGCCTGAGGGTAAGTAGTGAAACCATATTTGTCCATTCCTGCAATTACACTTAGAATCACTTTGCATATTTACACATCTTTCAGCCCTATTACAGTAAATGCACACTTAGAACTTTACATATGCAAGTGGGTAGATAGGTTGCATCAAGGTGTAACAGGTTGTAGCTGGAATCAAATATCCTGTGAGATCTACTCTTACTGTTAAAAATGTGTGTTTTCATCAGTGGTTCCAGATTCTCTGCTACTAGTAGAAGTAAATGTTATATGACATCATCAGTTACAGTTCTTACTGAAAACTTATTAAACTCCGTAACAAATTTTCATCCAAAGCTGTATACTAATAGTAGATTTTGTCATTTAAGGAAATGAAGCATTTATGGAGTTCATCTATGACCAGATTTTCTTCAAAAGAATTTTCTGAATCAAATGTAATTTAGCCTTAGTAAAATTTCATTGATCCTTCTAGCAATAAGAGAACTAAGAAATATCACAAAAAAGTCAGTTCCAGAAGCTCCTGAGATATCTTTAATCTGTTAGAGACATACATATGAACATTGACTTAAAATGAAATGTGAAAATTACAATTGAAGATGATTGTGCACTCTTAAAAAAAAAAAGGCTGATATGCATTCTTCCTTGAAGAGCTAAATACTTGTAAGACCAAGAAAAAAGGAAAAATTGACCACAGAAATAAGACCTATTGTAGGGAAAGCAGGTTTCTTTCCCTGTGAAACCATCAAAGATTCTGTTTTATCATTGTTCATCAAAATTCAATGGTCTGAAATTGTGACAGATGTTGAATTAATAGGGAAATGTGTATGCTGTATAACAGCACACTTTTCTACAACATGTCCATGGAAACAGTTACTTAGTAAAACATATCAGAAAAAAGTCAGACTTTGTACTGTAATATATATTAGGTATGTCTGTCAGTGTTGCACTGATTTATTACAAGATTAGGATTGTATTAGTGGTGTGTATCAAATACTATGGTTTATGGCATCAGAATTTTCTACTAAAATAAATCTGTAACAGACTCTGCAGTAACATTTTGATTTAAATATCTTTATTTAGGAAGATTAAGCTAATCAAAACTACTAGTCACAATCACTGAATAGATTTCTAAGTGTATTTAGTATTTATAGAATGCTGCAACGTCTATATAAATCATTCCAATAAATCATAGCAATGAGTGCAGCATTATCTTTCCTTTTCCTTTCTCTTTTTTTTTTTTAACTTTTTTGACTGAACACTCAATTCCCATTATCAGAGAGTTCTGTACAAAATCATGTGCTGATGATACGTCACCTTTTTACTTGCTAACATTTCCTGGAACAGACTTAGAAACCACATTTAATTTTCATGAGTATACTTCTTAACTTGTGCATCCTTCAGTTGGCCTTTGACAGATATTTTTTTAAAAGCAGTTGAAAAGAAATAAAATTCCAAAAGGGGTTTTTAAAGTAGTGCCCTTGTTCCATCTGTCTCTTTCTTCTAGCTTTCAATAGTATTAGGCATACAGGCATTTAGACAGTTCTAAGGCCATTACTAAAAGTGTTTACATAAATATAATTCATGAAGTATCCCATTCTCCTTAAAAGGTAGTGAGTAACTTAAATATATAAAACACCTAACATTCTCATTCTGAATAAGTCAAGGAGTCCAATTCTCATTTAAATGAAGATCCCTAAGACCAGCAGTTAAACTTACATGCAAATTAATGTCTTTGCAATTTATTAGACATCTGTTTTGATATATAAAAGGAGTCAACTGTAAATAAGAGCAAAAATCATTCATTAGCGGGAATGAAGAAAAACTCTCTAAAGCAAACATAAATAAGAGAATTTGCAAGTGTTGAAATGTCGGTATCAATACACACTTTAGCTTTTTTTTATGTCGTTTAAGGCAGTTTGTCTGTTTATATTATAATTTTCCACTGAAAATGCTGCCCTGAAAGTTAAAATTAGGGGGCCTGTCTTGTTAGCTGAAGCTTTTATTTAAGGTTCTGGAAGGGCATTGTCTGTGAGAATGCCAAAGCTTCTTGGATTAATAAAGTGATCTAGTTGGAATGGTAATTACCATAAGCAGTCTTTTAAAGTGGCCATGGACTTCTAAGGATCAGGAAATTATTTTTTTTTCTCAAATGTGGTCAAAATTCATGAATCAGTGAGTCTAGAGGAACAGGCCAAGTTACCAGATGATGACACAGTTTTTGCCATGCTGCTGACACCAAGTCACCTAACACCATTAAATACCTTTTATTATTCTCTATGATGTATCAGGGAACAGCCTAGGAGGTAGGAAATGAGGGCTACAAAAATGATCCGAGGGCTGGAGCACCTCTCCTATGAGGACAGGCTGAGAGAGTTGGGGTTGTTCAGTCTAGAGAAAAGAAGGCTGCGGGGAGACCTGATTGCGGCCTTTCAATACCTAAAGGGGGCCTATAGGAAAGAGGGGGAAAATCTTTTTAGTAGGGCCAGCTGCGTTAGGACAAGGGGTAATGGTTTTAAACTAAATCAAGGTAGGTTTAGGCTAGATATAAGGAAAAAATTCTTTACAATGAGGGTGGTAAACCACTGGAACAGGTTTCCCAGAGAGGTAGTGGAGGCCCCATCCCTGGAAACATTCAAGGCCAGGTTGGATGGGGCTCTGAGCAGCCTGATCTAGTTAGCAGTGTCCCTGCTGACTGCAGGGGGGTTGGACTCGATGACCTCTAGTGGTCCCTTCCAACCCAAAACATTCTATGATTCTATGATTCTATGAAATGTAGCCTTAAATTCTGTAATGGAGAAGAAGGAGCTGAAAGTTGGAACTCACACATATACATATGATGCACCACCTGCTCTTTTGTGTAAAAGAGGAGTAGCAGGAGCATTGCTATTTCTGGGAAATTAGCTTTCTTGGTTTCTTTGTAAATATTCAGCATGAGAAATGGAACATGCTGTGTCAAAGCAAATATTTGCCCTTCTCCCTTTCTCATACCCCACTTTTTCATATGTCAACAGAAAATCTGAATATGGATTTAGGTCACTCCAAGGTAAGTTTGCCCTTTGTTTTTAGGGTCTTGAATACACCAAGAAGCTCTGCAGCCCTCAGCCTTGCCCCATCTCAGTGCTATGCCATGGATATTCTTGTACTTTGCTTCCTTATCTTGCTGATCCTTGCTTTGCTGATGTGGTTTACTGGCTTGGCCTTGGAACTGCCTTGTCACTGAGGAATTGCATGGCCATGACAGGGTTGTTGCCCAAACCTGTCACCTCTCATTAGTGCTGCTCCGTCCTCCTTGCTCAAGTTCTGCTGGACTGTACCCTTGCTGGCAAGGACATCAGTCCTCCCTGCCTCATTGTCACCATTGGCTCTTGCTTATGTTTTACCTCATGGAGCAGCCCAACCTTGTTGTTCCGTTGCTTCTGCTTGTTGTTCTTCTTTTTCTTGGGGTTTCTTTATTTATATGTATTTTCTTTATTCAGCAGATAGCTTAGCTGAAGCTAAAAGGTCAATTTATGGAGATTGGGTTCCTCTTATTCCCAATTCAGCAACTTAGTAAAAAACTTACTAGATACTTACTGAACAGAGTATTGCTTGGTAGGGTGCTGATCTACATTTGGTCTCTTATTAAAGATCAGCATTAGGGAAGGATGGAAGGACTTGCCATTTGTCCACAGAAAAGCAAGTCTCAGGAACATATGCATTGTTCAACACTTCTGGAAAAATCCCCAAGGTGTTGTAGAAGTATAAAAAGACACAAGGTGGGTGAAAAAAAAAAACCCATCGAGCCCAAAACTCAAACACACAAACTCATTACAACTTAGGAATCGATGTGCTTCCTTGTGAAAACTTATCTATTTTTGGGTGTGAAAAAATTGTGTCACTATAGTTGTGATGTCACAAGGATAAAAAATGTTTTCACTCTCAAAGGACAAATACTCTGCAGAAAATAAGATAGTTTATGTTTACTATACAATAGGCATGAGATGCACTGGGTCTACCATTTTGCCCTAAATGTTGTCAGAGAAGGAATAACCACAACAAATAGAAACAGATTGCTCAACAACAGTTGCCCCTCCTGATCAGTGCTGTTAGTGACTTGCAGGGGCTTCTCCAAGCATTAGTACAGAACAATGCAAAGGCACATTTAAGCTTTTAATAACACTTTTTCAGTTTTGCTTCTAAGTAAATGTATTTGTGAGGATGTGATTATAGGACTGAGCTTCTGTATGAAGCAGAGGATGGCCAGCTCTTGCTACTCTTTTCCACTAGCACTTTGAGAAGGAAGCAGCTCAAAACAATTCTTCAGCCAGGCTGGCACTGGTCACTGAACACTGAATAAGTTGCCTGCCTATACTATAAAGCTCTCTAACATATGAAAAAGACTTTTAATTTTAAAAAAGCAGGCAATGCTTTAGGGGTTAAAAGCTTGTGAGCTGAACAGATCTTGAATACTTTTGAAGGCACAGAATGTCCACATGACATGTTTTCATGGCAACCCACAGTGCAAGCAAAATAGATGAGTCTGGTGAGGCACTAACTCTGAGCTGCTGCTCAGAGAATTCAGGCTAGCTAACATATTTTTCGAATCCAAAACATAAGCCATGTAGGCATTATAAGACTTAAATTCAGAGGTATTCCAGACCACAAGTAATTTGCTCAGCTCCTTGTCTAACGTGCCTTTATAGCTCTGACTGGTATTTCACACTTCGGGATATACATCACAAGGAAATGCATAATCAGGGCTAGGCACTAGGTGGTGTGGAAGAGCTAGTTAGTAAGGAAGTCTATTTGCAGTTCTTGAATTGGCTAATATTCACCTTCTTTTGCAGCTGATGTAGCAGGATTTGTTCTTCATAATAATTCACCTGGTTCTCTAGGTTCGATCAGGTACTTTGATTTGGTTTTCATATTTGTAGATGCATATTGAGGTGCTGATCTAAGTTGTACTTCTTTCTCCTTTGTCTGGAGTTACAATTATATTCCTGTAAATGAAAACAACATTTGCATGTTGGTTTATCACTGAAGAGCTTCTATAATTTGACCTTGTAAAATCTGAAATGTTTAGGCATGTTTCCAAAGAAGTGTATTTAACCTTAGCCTGTATTTGCCAAGGACTATAAAAGGATTATTTTCTCTTTTTTCTTTTCCTTTTTATTTTTTTTTTTAAATAGCATAAGTGAAAATAAATATGAGAGAAAAAGAAATCATGTGTTAGTGCCTCATCACATCAAAGTGATTTAACCATGGTAAATATAAAGCTAGTTTTCCAAATATTAAATATAAATGTCAAGTTAAAATTAAATATAAAATAAGCTCTTCAATGTTGTGTTGTTTAAAATCACTCTGCTTAGAAGATAAGTGGATATTGTAAATAACAAGTGATCTCACTAAATTAATAATAATGTTCTGCTTAAAAAGGAGACAGTAATATAAGAATTCAAAAACATGGTTTGTAAATAATATTTACTCAGTGTCTTCAGCTTTAACTAAATTAGTCTGAAAATTATATGCAGCCACACTTAGAATAAACAGCTATTATACTGCACAATGTGTACACAAAGGAAAGAAAAGTATACATAGCTATTTCTAATAGATTTCCAGGCCAACAATATATTCTGTATTTATCTGAGGGTAAAATTGACTTCAGGGGCTTTTCTTAATTTTATTTCTAAGGGTAACTGTTCTTTAGTGGATTGATCTCAAAAGTTTTGGAAGTTAATTTTCACTAAATATTCAAAGCAAGATTTCTCAAAATATATCATTATTTCTATGATCTATAAATGCATAATAAAAAATGTTACAGAATCAGCCTCTCCTTAGATATCAAGAAGCCAAACTTTGAGCTTCAATGAGCTTGTGTGACCTCTTTAACAGGCATCTGTGATCTGGTATGACAAATGAGGTCCAGTTCCCAAACACATAGAATTATTAAAAGGATTCAAAACTATATTATGCTTTCAAATATCTCACAATTTTAATGAGTCCATGCTTGTTAAAAGGAGAATTTGGGTGAATATTACCTGAACTAGTAACCTATCCCTAATTTAGATCTGTATCATAATGAAGATAACATTAAAGTTACTGACTTAACACACTTGCTTGGCACCATGGGCACCACTGCTCAAAGAGTCACAGTCTTTACAAGAACTGGGAGTTGACCCAAGGAGAAGACTTTTAACATAAAACTGGCCATAGAGCTGTGTGAAGGTGCAGAAGTAGCACTCTTATCCCTGCATTCGCATCCTGTTAAAAGAAGCCAGTGGACTATTTCAGATTTATTAGAGTACTGCCACTGGCACTGATGCAAAGATGAAAGCTAAGTAGAAAAAATACCAGAAGACTCAGAAAGAATGAAATAAAAGCAAAGGTGGCAAACACTGCAATAAGTAAATAAGCAAATAAACATCCTTCTCCCACCAAACCACAAAATATACATGGCAAACCAGAATAATATGACTTCCAAAAACTGTTTTGATTTAACTATGCATACTTATTCCATTTGATGTATTTATAGCTCTTTAATACTCTCCACCTCCTAATAACATGATTGTTAATATGCAGGGTATAAAGAACAGTACTTTGTGGTAATTGGCTAATCAATCAAAAGAATTCTCATTTATATCCACACACTCGTGGTCTAGGGAGGTAATTTTAATATTCTGCAAATACCTTTAAGAAAACCCCAGGGACAAATTAAGTTAAAAGTGCTATAAATGGCTAGTTTCCTATAGGCATGTGTAGTGTTTATACTCTGCTGTTAAATACTGTAGATTGATTTTATTGAACTTTTTGAGTATAATGAGCATAAATGTTGCATATATCACCATATGGTTTCTACATATGGACAGGCTGCAATTAATGCTGGAAAATGTAATTTGCCTCTTAGTTGTGTTATTTATCTATATGATCAAAGTTAGCTCATTTGCACCGAGTACCTGTATAAATACATGAGTATATGCATAACTGCTTCTGTGTTTAACTACTGGTTATGCAGAATGAAGCCCATATGTAAAATATGGTCAGCAGCACAATCCAGAACAAATACTTAATGTCAAGAAAATTGTTGTAAAAATACTGTGCTATAATAATGTTATTTTTCTGGGTCTTTAATGTGGACAACTAGTAGAAAACGTAATATCCTTCTCATTAAGCAATTATTATTACATTGCACACTACTATCATGTATATAGCACATGTAAGACTGGGCTAAAGTGGGTTTGTTTTTTCTTAATTAAATGTTATGCTCCAATTTCATTCATTGCATTCTCTGCAAAGCACCTGAAAAGACAAGTAAAATTTTTAGCAAGAATCAAGTAAAACCTGGAACTGGAAAATTAAGCAACCAATAGTATTTGTGATCTAGGAGTGGATAATTCACAAAATAATTCTACGGCAGTTCTGACAAGTCATATTGAAATACGCAGAGGCATACACGCTGAAGAAATACCTCTTTCTGTTTCGTCTTAATTTGGAGCACAGCTAGACAGCTACTGTAAATAATTAAACACTTCTCCCCTTTTCTCAATAAAAGGCAACCTGACATTCAGTACAACACAATTTCTGTTTTGTATTTTGTTATCTCCTTGTGTAATACTTTTGCATGGAACTCTCCTCATGCAAAGAAGCCATTAAAATCATCTTTGGCCAAGATAAAAATATCAAATATGAAAATGGTAGGCAGCCAACATTTCTCTTAGATCTTTGTTTAAACCAAAGTTGTTTTAAAATAGTTTTTCACACTTATTAGTAATACTCAAATGTATTATAATATAAGCAGAACTACACAGAGAAGTGTCATGTGATAAAATAGATTCTATTGCCTAAATGTCTATCCTTGTTTATGTTGTTAATCAACTTGTATGATGTCTTAGAATGTCATTAATCTTTCACTTGGTATTGGTGAAATAAGAACTAGTTTAATTATTAGCAAAGCAGTCAGTATGTGAAATCTTCTATATAACACCTTTTCAGTAAAAAATGTACAGAACAGCAAATGAAGGGTAATACAATTATATATCTATGGGCTTAATAATTACGTGTATATATATATGGGTTTAACACTGATGTGTGTGTAAAGTACTTTCTTGTTGGCAATATTTGAAGATAGGATAAAGAAGGTTTAATAAAATTTATTTTTTGTACTGTATATATTATTTAATAATGCAGTATGATACAACATTCCAACAAAGATACAGGTATAAAATTTATGACCTTGAGGAATAGTCTGTGAAACCCTGCTGTTTTAAAAATTTTATGTCAACTACAAATTTTGAAAGAAATTTTTTCCCTTGTAATGAAACTTGCACTAAAACTACATTGGAAATGTACTTGCAAAGTCTGCACACCTGCTTAAGTTATGAAGACTGTTATTAACTGAAAAAATAATAAGAGTCTGTACTAAAATCCACCTTCAACATAACTCAATTAGAGCTAATGAAGTTATGCTAGCAGGACTGTGTTGTGTTTCCATAAGGCTGTCCTACAATTACACATCTGCTTCAAATGCATGAACTAGTGTCAATGGGGAAAAAATGGAGACACGTTCACCACTGGCATAAATTCCCTGACATGTGGAGAATTATGCTCCTGTTTTTCTAAAGTTATTTTAGAAAAGAAATGGTAGATTGTGGAACAGTAGATTGTGAGTTATCTGCGTGGAAAACAGGGCAAACCTGAGGGACAGAATAATTAAATATTCTCCTTTATGTGCCTTCCCTTCCCCCATCATTTGAATTTGTTCAATTTAAAGACAAAGATTTCACTGGCAGTATGCTTCATTTGGCCACTTTTGTTCAAAGTCTCCATCTAGGAAAGACTTAAAACCACTTAATATGCCTGCACATCTTATTCATCCACTGAGTAAAAATCATAGAGTGGAGAATATTTTTCCAGAAAAACTAAAGTTAATACTTAAAGACAGTTTTAAAAGTAATTTAAGAGTTGTAGTATTGGATAATGCTTGTCAGTATATACTGTCTGTATCATCATTAGTACAAATTTAACCAATTTACTTTTGGTCACTCAACTGCAATCAGTTTTCATCCTTACTGCTTTGTTTCCTGTGTATTGTACTTTTTAATTTCAAAACATAGATATCATGCTTTGGATAAAGTCATAAAACCAAATACCAACAACAACCTAGGCCTATATCTATAGCTTAGGCAATTAAAAGAAAAATCTGTTTCTTACAGTACATTCACCATCTTTAAAACCTAAAGTGTCTCATTCAAATACAATAGCTTACTTACACTATCTATTTTGCTTGATGGATAACTAAATCATGTGTAACTCTAAAAAAAAATGCCAGGGCTGATAGATTTCTAACGATTGCTCTGGCAGAGAGATGTGCAAGTGATTAGCACTGGCAATAGTTCTGAACAGCCTGTGTTGTAGTCTTCCTAGCAAAGTTGGAGTAATATGTAAGCAGCTAAAAGTCTAGATCAAGACTGACAGCCTTTCATATCAACTAACAACATCAGTTTTTTTCTATCAAAAACCTCGCAAAACCTGATGCAATCACCGATGCATAAACCAGCCAGTGTGCACGGTGCCTGAAGCATGGCCTTCAGGGGACACTTGCACCACACTCATAGCAACAAAACACACAAAGGGCCACAGTTCTGGGCACGATCAAGAACACACTGCAGGATCACACACTTTCCTTTCTAAGTATACCTCTGTATTGAAGAATTAATCTATTAAAGTAATTCCACTGGCATGCCTTCTGCAAGAGAAAAAAAAAAACAACAAACCAAAACAGATCTTCATCTGCTGCTCCACAGGAAACCAGACGGTACTGCTCAGAGATTGTTGTCTGCTACCGCTGCTTCACAGAGGATCTGGGCTGCTCCTTTACAAGGGACAGAGCTGTCCTAGAAAGACCTGTAAGGCAAACTTGGTCCATACCTGAATTTGAAATTTTTTGTTCTACGTCTCCCAGATAAGAATGGAATTAGGGTTAAAGCAGACTGAAGGCCTGCAGTGGCTGCCATGTTAAAAGACTTTATTGTGCCTGGAACACGAAATAAATGCACAGCATCTTTTTGCCATGCAAAGCTGATACCATTTAGTAACTGGCATGCGATGACATCTCAAGAGAAATGCACAGACACTGTATGGCAGTCTTCACTTCCTGAAGTAGAAAGGGTTTTAATGAAAGGAGAGCAAGACCACGTAGTCATTCATGAGCAGTTGTGGCAAAACACCACCCTACATGAGGACTTTTGTGCTTCTTTCAGGTTTAGTCACCTGCTTTCAATTGTATGCTTACCTTAGAGTAGAGAGCTACCAGGAATAGAGAAAACCCTTATAGAGGGTATCAAGTTGGTTTACTGCAAATCAACTAAGAAAATAGAAAGGAACTAATTTTCAGCTGTTTCAGGGAATCAATTTTTCTAATCATATAAATGAGGATCACATTTTTTTTTTTTAATTTGCTAGTAAGTACAAATAAATGTGGCAGATTAGTCTAAAATTCAGAGGTTGAACAGAGAGCATCAATCCAAGATAATATTCACTGCAGCTTTTAGATATGGAAAAACACCTCTGCATGGTAACCTTATTAGGTCTCAGGAGTCTCTAGGGAAGCAAGGAGGGTATGACTACTCACAACACGTGCTCCCTCATTTATTTTTGGCTTGAACATTCCTGGCCCAGAGAAGGTATTAAATGAATAGCCTGTTATTTATTTTTGCTCATTGAACTCCTCCTTAGAAGAATGAGAAGATGAGTAGAAATTTGAGGAAGAAAAACACTTACCTGTCATACCAATGTTCTTGGGGGTCAGGGCTTGTTGGTGTGTTGGAAACTGTGGATCTTCAGATGCAAACTTCTTCATAATACTAATCAGCCAGTTGAAATCTTGCTAAATATCCCACTTTGACAAATAACCATAGAGTAAGTTAACTTTAGGGTTTTTGTCTGACTGATTTTGAGCATGAATATTAAGTTTACCTTAGGAAGAACTCTATTTTCTGTAATCTGCTTTTGTAAGGAACAGGCATCTTTTAAATGTGCTTGTGTGAGAGCAGGGAATGCTTAATAAGCGTTGCCCTATCCTCTTAATACATCAGCTCCTGGGAGCAGCTCATTTCAGACTTCATGTCTTCGGTTCCCTAAGGGAGACAGTCCATTTCTAACAAGTCCCTTGCACTCGATGATTTTATTTTGGTTAACTGTAACAGTGTCACATGCTTCAGAGATGTGTCTGACACCTACTGCCACCTTACATGTCTCTCTCTCATCCAGTTTCAGGTGTTGTTACATCCCAAAGCTGAACATGACAGTGGTGTGACTTTTTGTTTCTGCTACCAATTAATCTACCATCTCATTTTTTTTTGCCTTTAGGTCTTTTGGTTCCCTATGAGCATGCAGTATCTATCTTTGTCACACAGGGTTGTTTACAGATTACTGGTCATTACCCATAGAAATTAAGCACCTACTCTCTTTTCAGGTCTTTTTCAAAACTAACTTATTTCTCTCAGAATTATTATAAAGATCCAGAACTGTAGATGATTTTATTCATCTTCTCTTTCATTGAGATATGTCTCCTCTATAATTTAGAAGTTGTTTTATTATTTTTTTTTTTTTTTAAGATACATTAAATCTACCACTTGCAATAAAGGAAAAAATAATCCTAAATAAAATCCATGCATAAATCTTGTTCACTGAAACTGTTCCCCATCTTTTTAATTGAATATTTTGAGACGTATACAATAAGCAGGGGTTACTTAATTTATTATTCTAAAGGACACAGAATTACAATAACACACCAAGTCTCTACAAGGGGTCAATATTCACACACCTTGCATTGCACTTTGCACAGTAGGGAAGGACACAGTGTGCCAATTAAGAAGGTACAGGATATGAAAAAAAAAAAAAGCAATCACTTTATTATTCTTTCTTTATAATTGCCAGGGTGAGTCAATGCTATCAGAGATGTCCTGCCATGCAAGAACAACATAAGTTTCAATCAAAGGAAAACCAAAGGCAAACTCTTCAAAAGATAGTTCAGTCACTGAGGGGAAAGAAAAGGAAAGACAGGAACCTTAGATGTGACGCCTCTATGTGCAAAAGAGGAAAAGACAACCAAGCCATTAAATCACTATTTCTTTTTCCTATACTAAGGAACACATTGAGTACCTATTCCACTCTCTTAATACTAAACCTAAGATCATTAACAAATAGGCTCATTACCATAAGACAATACAATGTTTTACACGGGGAGACTTGAGAAACCACAAAGTTATATATGATATTCAGTTTCAAAAACATAGCCTTTTCTTATTTAAAAGAAGTGTAATAAAATGGATATGTGTTTGTATTGAAAATGTACAAGGAAGAAGGGAGAGGAATAATGAGCGTTTGCCATGCTGTTTGATCAAACCAGCATTTTTGATGCAAGTTTCAAATATACAAACAGAGGGAGCCCATGCTTTAAACACAAAATCCCTACAAAGCAGTGCATCTGTTTGTAGATCTTGTACAATATAATACAAAAAACCTCCATGGAGTCATAATATATGATTTTTCTAATCAGTCAACCACTGCAAAGAATGTAGCTCATGTAAGAAGCACAATTTCTGAAGAGTAATCTCATGCCCATTCAACACTATTCAAGAGTTTTATGTCTGGCTGGACAGTGATAGTTGTGACATGTCCTATTTATAGTCTGACCTTTGAATTACTGATTTCTTACCCTGACTTCTTTAGTCTCATCCTGGCTATCCGGCAGTATTTTAAACATTTCTTAAACTACTATCTTTCACAGTTTGGAAAGAGTTTACTATGTAGCACTTTATCTCCTTCCACTTGGAATTATCACTCTGAACTAAAACCCTTCATGTACTTTTTTTCTGATGGTCTGTAAATTTATTGCCTCACTAATGCAGGTTTTTTTTCTGAGCTGTCATTTTAATCACAGTCTAAGAAGAAATGGTCTTTGGTGCTTAGTTTTTTTCTCTCTAATATCTGTGCAGACAACATATTTTTTACTTATTCATTTTTGCATACAAAACATTACAAAAAGTGTGTGGCTAGAATCCTAGTCCTCTACGGCACACATCCTCTCCCCCTACAGAGGCACCTATGACCTTCTGTCTGTCAGGAGGCACATTTGCTTTAATTTTTTTCTTTTTTTCTTTTTTTTTTTAATGTAGAACCTTTCAAGCTTCAGTCACAGTAAACAATCATCTCTTTGCCCTCATTCTTGGGAGCCCAAATGTGATTTCATTACATTTCATTTCTCTCCACAAATGGTCCCCATTACCAGTTATCAGCAGGACGAAAATTGATTCCAGACTGTAAACAAGACAGTATTTTAGCTTCATTTTTAATATGAAATAATGAAGGTTTAAAAAATATTATTATTAAAAATATTATTATTTAATTTGCATCACATACAAAATGAGATGTTGTTTTGCTTTTATGTTAGATATTCAGACACCAAGTGTTGTGACAAAATTAATTGTAATGTTAATTGATGGTCTGCTGCAGTAAACACCAGTTCCAACATAATTAGGGCTACATATTGTATGTTTGAATGAAAAGTATGTAAAGAAAATAGATATTTTCTGACCTAATGAATACTGCATTTATTTTAACAAAAATTGCCAAAGACCATTAATGAAATGTTTTATACACATAAACAGATACATTCTCAAACTCTGAAAGCTACGTTACAGAGATTATTTGGTGATACTTAGCTTCTACACTAAGAATATGCATAAATGACAGAGACGTTACTAGGAGGAATCCATGCAATATTTGCGATATTTTGATTCTTTCTTTCATTCTTAAAGAGGTAACATTGCACAAATTATACTCTAAATATTTTTGACAAAGTCAAATGTTTTTGACAAAGACAAAATATTAATGTATCAATAGAGTATTAATATAAACTATGGAAAGAATACAGTATTAATATAAGTCATTGTAATTAAAAGTAAATAGAATTTAAAACAAAACAAAACAATATCTTTAATCTAAAAAAAACCATGTGGCCACTCTTTTTTTTAAACTGTTATTTAACTGAAGATGTTTCTTCTACTATCAAAATAGAATCATAAAAAATCAATCATCACCTTATTTTTCAGCTAAACCAAAATCTCACTGCTTTTATGTAGTCATTTTAACATGATAATCATTCATTTAAGAAACAAAATATTTCCGAGGGATAGAGAATGAATTTCATCCCCATATGTAATGATCTTTTTGTCTTGGGCAAAAATCAGTGTAACAGTTTTAGTGGTGTAATATTTCTTGGGCAGAAATCCAATAATAGGGAAACCAAGTTATTCAGTTATGAAAGCTGTCTGTCTGGAGACATGCTATTAAACAACACTTGAGCTTTCTGTTTACTTTGGTGGTATTTATAGTTATGGCTGTGCATTTGCGGTTTGCTCTTGCTAAATATTTCTCAAATGCAGTTGCTGTAATAGACAACACAAATCATCATAGCTTCAGTGGTATTGTTTTTCCAAGAAAGAAAAAGGAGAGGCAATGGGGGACTTCTGTTGCTGTTCACTTTGTTTCTAGATCTTATTCTTCAGTGTCCTGTTGCTTTATAAATAATGCATTTATATTACTTTTTATAAAGTTATATATATTCCCCAATATTATAGTACCTGAACATCCTGTACATGAATGCTTTTATGCTCATAGTTACTTCTGAGATAGAAAACAAATGTAATCCTGATGTAGAGCTGTGGGACCTAGTTTGCGGGGGGGGGGAGTCTACGGGGTTTTTTTATAAAAGCAGCCAACAGCTAACCTCAAAATTATCCTATCCAGCTTCCTATATTGCAAGCACACAAATGAATTCAAGGACTGGTTAAAGTGCCCTCGAGACCATGCAAGAATCCATATGATCATGCAGTAGGTAGGCATCCGGGCAGGGCAGGCAGGTGAAAAAAATCTTGGAGAACTTTACCATTCTGGTCATTCATAAAGGCATATATATAATCTGGCAGATCAGGTGACCATCAAAGACCACCAGAGATTAGTGGCAGACCAGGGAAGTAATTTCAGCCCTCCGTAACACAGGCAACATCAACTCATTCTTTCTAGTCCTCTTTTAGATTGTCAATAGCTGCAAATACAGAGCTTGTGTGGAATTCAAGTTTCCTAAGATTTTACTTAAGCTACTCAACACTACTATATTTTTATCAAGCTAATTCAAATAAGAGAAATATCTGCACAAACAGTCTTGCTGTGTTCAAAAATGCAGTCTTAAAATCAAAATCAATAATCCATCAGGCCCTCTCACCTCTGAAATGGCAACATTAAAATCATAGGCTACAAAATAACTTGTCCAAATCACAATCACTTTTGACACCCCTAACCTTTAAGTTGTTATTGCCTGAAACGTAGCTTCCTGTTTGCAAGCCTAACCTTAGGAGTAAATCACCCCATTGAAAAGCTCTTGTAACCGATGAGTAGAACAAGATAAAATAAAAGCAGGTGTAACTATGGCAGGATTAGAAGCCAGTGCAAAAAATATATGTTGTACCATGTTTCACTGCTGCCCACCACTGAATACTAGCAAAGAAATTAAGAATTTTGCCCATTTTGTTCAGCGACAGAGAGGGCAGAAATATTTTATGGAGGGCTGCTCCCTGGTAAAAATTATCTTAATCCAAAGACTCCAAGCCTCACAGGCATCTGAGATGGCCTCCTCCAGGGAGCTCAGCTCAGCTCCTTGAAGGGATGCACCCCTTCAAAATGGAAACCAAAAACCTCACAAAGCCTTCGGGTCCAGGAGTCTGAATGTCTTAATTGACCTGTAGACTAAGCATTTGGTGTACCTAAACACTGGGAAAGACCAGAATTTTCCTATATTTCTCCAAGGCTACCTGCCATCACTGTTTTCAACACAGAAAGATACCTCCTAGGGACAGGATCAAGCTCTTCCTGCACAGCCAGGTCAGCTGAAGAAGAAAAGACCTGGGAAGGGAGAGAGGGAGAGTCTGATATCTGCTCACAAACTTTACTGAACCTGAACTTCCAAGATTGTTGCCTAAATGTTATGTTGCTACAGTAGAACATTGTGGCTTTCCAACATTTTTTTTCATCATTATGATGATAGATGTAAATGTCACCCTCTATCTATTGGGAACATTTTTTCCCTATTCCTAAGTAGCTGATTCTTTATTTTTTGCCTCTGAAATACAATAAAATACTCTTAAATTAAGTACGCCTTCTGTGCACAGTTGATAATATTATGATCAAAATAAAACGACTTATCTCAGAAACATCTAAGCATGAGTGACAGTGAAAATAGGCATTGATCGTAACTTGAAATGTGAAAGCTCCTTTGAGGTTCTAGACACAAAACAGCTACCTCAATCACATATCAGTTAAATTTTGCTTTTCAAATAAACTGAAGGGTCAGAGGAAGGCAGGTAAGAGATCTTCACAAAAGCTACAATGCACTCAGTTGCCTTGCATTGAACTTAATTACCTTGAAGGTCCATGTCAATACCAGAATGGATCCCCTGGGCTATTAGCATATTCCTACTTTACCACAGAACGCTTCTGGATAAGGTACTGGCTCTACACATTGCCGGGCTGGTGCAACAAGGTGCTCAAAAAGTGATTTACATCCAGATTTGGTGCATGCTCAGGACTGGTACTCGTATGCTACAGATAGGCTTTCCAAATGGGAGACACCTATGGTTGGGTTTTTGGTTTGAGGCTGCAAAGGGGAGCGAGTGGAGCGGAGTGTTGATGCCTGCAGCCACAGAATGCTGTGACTTCCCTTTCCTCTCTTCACTTGGGGTGATGATCATTGGGGCGTAGTTCATGGGCCTGCAAGTGCCTGGCCTCCCAGGTCACCACAAAAGGCCAATGTCATCACACAGGAGGACAGACAGAAGTGCAGCCCAGTGGGAACAAACCATCCGCCATGGAGGAACTGCATGTGTCTGCTCATCACATGTCTTTTAATATTCAAATCTACTAACATCAAGGGCAAATAATCAAAAATACATAAAACTAAAAATGTTTAATGAGAAAGTTCTATCACTTTTCTCCATCAGAAAACTCAATTTCCCATTATTCTAAGGGCTAATTTCTCACCCCTAAAATATTTATTTATTCACTCCTAAAGTAATCTTAAATAGATAGATCGATCAATAGATAGATAGACAGACAAATAAATCTACTGGAACCTTTTTGTGTTTGTTTGTTTGAATTCCTTTTTTAATTCCTAGTAAATGTTTATGCAGTTTTAGTAACCACTTAAGTGGAAGTGCAAATACTGCTTATTACAAACTGCACAGACTCAGGTGTAAGCTTTTAAATCCAATATATTCTTGTAATCCAACACATGCTCCCACTTATGAGTTCATACTCTGCATTCAGCCTGCAGAGAAATAGAAAGAACTTGTAAAAAAGACCTCTCTCAAGTTGCATAAAGCTTTCTTCCTGCTTTTATCCTGAAAGATCAGATATTTTTTTCTGGATTATGTCACTGCTTCTTTTCTTCTAGAATTACACCTAGCTTGGATCGTGATTGTTCTGTGTATTTTATGATATGAACATAGATGTACAAATGCACAGTTAAATCATCAAATCTTATCTTTGCCACAAAATTCCTGCTGGAGGATCCTTTATTGTTAACATGTAAACCACAGAAAATAGTCTGCCTTGTCCATGTATGGAATCTGACTTCAAACAAGATGTCCTCTAAATATCAGTCCCTGGTTTTTACTCTAAACACTAGAGCCAATATCTCTTTCTTCCTCTCACCTTCTATAACTGAGTGCCAAGATCATATCCTGCTAGCACTCATCAGTTAGGGGATTTTAGCTAGGTTATAGGAAACTGAGCAGGCATAGTCCTGAAAAACACTGACTTGTTTTGCATTCTGATCCAACAAGGTAAAGATTTCTTGCACACTTCAATACCTTGACAAACAAAATGTACCTGAAAATTGGAAACCTTAGGTAATAAGAAGTTTAGACTCCTCAGTCTCTAATGTCTCCTGTTAGCCAGTTTTATCTGTGTGTCTGCCAGGTACTCATACGTATCTATGTACATATACATGCAGACACACATATATTTGGCAGGTGCAATTACAAACCAAATATACACACTGTTTATTTCTTCATCTCATTATCCTTCAAATTAATCTTGTATTTTTCTGTTCAGTTATTTTACCAGCTGCCACTCAGTTTGCTCCTTACATAGCAATATCTCAGCGGAGGTTTGCTCACCACCCTACATTCAGGCTAAACAGAAGGAAGAATTAAATCTCTTCTAAGTGCCAATTAAATGCTGAAACAGTGGGCTGCCACCATCCACAGCAAGGTGCTGCTTGGAAAGGCTAGTCAAAAGGTAAGCTGTGAGAGCAAAAACGCTGGCTGGAAAAGCAAAGGCAAACATGGGATCCCCATAGTGTGAGTGGCTGCAGCTGTGTGAGGGAAGCAGCAGGCCAACAAGCAGGCAGTGGGTGATGTGTGCAGCATGGACCTGGGAGAAAGCGAAACAGCACATTTTCCATTGGCCAAGATAATCACACAAAAGGAAAATGCAGGAATCTTAGCATGTAAGATGCCTTCCCTGCTTGGTCCTAACATACTGAGAGAAAGGCGAGATGATTAAACAAACAAACCTATTCCCATGAAACATCAGAATCATACAGTAAATTATTTTTATTCTGGCAATCAATTAAAAAGGCTTCGTGTACTGCTCAGGCTGAAAGGGATGGTGGTTTATATTGTTTACTATCACTAGCAGTGAAGTCAGTGAAGTAACAATAAAACTTGCTACTTCAGTTTTTGTTTTCGGAGAGCTGACAAGTAGAGTGCCTCTGATGGCATTCATTCCCACTGAATAGGTGGGAATGTATCATAAAAATATTTTAAAAGTGAAAGACATAGAAAGTATCTGCTTGTTGCAATGAGTTTCATTAATGTAAATGAACTGACAAATTGGAACACTGTCTTTATATTTATATTATTTTTGTAGTATAGTTATGTAGTTACATTTTACATTGATAATGATTTAATTTATAAATAGTTTCTCACATACGCCCATTCTTATATATCTTTCATTGAAGTCTCGTGAAATATTTCCTGAATCCACCAGTAACTACTGTCTGCCAAACCTACTATTATAATCAGCGTGAGAATGTGGGATTTGATTTAGCTCAAATTCTGCTTTCAGTCAGAAGCCCTCTTTCACTTTCTTTAACAGATATTTTGGAGAAGTTGATATGTTCTGCTTTTTAGCTCTACTTGCTTGCTTCTATTTTAAATTGTATAACTCTGTAACTGGAAAAAAAAAACCAAACCCGCACCTTCCTGATGAGCCTCAAATTCATTCTTGCTTGTGAATGTGATCATATCCTCAGTTTAAGAAATAAGACTATTTACCAAATACCTTGCTAATTTACTCTGGGAAATTTGTTAACAAGGTAGGATTTGGTTTTTAGCTGACCAAAGCATTATTGTCTACAATAGTGCAGGTAGTTTATTAATTTTTATGAGCTCTCCTGGGACTGGAAAACTATTTGTCCAAAGCTCATTCATATTCTTCTCTGATGCTATCAGATGTTCATGACTGGAATCAGTTGATATTGTAAATGTTCTGCCTTTCATGCAATTATGTGTGCATGTGCTATTATCTTGAAAGGTTTAATAAGAATTAACTTCTCATCAGCCTAAGAATTGCATATAATGAGAGAAGAAGAAGACAAGAAATGGGAAAGAGTAGGAAAGTGCTGATAAAATATAGATTCAGGATACTGACATAAAACATTAGAGTAATTTGTACCCATTTTGATTCTTATCTAGAGAATTGTGAAAAATCATTGTTTTAGCTTCCAAATTCTTCTTTTTTGAACAACAACAAAAGCAAATCACAATCAGTCTTTTTCTTACATGAAAAAAAATTAAAATATATGTTACAGAAGTCTTTAATTCCAACCAATTTTTCTATCACCACTTTGGCAAACCTGAGGGTGACTGGTTTATTCATGTACCTTTACTGTTGTGTCAGAGTGGTTTGATGCATAATACCACAACTGATTCATGCTATGACAGGCTCCTTCCATAGGAACGAAGTTATATAGTCACTTTTCACAAGCTTATATATGAGAAGCTATTTCTACATATTTTCACAGAAATCTTCAGAATTAAATCAAAACTGCTTTAGTCATTTGTAAAGAAAGTACATTAACAGACTTCTTTCTCAGGTCTTAGTTTATCCCTTCAAGACCTAGCACTTCTAAGCACTAGATCAGCATGAGATAAATGTTAAATGAATTTCTACAAACCAGAGTCACAAGGACAATGTCAAGCCCAGCTTAGATGAAATGCAATAGCACCATTCAACATAACCTGTCTCTCCTTCTTCCCCAGTCACTGCCCTTTTCCTGTTATTCTGATGAAAAACCTAACCACATCTCCCTCCAAAAATTGACTATAATCACATTTTTCCCTGTCTTTTCTGAAGAGCATGGAGTTCAGGTGAAGTTGAAAAGCAAATAAAAAGCTATGGACCTCTAACCGAGCATGCCTAGCTACCGTCTCGTGGGTATCGTGCAGGCTCCAGGTCAAGTACCTCTGCTCATCTCAGACACTGCAAGCCACGTAGAAAGGTGCACACACTCACAAGGGAGGCCCTGAAGCTATGTGGCATTCCCACAATGAAAGAATAATTTTTTTTCATTGTATGTTTGCTTAGCACAAGGCATCTGAACCCAACATTTGGTCTTCAGATCTTGCCAAAATGTTAAAGTAGTATAGGCTTACTTAAACTTTTTCAGGGAGAGCTGAGCTTACGCTCACTGCTCTTTGAGCTGTTTCAATGCAAGTCAGCTCCGACTAGAAAATCATAGGAGACAAAGCGGAGGGCTCAGGACAAAAAAGCTAATTTCTTTAGTAGCACATATCTTGTGCACAGCAGTGTACAAACACAACCCTGCTAACACAATTGATTATATCTAACCAGACTTAAGTTAAAGCGTGTTTTAAAAGATTTTGCATTTTTTTTTTATAATTATAACCTTGTAAATGTGTATGTACTGTGCCAGATACCCACATTTTAAGCAAAGAATTTAAGTTTGCATTTTATTACTGGAAAACAGAAATAAAGTTAGCTATGTAAGAAAAAAAAATATGAAAACCAGAAGGAAGGTTTCAAGACGGTTCATTATTCAGTTAATGTGTTCATTTAAATTGTATATATTATCCTACTTTATGATTTGTGCATGCGCAACAACACTGTGGCAGAATTCATAGAAAAACATGACCTACAGTTCAAAGGTCTTCATACATATTCATTAAACCTGTCCTGTTTATTCATAAGACTTACACAATATTTCTATGAAACATTGACGTATTTTTTTACCATATCACCATACTTAATATTACTTTTTGTGTCTCAGAATAAGAATTTAAGTTAGATTGTTTTTCATTTACTTCAGATTAAGAAGATCAGAATTAATTCCTCAAAGTTTTCACAGATTGGAAAATAGATAAGGGATGAAGATTTATAGATTTATTATAAATCTCGTGCAAAAAAAACCCAAACAATAATTCATACTCTTAGCTTTGAAAGCACTACATTTACATTTCAAGAAAATTAATATATATATATATATAAGCTGATTTGGTTTTATTTCATTTTATTTTTGCATCCCAAAGGCAAGGACAAAATTAGAAATTACTAATACCACGAGATTGTGTGTTTGAGATTTATTCCATCACAATTTAGTACCTGCAGTAATTAGGTTAACCGTCAGACTATCCTAGACTACTTTTCTGTGACCTCTAAGCAGTGATCTCAGTTCCTCTGTGTTTTCCACGCATCCTCAGAAAGTGATGAGCTGTCCTGTTCTTGCACATTCATCCAGGGTTACCTTGGCAACCACTTGATAAAATGGTGCCATAATGTCTGTCCAGCTTTTTTTGCTATAGCATGAATTTATAGACTAGACAATTTCAAAAGATGGTTTTCCCCCCTAGGGTCTGTAGACTCAGTATAGATTTCTTCCTATCTTAATAGCAAACACACTACTTTCCTTGCCAATAATCCTATGGCTTTTATAGAGCTACTTCCCACATGTGTATGCAGGCATAGACTTGACTGCTCTGGATTCTATCAGATGCATTTACTAAATACTTATTTTTAGCCTAGGTTTCTCAAATTTATGTGACCATACTTTCTACAGATGGGTTTGTCTCTGTTCATCTTAATTTGAAATTCTGCTTGCCCCTAATGTTTAACCATGTGACAATTTTAACTAAATTTTAAGGAAGATAGGGATGTCAAAGGTTATTAATTTATTTTATATTAATTTGGTATAATAATATTATGAAAGAATATAATTTAATATTCATTTGATCTAGTGACATACAGAAGACAGATTTCAAAGATACTGTTTTCATACACAATTACTGAACCTGAGCAGCTGAAGAGAGGAAAGAAAAAGAGACTGTATTATTGCCGTCAGTGAGGGAAAGAACGCGCTGTGCGCTCAAAAAATGTTCATGGATCCTGGAACACCAAGAAACGTAATTGGATATTGTACCCTGTTGGACACCAGGTAATTAATTTTGAGGGGTTTCTTCTTTGAGGTTTCTGTGGTTGCTAATGAAGGTCCAAGTCACACTGCAGGCGTAGTAGAACAAAAGTCCATTGTCAGACATGAGAGAAATTAACTGAAAACCCGTCCAATGGTGCTGCTTCTGTTTTTTCATCATGTTTATGGTTTCAAATTCTTCAGTATTCACAGAGTTTAAAACCTTGCAAACAAATTGGTTCTGGTGCTGAACAGCTTGTCGTAGACCTGCCTGATCAGCAAGGCAAATCCAGCAGTGCTTTCCCACTGACCCCGAGAAATCTTCAGTGAAGTTATCCAGAGGCTGAACCAGTGAGATCTGGCATAACTGCTTCAGTTCTTCTCAGAGAAAATGGGACTATTCAGGGTGGGGATGAGGGGATCCTTAGAAAAGTAAGCCTATGTGGGAGAAAGTAAAATTTCACTTACTTCCCATAGACAGTAAAAGAAGTTATTCGCAATGGCTATTTTTGTGAACTGTTTCTCCCAGTAGCTGATCAGCCATATAATTTCCATGGTAAATTATTTTGATCATGTTATTTTAAAGTATTTTCATTTTAGTCAAAACTTCTTGTGACCTGCATTAATTGCTCTTCCTGTTATGTCCTCTCATCTTTTAAGTACCACTTATATAATTTTCTTTCTCTTACCTGATAAAAAGAGAAAAAAAAAAAAGACACTTTATACAATGTAAACTGTGGACATAAAGGCAGGCCTCACAGTAACACATTCTGATGGTTTTTAACTTAGAGTCTTGGACACTCCCTTTAGCATGTAATTTCCAACTCTAAGAATATCTAAAGTGATGTACACTGAGTTTGTCAGGACTGAAAGCATGGGTGATAGGTCTAGGAGGCAGGAGGCTGTGAAGATGCAACCGGAACATTTAAGAAGAAGTGAAGGAAGAGGGATAAAGTCTTTTTCTCCTCGTTCATTTTTTGGTTAGAAGAGACTCCAATAACTCTGTTGCATTGAAACCTATAGGAGAACAGTAGCATTGAAAGCTCAGGTTGCTTTCCTAGCCTGTTAACTTCATATGAACGTGCTTTTTTTTTTGTTCTCCAGGTATTTTGATTCTTACATAGTCCTTCCCGCTTTAAAGTCAGAAAGGCTCACCAGAATTAATGATTTTATTCTTGGAAGTCTCCAAGAAAATAAGACTGGTATATTTTTCATTTTTTATTTCTGATACAGAAAGAGAGTAAAGTTATATCTATTTTGCATGACAGAGCATAATATAAAAAATATTGAACAAGCTTTAACAGGAGCTTTGCATTCATAGTCACGTGTAGCTTTACGTTCATAAAGTCATAATTAATTTAGGTCGCAGAGCAGCTTGAATGGATATTATGTCACAAATGGTACAATTTTCCTTTTTAATTATTACAAGTCTATATATGGTACCTTCAGCCTTTTTAGCACATCAGTAAAGTGTTCACTGCTCTTCTTTTTCTCTTTTTTCTATTTGTTATGTTATTTTTTTTTTTTACTATTGACATGGATAAGCTAATTTTCAGCTTCTATTTAACAATAAATAAAACTCCAGGGATGTCTTTATTTTTTTATACTAGTGCTTCCGTAATCACTTGACAACTTGTAAAGTGGGAGTTGAGAACTGCTGAGGCTGAGAAATCCTGCTGCAAAATTAAATGTGTAAGAAATTTCAGTGTATGGTTTGTAAAAAGAGAAGGATGCTTGGGTACTTGAAATAGACTAGGTGAAGCCTCATCCACTCAAGTACTTTAATATGGTGCAGTGACCTGAGGAAGCACTCTCTTCTCTATGCTGAAAGAAAAGACCAGCTAGCTTCAGGACAAGAACTAGAACTCAAACCTAAATTAAAGATTACAGTAGCCTGAACGAAAGACACATTAGGGCTTGAATTTAATGTTTTGACCTGGGGAGATATTCTAGGGAAGTTCAAAACTGTATGATATATGTAGCTAATCACAACCTGTTTCTCTACAGGTGCTGCACAGCAAACACTGCTGTGCTTTTTTGATTTCAGAGCTGGCTCAGTGTGTAGCAGGCTCTGTTGCATTGCACAGACATGTTCTACCTTCACTTTCTGAGGTTTCCCAGAAAATCTAAAGTTAAAATAAAAACAGATTTCTTAAGTCAAAGCTAGTGCCTTAATTAAAAAAAAAAGAGAGAGAGAGAGAGAGAGAGAGAGAATAAAAAGGGTTTGTGAATTCTAGTTGCCTATTCTTTCCACAGGTAGTATTAGATTTAATTTTTTTATTATTATTATTAAACAGCTAGAGAAAATGCATCAGGCTCAATTTATCTAGCATTACCCATGCAAATTGGAATTATCAACAACGTTGGTTTTAATAAAAATTAATAGAGTCACACAAGGTGGACTAGTGAACTTCTGAGGTTCTTTTCAACCATGCTATACTATGATTCTGTGATTCTATTTGACAAAACCTGAAAAATCTAAAAGCCTTTGGGCTTTAACAAATCAAGATAAAAAGTAGATATCAATTTTTTTAGGATCTGTCTAGATTAAGAGATTTGTTATGGAAAGTAAAAAGTAATTATTATCTACTGTTTATAGTAAGCATACAAATATGTGGAAACCTGCAACAACCTCAGCAATTTCTGAGCATATGTATACTACATAGAATTTCCTTTTCAACAAGAAATACATCTACTGCTGTTAATTCAATCTTGAAATATTTTACAGTATTCTTTGTTACCATAACTAAAGGAAATCCTCAGTCAAAACATTCTGAATTGTTTGTTTGGAGCTTGAAACTTTATTTACAAAGGCCCACAAAAACTATTCTATTTTAATCATACCAGTTTCCTTCCAGCACATGGGAAATTTACCAGTCTTTTTAACTAAACAGTTATTCACAAGATGGAGTTGTAAAAGGACATGAACTTTAGTTTGAAAAAGAAGACAATATTTTGCTAAGCAATGGAAATTCTTTTAAAATTAATTTCATTGATAAAAAAAAAATAAAGGGACCCTTTACCTTTGTTGAAGTAAGAGCTATGTTGAAATTAAATTATTTTCTAGTAGCAGCAAGAAGTTATTTTACAAGCAAGTATGATGTTTTCTGTTAGCAAGCCTAGTGAGATGTTCACTGACAGATGGCCACAATGTCTTCATCCTCTTTTGTATTTCTTATACTGAAACATCTTCAGCATCACTTTCTGTGGAGAACCCAGAATTCCTTCCTTAATAGATCTGATGGAGCATACCTGTATACTAGTCAATGTAGAGCAAGAGTTTATAGATATCAGAATAAGTCCTTTGAAAATATAATTACTTACCCACCAAAATAAGAGTTATAACTGGGGAAAGGAAGAATAAGTTCCTGCAGTTTGGTGCATTTACCCGAGTTGCCACGTACTCAAAATTACTCTTCACCTTTATTGTAACGACACAGATTTATTCTACATAATTTCCAGGACACGTCTCCTCACATCCTAAATAGGGCAGGTTGTTCCTTCTCATGGAAAACATTAACATTTTGAAATTTCCAAACTGTCTAATTTATTTTGGTTTTGTGCTACCACACTATTTTCAATAGTATTCGTGAACCCTAGAGAATTTATAGTGAATTTACAGTTCTTGGTCACAGAGCAGCCAGTCTGGCCAACTACCCAGTTCAGAAGATAAAAACTGAGATGCTTCATCACCCCATCTGTGCTACTGAGCTGGCAGAAATTCAAGGACTTTCAGAACTATACTCTTCAGATTTCTGTGAAATCAGAATTGGCAAAACATACTGTCATAGTAAAAAGCAGTCACTCTGCTGAACTGCCAATTCTAAAATTACCTTCTCTATCACTTATTAATTTTTAATTTCTCATCCCTGTCAAAGTTCACCTAGTTAAGCTAAGTCCTAGCTATGTGAATTACATTATTACTTCATTATCATGGCTATTCAGAAGATTAAAGAGGAAAGGAGACTTAGCTTTTCTACACTTATCTATATGCAATTTTCCAAAAGCTGGATGCAGATTCAGAAGTATGGAAAGAGAAAGCAGAGGCTGTATGCATGCAACTTGCCTCTTCCAGATGGAGGACTAGGAGGATTTCAGCTTGTCAGTATCTGGAACCAGAGTTCGTTCTTCCCTTGGTGAACCAATAAATTTCAATTAGTAAAATGGTGAAAGCCAGTGACATGCTTTCTAAATGACAGAAGTTACTATGATTTCCATTTCCTTTCAAAGAGGGGTCCTGAGACAGCTCATGCATGATACATAGCCCATAAGATCTAAGAGTAACTCTTTGCCTTATTCTTCCACAAAAGCTATCAATAAAATAGATTGTATTTGGAATATAAATCCAGAATAACATCAAATAAATTAATGTAAATTAAGGTTAAGATGCAGGTGGTTTTACTCACTGTAAAGTTTGGGAAAACAGTCTTCCTTAGCTGTAACTAGGTAATAGTTTACAGGACAAGATGTTTTCCTCTGTCTCTCTAAATCAATAAAAATAAACACAAGAAAAAAAACCCAACATAAACTCAGAGTTATGTCTTTTTTTAAATGTAAATACTTTTCAATGTCCACCATTTCTAGTAACTGCTATACAAATAACAAGGTACAGCTACCTAGTAGCTGGTCCACTAGTGGTTATTATTACTTAGAACCAAGTACATCCCCCTCTGTTCTGCCCTTGACATTTTCTTTCAGCTAGCTTCTTTATTTACCTCTGATGCTTTTGTATTTTTCAAGCTCTGGCAAAAAGTTGTGGAGTGTATTCTATTGTCATCCTTCTGTCAAGCAGTAACTGGTATTTTGGCCTTTTTCTGATACAAGGAGAAATAGTGACATGGAGCTCTATTGAGCTTTTTTATTTATAGAGTGTATGGCCTTGAGCAGCTCCACATTAGGGCACAAAGACACAAGAAACCCTGTTCTTTCAGAAGTCTCAGCTCAAACACCAAGAAACAGAGCTCTGAAAATTATCCCTAATTAAAACTTCGGGGAAGAGCAATTTCTTCATGCCTTTACCAGAATGCACACCAAGAACCTGTGTCACACAAGTAATAACAAAACAGTGTTTGTTCAGCTAATGTACACTGCTTACATTAATTTAAAAAAATGTAAAATCATGTATAAGATTTCCATCTGATGATCCTCACAAGAAAAATATTATTTTATCACAACACAACCTTACTTTATATGCCCAGAGACCTCAGCCAAAGAGCATTGCTAGAAGTATCAGGATGAGAATTCTGAAGGAAAGAGCCATGACCAGAATCTTATCCTTCAGTCAGGCCACTGATGTGCAAAGAGATACTTAGTCTTTTGCCTATGTGAAGAACTGAAGCCTTATTTTACTAAAGGTGTATAATCTTTTCCTATTGCCTACAGAAAGCCCTAGTCTTCTGCTGTAACTGGCAATTAAACTGCTACTTCCAGACCTCTCAGCCTTTGTTGTAAGACTGTATTTACTTAGGAATAATATATATATTATAACTTTTCACCTTCACATACAAACATACACAAAATAGTTTCCTTCTCCTGTGATTTCACCAAATAAACTCTTTTGTTAATGTACAGGTCTCTCTCTGCATCCATAACAGAAATACTTAGTCAAACGTCTTTTTCACCTTATCACAAACACCTTATCTCATATGTCCTCTTTTCTCACTCCTTTTCCAGTAGTAGATGGAGAATTTAAAGCAATACCAGACAAGCTCATTGCTGAAGCAGCTCCACAGGTGGTGTTATAAAAGGTGCTCATCAAGTGCAGGCATGCAGTTGCCTGCCACCCATGGAGCTTGACTCACTCATGTCCACCTTGGCACTTCCATGCTCAACTGTGGTGATTTAATGGCAAGAAGAAAGATAAGGAAGGACAGGTTTCTTTTTATCCCCTACTTCTTCCTCACTTATATCATGTGATCTCTGCCAACTTTAATATAGGGCCAATTTAATTCATGGAATGAAAAAAAAAAAATCCAAACCTCTCCTCTCTTTTTCTGTTAAATGAAACTATGTTCTTCTAAATGGCCTAGAAACTTTAGATATCAGAAGAATTGCTCATTTATCTACCTTCCCCTAAAACGCAGGCCTCCTCCTGAGCCCACTGAAGTCAGTAGAAAGATTTAGATTGAGTTCAATGGCTTTTGGATGAGGTTTTATGAGAACACTCAATTCATCTCACTTCTCTTATTAGCTCTGCAGGTTGCTGTAGTATTACTAAAAACTCTCATCTACAAATAAAGAGCAAGTATTTAACACACAGCAAACCAATTAATTTCAAAATTGCTTAGGGATTTTTTAATTCAGCCTTTTACATATGAGATTGTTTATACTGGAACTCTTATTTTCTTTCACATAACCACTGAACAAGAAAACTGACAGACTTTAACTCAGTTTCTGTGAGCATCTCTGCATGCAAGAAAATGCTAAATGGAAATTTTAGGCCATGTGCATGAAAGCTCTTTGAGGAGGTAGTTTACTTCACCAAACAATTATTTTAAAGAGATAATTCAGTATCTTAAAGTGATTTATTGATAATACATTATTTTTCAGTCAAGGCTTTAAGACATTTAGCTTATTCTTAGCTGAAATGACCTCTTTTTCTCCTTTACAAGACTATTTAACAGCATAGTAGGACTGCAGCCATTCTCTGCTCGCTATTTCCCTGGAGTAATAACAGCTTACTGCTACCTCCCCAAAGTGAAATGGCCAAGATGCACTTCACCATCTGTCTATTTGTCATCACTTATATGATCTCATTACCATCCTAACAAACACCTGAGAGTATATGGGCTGTTTAGTCCACACAGCACTCAGGTGGGGCAGGGGAGTCACCTCCAGTGACACTGAAAACAATGCCTGAGCCTCACAGCCCAACTTGGTCCTGCCCAGAAATCCCATTCCATAACCTGCAGTGCCTCCTGCACCCTCAATCAATATGTCTGCATTACTCTTCTTTGAATTAGATGTCATATAGAGTAACAAAGAGGGAGGGAGGGATGACAATGTAGGGAGCAGCAGTTAAGAAAGGTACTTCAGGATGCACTGTAACCAACACAGGAGAAGCTAAGACAATCACACTTTCCAAATGAGTCAGGAAGCAGCAAGGTTCAAGCTAAAGGTGTTGTTTGCAAGGATAAAGGGAACATAGGTGATAAAATCAAATAGGAATCTAGGTCCTAAGTATTTATCTAAAATCTGGAAACTCTGTATGTCAAACAGCTAAATGTAAGCCTGGGCCTCACATAAGTATGTTGCACCACAGAAGTCATAAAGTACGGTGCTCAAGTATAGAAACTGATCCTACCATTTCATTATATGTGTTATAGAAGAAACTTCTATTACAAAAGATCCATTTTTATTTATAGTTTTAAATTATTTGTTTACTATTTCTACAGAAGACCTTTAAACAGCTGTTTCTATGTTCAGTTCCAATGAACAACATTTGTTTTCAGGTTTACTTGGGATCCACCTAGATCTCAGAGAGCCACATCTTTGATCTATTTATACAATCACTAAAGTAAAAAGTCCCCATAGCATATACCTAACTGCAAATTAAGATAGTTTCCAGACTGACCTCAGATAACCAGTTCTACACATCTCCTCTTCTCAAACTCTGTGTAGTTGAAACTTCAGTGACTGTTCTTACCTTTGTAGTGAATATCTCCATTATCCTAACAAGAAGCAAAATAATTTTCTATTCTTTTTAGCAAGAGACAGCTGTTGACTAAAATTTTATCTTTCTTGTGTTTTGTACACAAAAAGTATGTACACTGTTGATTCTAAAACCATACTATAAGAATAAATTTTGTAGGACTCTCTAGGCCATTTTTTCTAAGACTAGCTTTTGAAAAAGGAAAGGTTGCTACCATAATGTTATGTATAGTCTAATAAATAGCAATAGTAAGAGAACACAGCTGATTTTCCCTGGGTCATCTCCACCTGTTCATAGTGTAAAACATGTGGATATGTTGTTCAATTAATTTGAAGGTACTGTCTGGATCAGCTTGATGGCAGATCTCTGAATTAAGAAAAAATAGAACTGTTATAAAGATAGAACATTTTTCCCCAGGGAGTTTGAGAGTTTTCTTAAAATGATGTAACATTTCTTAGAACAGGTGCATAGGAACATTAAAGGGGAAAATCTACTACATTTGGAGAAGAAGAAAACAATTTTGTCTATGTCCTTTGGAGGTATGAATTATGTAAATCCTGACAAATCTTTTTCCTAAAAGTATGAATATAGAGATTTAGCTCCAGTAGAAGGCATTTGCCTTTTTTTCTTTGTACAACATTAAACATTTGATTGCCATCTGTACCAGACGCACAGTAATAAACTGTGAAATAAATGTAAATTTCAAGCATCCTAAAAAATCCTCTTGCAGAGGCATTGATTATTTTTGATCTAGAAGTTGTGAAAGTGACTTCCCACACAAAATGGTTCCTCAAAATAATATTTTGACCCTTTTCATTATTTGATCCACAACAAAAGGTTAACACTTGCATCAAGAGACTGTAACTTTTAAGCAAAACAGAAATGCACAGGCTTTCCTGCTTTCAAGCATAAATATAAAAAAAGTCCCCCAAAAAACAAACCCAGACTAGCTTTTCTTCTTTAGAAAAACAGAGAAATTAATGTGGCACTCAGAAGTCTTTCCTATATGATTGCACGGCATCACTTTGGAATCACACTGAACTACACACTTTCATTTCCCTTTACCTCATAAATAGCCAAACCTGAAAACAAAAAAGTAGTCCACATCTCCATTTTATACAACAGTCTCCTGTACTACTACTTGTATACCTGACATCAGTTAGTCTAGTGACAGAATATTAAACTTGTCCATGTGTTCACATCTTGTTAACATCACCACAATCTTAATGCAATCCACCTCTCTATCTACCAGAACAGGTAGACTAAGATGGCTGTGGACCTCTCAGTCACATCTTCATTCCTAACAATGATTGAAAACATCTTAAAACAACCAACCCGCATCTTCTCCTTGAGCAAAAAGAAGAGTCTATCATGTGCTCCTTTCTTACTCAGATAAGATTAGAATTTACACCTTACAGTTCAGAAAATATAATATATTTTCTCAGAAGTCATTGCTACCTGCAACTGGGTTCAGAACCACAATTTTTATCCCAGTCTAAAAAGACATTGCTTTTATATATTCAGTCCTTAAAAATTGAGTTTAACTTCTTGGAAGAGGCATCAAATATAATTTTTAACAAAAGAATTAGGCTTAAAAAAATTTATTTATTCTAGGTACAATTAATAAGTCTGCTCATAATGTCTCAGGTGGTTGTCAAAATGCCTTTTTATCCTGTATGCTATGTATGGACAAACCTATCTTCAGGCTAAATCAAAGAGCTTTTGATTCTACACCAAAATTATTTCTCTTTTCACAGCCTTTCCAAACGTGCCACCTTTTCTCACAGAAAGGCTCAGACATGGTTTATTCTCTAGTATTCAGCATTTTACCCTGTTTCTTCCCCTCCTTGGCTGGAGAAAAAAAAAACACCTCTCCAATTCCATTGTTTTTTCCTACCAGTCATTTTTCTCCATTGGTGACTCTGCTGGGTATCCATGGATAGCTAATTTCTCCCAGAATTAACTATCCATACCACAAAAGGCAATTGTATGTGACTTTTATAGTTTTAAAAAGCCTATAGAAACATTCATCAACTAAATCTGCACATTTTGGAATGAATGTTTTTGATTGAAGACAGTTTTCACAGAATGGTTGGGGTTGGAAGGGACCTCTAGAAATCATCTAGTTCAAACCCCCTGCTAAAGCAGGTTCACTTGCATCTGATTGCACAGGACATCATCCAGGCAAGTTTTGAGTATTTCCACAGAAGGAGACTCTGCAACCTCTCTGGTAACCTGTAGTTTTGGCACATGAAATTGTTACCAATTTAACACCAGTAACATTGCTTGGCCAGCTGACTGACAGAGTGATTGAGTGTAAGATCCTAGAAACTGACAGCATTTTTCATCATCATGAAAAAAAAAAAAGCTTAGATATGTATCTGTATTTTTCAAATGTGTGTTTTGTACAAAATTTTCAGTGAATCACAGGATTATTATGGATAATGCAATTTTTAGTGCACAATTTCTCACTGGTGCTAACAACATCAGAAAACTTTTAATGAACAATGAAACTCTTCTGATTTTATCCTATGCTACAAAGAAAATGGAAAAAGAAACACTGTATTCTTCTTTCAGGTAAATAGAGCTATAAAGCAAGACAAAAATCATCTCCAGTGGGCTAAATTATAGTAAACTTCTGTATAATAGATGTTCTAAAAATTTTCAGTGTTTCACTATATATTCTTTACCCTTAAATTTGTGTTGATAAATGGAGTGTAAATGCTTGCAAAATATTTCAGACATTTTTGTAGGTTAAAAATTATTGTATATACCTTGAGTCTTCTTTGCCAACATATGTGTACCAATATAAGACATTTTATTTAAGAAAACATCTTTTAATTTCCCCGTAGGAAAAATGAATAATTGTTTGCTGGACAAGAGAAGCAAAATATTCCTATCTACAGCATAGAGGTCTGTCTATATGAAATTCCCTGAAGGTCTTTTAGTGTTAGTTCTACTGAAGAAGCAGGGCTAAGAGGTAAAAGGGTCATTGATGTCACCACATAGATTACATCAGAATCATCCAAAATTTTGTCAAAATTTGAAGGATTCATGAGAACAAAGGGTTTTGTTTGGTTGTTTTCTCCCATGCAAAGTGAAAATTAATGAAAAAAAGCTTATACTGAACTGTTCCAATTGCTTCTGTGGATAGAATATAGCAATTATTGTGTCCAAACTATTTTGTGTCTAAAATGACCCCCAGAGAGAAATGTATGCAATCAACAGGGTGGGGGGTTGTTCTTGTTTTGGTATGCACTGATAAAAACACACATATTTGTGAAATGTCATCAGTGAACATTTGGAAATGTTTCTTTGCTCAATTAAGGAGCTCAAAAAGAAAGTACTTGTTATGTATCAATTCTTTAAATTCAACTGGCTAATTTATATTTAAAAATTGCAATTGCAATCTAAAAAGAACAGAAACATTTTTTAAAAAAGTTTTCCATTTCTCACTAGACGTATTCTTAAGTTTTCATTTTCAAACATGAATCATTCACAAATGAACATCTAAGAAGACCTTTTAGACAATATACCATTGCGATAAGTCATGTAGAATTGAAAGAGATAAGCAAAAGACTGGCAGACAGCTGTAATAGAAAGATTAAAAATGCTCATAGTATATAAATTTCATGTGGAGTGCAGATTTTGCTACAACAAATCTGCACTTGTAGACCGATGCACTCTGCTTATATCTAGACCCAGAAAAACTTCCAGTGCAAATTGGAACTTTCTACTTCTTTGGAAATGCTTCTCATTTGATTACAAGTGTTTTCTGGAGTGTACGATGCTTTATGATTAAATTTGAGGGGTAACTTAAAATGTCATTTTTGATCTATGGGATTTTTCCTTACCATTTGATTCTTCTCTATTTTAAAGCTTACTTCTTCCTTTGTCTCTTAATCTGTAAGTAAAAATGGATTCTGATTGTTCAAAAAGACTTCTCTCCTGTTGCATGCTATTAGGGAAGAGCTTGGACAAAAAGCAAGTGTTTCTTGTTCATTATGAAAGAAATCTTCCTTCCTTCTGAACTGCATATATGTCACAGAGACTTTCCGCAGGACGTCTCCAGGTATAATAGATTGAGGGAGTTGGAAAAGTACTTGTTATTTATGTTCAGACTTCAGCTGTATGGTTCTATTTAAATCCTGAAAATTTATTTTTTTAAGAGAAGGTCTATGATAGGCAGAGACAGGTGGAAAGGTATTGTCATGTATTTTTTACAATACTGTTACATAACTTACTTGGTGTGAGTCATGGAAAATCTTCCTACATATCTGTACAGTACTTGTTGATGAGTGTGAGAGGCAGAGAAAGAGACCCTATAGCTGACAAGTTCAGAAGCTTGACACATCATGCAATGGCATTTGAATCAAGTGCTTCAAATGGTTAAAATAAAAGACCAGAGCATGAAGCAGCGGTCTCTTTTTTATCATAGCCAAATAAATCATACAACAGAAGTGCTAACACTTTAGGCATTTTCAGTACAGTCCATTCTATATTTCTCTATATATGATACATTGTATATACACATAGGTTTTTATGTCTATTGTGAACTACTTTATATACCTTTCTGATATGCATATATCTATGTATAAACACTCTATATACAATTTTATTAAAACCAGCAATTTTTTACCTCCACTTTTATTTCATACCTTCTTTTTCTAAAGACAGGATACTCTGTTGTCATCTTGTTCATTTATTCTCTGCCTGTTCCTGCCTCCACTTCAAATTCTAGATTGTCTTAATAGCCTTCTTTATAGTGTCTCGTCATCCTACCAAAGCTAATATAAAGTCTCAGCTCCAAGTGACACTTTTCATCTACCATCTGTAGTCTTCTGTCATATGGGACAGTTTTATCATGTCCCTGAAAGCCCTGTGTAATCATAATCTAGGGTGAGATTCAGCTACAGATTCACACCTACATTCAGATGAATGCAGGTGGGTGTCTACATGTGCAAGACATATCTAACCTGGAATTATAATCTGTTAAAATCAAGTCAACAGTAAATATGGAGTCTACTCTGTTAATCAACCACTACTTTAGGGTAATCTGAATAAATCCCTAGTATTCCTCAGGAACTTTCCTTGCCTGTTCTACTGGTCAAGCACCATATGGAATGTCCTTCATATCCTGGGTGGCTCTTCTACAGGAGGACATTAGGGGGTCTCGTAGGTTTTATGACCTTTCTGCAAGGTCTGTGTATTTATCCTGGGTAATGATAAATTGCCTCAAATGGCAGTGGACACCTGTGTTTAGGCAACTGAATCAAGATCTCAGGGGTGCTAAGGGGAGTTTAGAAATCTTAAGCTTGCAGACACTGACAAATAAACATTTTAGATATTTTAATCTAGAGCTGTCTTGTTCTTTCACCCACATCTCCAATTTACTACAGGATCCAGATTATTCTTCCACTTTTATAATCTACTGACAAATGCCCTAGTTCCCTATTGTGTTAATGGTCTCCTGATTTTCATTGGAAAAGAGAACAGTAATAGTAGAAAAAAAAAAAAAGGACGAGGCGTAGACACTTCTTGACCTTGGGACAAGAGAGAGGAAAACAGATACAACTTCATGAGAATTTTTGTTGGATTGTTAGATAAAACACACCCCAATCTGAAGATGGAGAGAGTCAGAGAAAAGTGTGCTGGTAAACTCTGGGGAAAAAAAAGTTTGGGAGGATTGTTCACAAGGAAATGAAGAAATTGGGAAGTAGTTTAGGTTTAAGCAAATGATGGTTCCTGCAAAAACAAAAATGAAACATATTTCTGAAAACTATTGTTTATTTATAAATAGATTATTTGTTCTGAATTTTATTTCAATTACTTCATTGCTGGTATATTTGAAGATATATTGATAGAATTTTCAAAGAATGTCAAAATAGTTTTAAATATATATATGTGACAAGAGTTTAAAAGTTATTTGAAGCAATTCAAAATGCAATAATTATTCTCTATATAGCTGTATGTTATTCTAGAAAGCTCTTTCTGTGAATGTTTACCCCATTGGAAATTGGGGTAGGTTTCCCCAAATATTCTTACAGAAAATATCATTATATATTCTGTGGAGTTTTGTGTAGAATAAATGAGCAGATGGATCTCCATTTCTGTCCACTTCCCATTCTCATCTTGTAGCTTCCACCCATTTTGGCTCTGGTCTACAAGAAACAACCTAGTTCATCTGAATTTCAGACCTCTCTACATTCTGAATATGAATCATTCTTGAGATGACCTAATATTGCCTGAATTGAGATTGCCTGAATCTAGCTCTTCATTGGGCACAGCACTGAAGAACTTCATTTTTATTGTAACCTGGGTGAGGATAGTTTGGTGTTTAGGTGGAAAGCACCCCAGGGCTCCCAAGCTGCCCTGCTGCAGGGCAAGCCACCACAAGAGCTGCTCCTTCCAAGGAAGCTCAAACATTAGAAGGCCCACCTTCTGGAGAAACATGAAATTATTTTCACTTCCAATCAGAACAAAGCAAATTTCAAAGTTGTGAAAATGAAATTCCTTTCTCCATACACGTCCCTATTAGCAATACATGCTGATTGACCTTTACCTTTCTCCCTAGGAAAACATTAACATTCCTGCTAGCTATGCATCTTACAATCGTCAAATCTTCATTTTTTCCCCTCTATTTTGATGCAATTTTACCTGTCTAATTGTGGATTCTTTTGGGCAGGCTCACCCAATACTACAGTTTTGAAGAGATTTACATTACTATATGATATAAAGACACATAGATGAATAAATAGTATTGACTATCATCATACTACTTCTGTCTTAAGGTGTTTTCTTTCTTTATCTCTTACACACAGAAAGCAAAATAAAATTGGTTTAATGCATAGAATAAGTAATCAAAAAGCATTCAGTGAGGAAATGAGAAAACAAGAGACACTGGAAGTACAGCTCATTATAAAAAGGCAAAAATTCAACCTATTCTATTTATGCTACAGATATGGCACCAGGTATTAATTACATGTCTTGTAGTCTTTTTGTTGAACTACATAGAAATGCTTGCAGTATGTGTCCAAACATTTCATATATATTAACAACCAAATGGGATTAAAAAGGAACAGTTCAGCAGTAAGATAGTAATGATCAATACCTACTGTTAAATACTAAAAACTTCTCTCCTGTAAGAAAGCAAGAGAAGGAGTGTTCACTTTTCTCCATCATAGGCTCAAAATTACCAAATGTCCCCCTGGGCCACGTCTTCAATCATTCTTTTTGTGCCCTTCCTTTCACTTAATTTCAAGGGCTAGGGGAAGAAGATAAACTACAAAAATAATGTCCAACTAAACAAGATGTAGTTAAAGTAAGTTGAGGACATTCCAAGGTGAAACGTGAATTAGTTAAAGCAGAAATTCTTGTTTCCTTTCTAGCCCTACTGCTGACTTAGTGTGTAATCATGAGTAAATCATTACGCTACTCCTTCACTTCATTGTAACATTTTGTTAAATAAAATGCAACCTTACTTTCACAACACTGAGATCTTTGAACAATGTTGTAAATAAACACCAAAATAAGAGGCAATTGTATGCAATATAAATTAATAAATTAATATATAATCATATTAATAGTAAGATTATATATATATATATATAAACAAATATACAGATTATCTAATATGAGAGTCATGCACAGAAGTATTTAGTGTTCAGTTCTAGGACTGGCAGAAATACCTCTACGGTGTATGGTGCAAGAGTCATGCTTGGATTTGCACATATGATTAAAGTCACTGTCTTCCCTAGCGGTGTTCTACAGAGCTGATGAAACTCTCTTCAGACTAAAATCAGTGACAGTTTTGCTCCTCTTTCTGTACTTCATTACATGTACAAACATTGTAAAAATTTATAAGCTTGTCCACAGTAACTTTATACATGTCCTTTGATTTGTGTCAGTCATTTTGATTTTCTCAAAGATTCTGTCAAACCTCATGAAAGTAAGATTCTCCTCTCACTGTGAAGAGAATCTCAAAAAACTTTTATGCCCTTCTTAGAGCTTTGCTGAATTCAAAGCAGCAGAGTCATTTCTTTACAACTAGTAATCAGCAACTATCAAGAATTTTTGCTGGTCTTGTTAGTCACTTCAGCAAGACTATTTGCTTTAGCAATGGTTTTCAAGACGCTTTTACATCTGATTTAACTGAAAGCTCTGATTAAGCAACTAAATAAAAAAAAGTCTCAGGTGACTGTACAAGCTCCCCAAGTGACAAACACAATTTAATAGCCTCCATTTCTTGAGGTCTTTTCTCCTTCTTTTCTTGGCATCTTTCAACCCTAGAGTTAGACTAAGCTGATCATTTTGTTGCACAAGACTTCCAACTTCTAGCCACTGCAGGAGTGATAAGCCAAAGAAAATAATTCTGAATACTGCTGGATAGAGATGATTTTGGAACCTTCCTGAAGGCAGGGGACTTTTAGTTCAACTGACACAAGCCCAACTTGTAAGTGGAAATATGTATTCTACATTGTTCAAAATGTGTTTTAAAAACAAAAAAGCTCTGAAAAGAACACAAGTGTACAGGTCAAATACAAGATCAGGATAATAATTATTATACATATGTTCACACAGCAATGCAGGTGTAGACAGGAGTATATCAGACACATGTTCCAGATCTTTGACAAACCAGTGCTTTAGCACATAATCTATATGAAAACTATCTGTGGTTAGTGGATTCCTAGACTTGTAACAGATACAGTTGGGCTCCTTTTGTCAAGGTTATGGCTAGAAAAATGTGATCAATGTCTAATGGAAGGAAGAAATTTAGATGAAAAGCCAACACAAATGACACATCTGGAAAATAATCTTAAGAGCCTAAATTACTTAACAGCCTTTGAAAATATTAACTATGACACCTGTGTGCAAAAATTCATTAAAAACACACATACACCTTCATTCATTGCAGTGCAACGATTATTTAGAGTAATGAATTTTCAGTCATCTGTTTTTTGGATCGATGTACTGAATTAAAAGGAAAAAAAAATGCCTAGCCATCAGCTGGAAAGGTAATGTCTAGTTTGAACTGCAAAGTAAAAGGTAAGCAATATCATGGAATATTATTTAAGCCTTTAGTAAGGCTAGTAAATATGTTTTTCTGTTGTTTTGTTTCCAAATGATGTTTCCTTATTCCTTTTTTTTCCAAATTAATTCTTCCAGTTTCCTCACTCATCATCCCATTCATAATATGCATATTCTCAACAAAAGTAGAATACTCACACCTTGTTATGCTCCTTATCCCAAACTTTTGTAAGCCTTTCTTGTTGGAGCACTGGTAGGTAAGGTAATTTCAGAAAAGAAAGAATGTGCGCTGCTTTTTCTTCACATTCTCAGAATTTATTTATTTATTTATGTATTTATTTAACCAGCATTTTCAACATATATTCTTCTCACCCATTTCATCATATTAGCACTTAGGGAGCATCCCCTTTTTCCATTATGCACTGGTAATTATGTTCTGTGACAAGGTGTTGAATCCCGAATTTTGAAAGACCGATTAAAAAAACGGAGGAAGTATACAAACTTGGAGAAAAGAAATGAGATAATAGGTGAGTAACTAGATTAGAAAAAGAAAAGAGCTTGAGTGGAAGATGACAAAAGCAAGAAAAACACAAGAAAGTTTGGGAATAGAGAAAAATTAAAATTGGAATAGTGAAAGAAAAAAAAAGATACAGAGGAGATGTACTCAATTCTCAAAGATATTAAACCTTTGAAACCCAAAAGTACATTGGAGGGAGGGGAACAAAATGAATCTCAGGATGCCTATCTGGGGAAAGAATTGTTATTCAAGGTTTATAAAAACATGAAAGCAACACTTGGAAATACAGGAAGAAAGTATTTCACCAAAAGCAGTACACAGTACAGAAAACAGTGAATTTTGCACTGAAGTGTTTATGTAAACAGCTGTACTAAAAAGCAAAGAACAGATGAAGTAATAGTATGCAAGGGTCACAATAACACAATTACATTGGTTTAGAACTATGTTGATGACCTAATATATATCATTCTTTTTCCCTGATGTTTTCTTTTCTACCAGTATATGTCCATGGCAGGGTGTATTTTCTTACATTTACTAGGTCATACTTCCCAAAGGTTAGTCAAAAAATATTTTTGGATATTGAATGTTTGACTGGAATTATATGTCCTTTTGGAACAAAGATTTCATACTGATTTCAAATGTTTGACAGATCTATACTTTGAAATTCAAAGAGAAGATAAACAAAGAAAAGAAGATTACTTTTACCTAAATTCACAAAGGACTTGCTGAAAATTCAGATGCCTGTATTGAAAAGTGTTAGATACCAAAGTATAAAGGGCTGCTTCTTAACACCAAAGTCCCATACACACCAAGGGGGCTTGCTTGGATGCTCTGAACAGCCCCAGGTTGGCAGTATTGCTGCCCTTACCTGATGCTGTCTTGAGCATCGTCAGAGCCCTCAGGGAGGTCACCATATACCCTCTGTCTCATAGACTGGCAACTGCAGTCCCAACAACCCTACGCACTGGCAAAGGGAGAAAGGCATCTACCATGGGAGAACATTTCACAGAACCACAGAATCTCAAGGGTTGGAAGGGACCTTGGGAGATCATCTCATCCAACCCTCCTGCTAAAGCAGGTTCTCCTAGAGCATGTTACACAGGACAGCCTTTCCTCATAGGGGAGATGCTCCAGTCCCTTTATCATCCTAGTTGCTCTCCTCTGGACTCTCTCTAGGAGTTCCTCATCTTTCTTGAACTGGGGAGCCCAGAACTGGACACAGTACTCCAGGTGGGGTCTCACCAGGGCAGAGTAGAGGGATAGGATCACCTCCCTCGACCTGCTGGCCACACTCCTCTTAGTGTACCCTGGGACACCATTGGCCTTCTTGGCAACAAGAGCACACTGCTGGCTCATGGTCAGATTGTCATCCACCAGGACTCCCAGGTCCTTCTCAGCAGAGCTGCTTTCCAGCAGGTCAACCCCCAGCCTGTACTTGTGCGTGGGGTTTCCCACAGAACAATCCCTCCAATTTTGCTGCCAGTCCTGGTGCTCACAAAACTCCACAGATATTTCATTAATGCTTCACAATATTTCACTCTTCTGATCCTTCCTTCCTCCATCCCTAGTTAATCTCTCTGTGTTTCACAGGCTATAAGTTACTTCTTTAGACTTCCCTTAGGAGAAAACCACCTTATCAGCTCTATTTCCCCTAATACCACTTCTACTACTCCACAGGTGCCCAAAGTCTCCTTTTTCTCTTCAGGTGATCTCTACTGACATGTTTCTCGTTAAATGCAGAGCAATTATTCTCATCTTGAACTTAGCTTACATTGTTTCCATTTCAGATCTGACAGAGGACTTGTATGCCTGAGGTCTTCCTTAGTTTTTGTTATTTATCTTATTTTGGTTATGGCAGTTCATCTAACTTTCTGCCTACATATGTACTTGTCTTGTTTTCAAGCCTGCAACCACAGTCATTCAAAAACACAGCTGTGATTCAGGGGGGCACCTGCACTGCACATGGAGCTCTAGTTGGTGGACTGAGTTCTCAGAGCAGCCGCATAAAGCTACAGCAGTCTTTGACAAAAAATAAAACTGTCTGATTTTATTTAACCAAGTTAAAAATCATGGAATCATGGAATTGTCTAGGTTGGAAAAGAGCTTTAAGATCATCAAGTCCAACCATTAATGTAGCACTGCCATCCCACTACTAAACCATGTCCCTAAGACCCTCATCTATCCTTCTTTTAAATACCTCCAGGGATGGGGACTTGACCACTTCCCTGGTCAACCCATTCCAATGCTTGACAACCCTTTCACTGAAAAAATTTTTCTAACTGTCCAACCTAAACCTGCTCTGTCGCAACTTCAGACCATTTCCCCTTGTCCTATCATCCATTACCAGGGAGAAGAGGCCAACCCCCACCTCACTACAGCCTCCTTTCAGGTAGTTGTAGAGGGTAATAAGGTCTCCCCTCAGACTCCTCTTCTCCAGGCTGAACAACCCCAGCTCCCTCAGCCGCTCCTCAGAAGGCTTGTGCTCCAGACCCTTCACCAGCTTTGTTGCTCTCCTCTGGACATGTTCCAGCAATGCAACATCTTTCTTGTAGTTAGGGTCCCAAAACTGAACACAGTATTCAAGGTGCAGCCTCACCAATACTAAGTACAGGGGAAAGATCACTTCCCTGTTCCTGCTGGCCACACTATTCCTGATACAAGCCAGGATGCTGCTGGCCTACTTGGCCACCTGGGCACACTGCTGGCTCATATTCAGCCAGCTGTCAACCAGTACCCCCAGGTCTTTTTCCACCAGGCAGCTTTCCAGCCACTCTTCCCCAAGCCTGTAACATTGCATGGGGTTGTTGCGACCAAAGTGCAGGACCCGGCACTTGGCCTTGTTGAACCTCATACAGTTGGCCATGGCTCATCGATCCAGCCTGTTCAGGTCCCTCTGTAGAGCCCTCCTCCCCTCAAGAAGATCAACACTACCACCCAGTTTGGTGTCATCTGCAAACTTACTGAGGGCACACTCAATCCCCTAATCCAGATCATTGATAAAGATATTAAACAAGACCAGCCCTAGAACTGAGCCCTGGGGGACACCGCTTGTGACCGGCCGCCAACTGGATTCAACTCCATTCACCACAACTCTGGGCTTGGCCATCCAGCCAGATTTTTACCCAGCAAAGAGTACACCTGTCTAGGCCATGAACTGCCAGCTTCTCTAGGAGAATGCTGTGGGAGACTGTGTCGAAGGCTTTGCTGAAGTCCAGGTAGACAACATCCACAGCCATCTACCAGGCGGGTCACCTGGTCATAGAAGGAAATCACGTTGCTTAGGCAAGACCTGCCTTTCATGAACCCATGCTTGCTGGGTCTGACCCCCGATGGTCCTCCATGTGCCTGGTGAGCACACTCAAGATGAACTGCTCCATAATCTTCCCCAGTACCAAGGTCAGGCTGACAGGTCTGTAGTTCCCCAGATCCTCCTTCTGGCCCTTCTTGAAGATAGGCATCACATTTGCCAACCTCCAGTCATCTGGGACCTCCCCTGTTATCCAGGACTGCTGATAAATGATGAAGAGTGGCTTGGCCAGCTCCTCTGCCAGCTCCTTCAGCACTCTTGGGTGGATCCCATCCAGCTCCATAGACTTGTGGATGTCCAGGTGGCATAGCAGGTCAAAAACTGCTTCCTCATGAATTATGTAGGGTTTATTCCACTCACCGTCCCCGTCTTCCAGCTCGGGGGGCTGAGTACCCTGGGGATAACTCGTCGGGCCATTAAAGACTGAGGCAAAGAAGGCGTTAAGTATCTCAGCCTTTTCCTTATCCTTAGTGGCAATGTTCCCCCTTGCATCCACTAGAGGATGGACGTTCTCCCTGGCAAATAAATAAAACAAGAAGAAAGAAAAAAAAAAAAAAAACAAAACACCAAAGCTAAATCAATATGTGACTCTAGTTCTGAAATAAAACTGTTCAAACACATACTTGCACTGAAGTAACTGAACACATGAATTTGAAGAGATTTAATTATCTTGTTTCTATTTAATATGTAAGCTGGGGCTGAGATTTCTTTTTTTTGCATGCATGCATTATTTATAAAGGAAAGCATTATTCCTGTACTTCAAAAAGTCTTGCTACAAGTCTTGTTTCCAAACTAGTAAATTTTAGTAGTTTGGAACATAACTCTAAAATTCAGTTCTAAATTACAAAAATTCTTGAAAATTTTAAAAACATCACTCTTTACAGGTACATTATAAAAGCACCCCTGAAATGGCCAATTGCTTCAGAAATATTGTTATTTGTTGGTGTTTTAAACCCCTATTAGTATTTCCAGCATTTTAAACACATGAAAATGATTAGGTATCAGTCAACACAGATAAAACTACTTTCAGGATAACACAATTTCTCTTTCTGCCAAGAAAACTGTTAATTGAGGTAGTCTGGACAGAAACCTGCTGGGTTTTTTGTATTATATTTGGTTTTCCTCCTGTTTTATCCAGCTGTATATTTGGTAAGTTCATTTCAGCAGTGTTGCAAAGGGACCTCTTGACAGAAAAAACACTGCAAGAAGAGCTTGGAAAATAAACCTAGAAACATTGCTAGAGTAGTCTTACTATTATAGTCACCATACACCTGTGACAAAAGCTCTGTGCCAACTGTTTTCTTAATTTTACTTCACATAAAAGGACAGAAGACTGCAGGAGAAAATCTAGTACTTTCTAAATGCGATACAAGGGTCCAACACTAAAAGGATTTGAACTCATTCCTATGTCTGTTTCATGTTGTAACCCCCAAATTTGTTTATTCAACATAAGATTTAGAATAAGTTTTAATCAAAATAAACACATAATCACTTTAGAAACACGGTAGCTGGCTACCATGAAACAGAGAGGTATGTGCTGGGGGAGCACAGCCAGAGCAGGCTGTACAGGAAACACTACTGAAATCAGAATACTGACTTGCACTCCCAATGGCACAGCAGGGAGAACATCATTGCTGAACAGATTTGCTATTAATTCTGTTGCCTACATGGGTCATGGCTGCTAAATTAACTGTCTTTAGTGATATATTAAGTTCTCAAGGTTCATGACAGATTTCGTTCCTCATCTGTTCTGAAGCTGACAGCAGCCATTTCCGCTGCTTCTGCAAATCACACTGAAGCTATAGACTTTGTGTATATGACAGTGACTTTAAGTAGTGTTATGGCTGACATACAGTATTCTCGATTATTAAAAAAAGAAAAAAAATCAGCATCCTTAAGTGAGTTATCACACTGTGTAAGAGTGCTGATTGTGACAGCTTAAAATCCTTTTGCTGTACCTTAATGGAGCCAATTCAAGATATCCTCAAATTGTTATAACATTTGTCTTATTTCTACTAGAACTTGATGACCCTATATAGCTAAAGCAAAGGACAGGACTTCCTTGCTCTTTGGATTACCTTAATAAACCTGCTGTCCTCCTCCCCAGATAAATGCATGTTCACACACACACACACATAGTGTTCTTATGCTGGTTTCCTTAAACCATTCCCATCTATTCCCATGAAAAAAAGAGCTAGTCTTTTCAATGTCTTTTCATATTAATCTGAAACAATAACCACATTTCCAGATGCTATGTAGCTTTACATACAGAAAGATTTCTTAGCTCTGAAGAAACCACATGGGTAGTCGCATACATTGCCTGCATGGTTTACAGCTATAGAAATAAAGAACCAGACCTTTGCCATGCTTTGGGAGTGGTAGTGAAAGAACCAAGTCTTATTTTAAACAGAAACAATTAATAAACTTTACTTCTTAAAACTTGCTACTTTATTGGGCTTGTAGAATAAATCAACTCTCACTTGTATAAAAATATGGTTCAGCTTGACTCAGATCAAAGAATAGGTTTTCTTCTGTGTAATCATGAAGTGGGTTTGGAGGTGTGGGAGACTGACTACTGAGTTAACTGGAGACTGGACAGCCAGCTAATTGTCTCAAAGCTTGCTCCTTAGCTTGGCGATCTGCGAAGATCAGCAGTGCTGCATGCAAGGTGTCTTGCAGGCTTGCTGAAGCAGCGGGCACCCTGGCGGGGCCACCTGCCCACCAAGGCTTGCAGTTTGCAGACACTTGAAGCCTGCAAGCAGAACCCTGCCCCTGCCCAGCAGCAAGAAAGCGCGTGAACAGAGCCTGCCAAAAGTAAAGCACGAGAAACGTGTGCGCATGTGCTGGGCTGTGGTGTATAAAAAAGGCCACAGACTCAGGCCGTGTGGGGAATCACCGATCTCATGGGAGACCACCGATGACTCCATGTGCAGTCACTGAAGACCTCAGGAGCACAGATGCCTGGGACGCCACGGATCCATGGTGGTGACTGTCTGCTCTCTTCCATCCTGACCTCTCGCTTAATTTCCCATCTTTCCTTCCTTCCTTTCCTATCGCTGCTTTGTCTCTTTCCCCAGAACAGTTAATAAACAGGTGGGCTTACAACATCTGACCTTGTTTGTGTCTTAATCTCGCTCAAAGGGATTGAACCTGAAACAAGAGGTTGGTCCAGCCACCCCTGGCCTCCCAGATTTGTCTGGGGTCGGCTAGAAAGCAATGGGGCCTTCCTCTCATCCAACAAAATTGGATCCTAACATTAAATTGGAGTGATGGACAGGATCCCTCGAAGGGAGAGTGTCGTATTGCCCACATGTTCCTGTGTTACCTTGTCTTACGTGTGCACCTCTCAGGGACGTTAGGGGTGGAAATGTGCATTGAATTGATGCTTAGGTGCTGCCCCCCTGAGACAACCGCTCTGCACTTGCTGTAACACTGATTAGTCTTAAATGAGTGCTTAAAACTTACACGCTGCCTTCCTGGGATGACTGCCCCCCTTCTTATCTAAGATTTGCTTTGTTTACATGAGACCTCCCAGGAACGAACAGGGGGTAGGCATGAGTTTTGAAAATGGAAACACAACAAACTGCGTTAAGAGTAGCACTAATGAATACTTTTTAAAGCCATGAACTAAAAAAGATCTGTGCAGTTAACATATACCACAAACACAATATAAAGACCTTTGTTTATTCCAGTATTTTATCTAAATTCAAATGTGAACTGGTTATCCTGAATTTGCTGGCACAATTCACATTCATTGTTCCTTATTTTAAAATGCCAGTAGTATCAATTATAACATAAGTCTAAATGTTGGTGTTTTTACAGACCTAATAAAATCTACTAATATAAGGAAGAGCAGTCCAAGTGGAAGAAACTAGAAATAAAGTAAAAATGTGAATTTTGTCCCTTTAAAATTAAATTAAATTTAGAAGGAACATGTTATAAATTCTTAACCAAGTTGGTAAGTCTGATATCATAGAACATTTTGAAAATATACTTCAGTTAATAAACACAGCTGGAATAACAGAACAGCAAGGAAACAAGATATATCTTCATCCAAAGTAAAAGATCCCACATCATTTCCTTGAAAGAATTCATGATCTGAGTATTTGCTGGGGATAAAAGGAAAATTATTTTCCCACAAAAAGTTACTGCTCTTAGTAAAGGCAGCCAATGGGAAAATCTAATTATTTTCAAAAGTAATAATTGCTGCATTGACATAACCAGCTATTTTCCCCACCTTTTTCTTGTACAAAGAGTTGGAATTTGTAGAGGAAAATGGGCTAGAGAGTCAATGGGCTAAGAAACAATGTCTTTTGGCTTTTTTTGTTCAGTCTGACTTAGCTCCCGACACACCCACAGGGCTCCACAAAAAGTCCCTGAGGAACCCACAACACACCGGGGGCAGGGCAGTGACGTTTTCCTTAAGCAAAGTGTGAGACATTTACTTTTTCCTAATATAAGGGGTCTTGCAGAGAATTCAGCTTTATTTGTTAGTTCAGAAAACACCAGAGGCAAAATAAGTGGGCATTTCTTACCGCAGACAGTGCAAACACACAAGAAAATTTATGATTAATAACATCAGTTCAAATACAGCTCTCCAAAACATGTATTCTGGCACTGCAGACAGGATATATACATTGTAAACATATCAGCTAACATGATTATGGAATTAATCATGTTTTAATGATACTGCGTAATAATAGATCATTCTGTAAAAACATACAACTCATCTTCCTGCAAATAAAATAATTTCTCTTTAATCCTGGAAGCTCAGAAAGTACCAAATACTCATTTAAATGCAATAGTTCAAATTTAAAAATACTAATAATTACTAAATATTCTGAATCCACTTCAGCTTCAAAATTAGAGTTAAAAAGTGCTGGAGATTTTTTACCCTAATGTTACAAGGAAATTACAATTTTTAAATGTCAGAAAATTGACCATATTCTATCCTTGATCTTGCAGCTTTCAAAAACAAATATGTGATCAATTAAATGGAGAGCATATGCCAAACACCTAGAGTTCCAAAAGTTTCTTAAACAGAGATATTGAAATCCATATCCAGACACCTGAGTGAAAGTGACCTGATTATAAAAAAACAGACGTGATTTTTACTGAGCTTAGTGCAGTGCTTAGAACATGTAGGGGGAAAAAAAAAGATTATTGTAATTCTGAGGGTTTTGTGCATAAATATAGATACAATTATTAAATTTTAATCCACATTGGAAGCATGCAATGCCAGGTTATTTTAATTATATTGAAAGGAATTATATTTATGTAATAAAGACCTAGAAAATGTTTTAATATAATAACTAAGAAGTGGACCAGACATCTTAATATAGAATTCAAACTTACACTCTTTTTATGTTCTATAATATTAGAAAAGCAGTGTAGAAAATTTGGAGTATTTATTTTAATTACGCCTGGACATGTGTCCTGGTTTTGGCTGGGACAGATTTAATTTTCTTCCTAGTAGCTGCCATAGTGCTGTGTTTTGGATTTAGTATGAGAAGAATGATCATAACACACTGATGTTTTAGTTGTTGCTTAGCAGGGCTTACACCAGTCAAGGACTTTTCAGCTTCCCCTGCTCTGCCAGGTGCACAAGAAGCTGGGAGGGGGCACAGCCAGGGCAGCTGACCCAAACTGGCCAAAAGAGTATTCCATACCATATGATGTCATGCTCAGTATATAAACTGTAGAAAAAAGAAGGAAGGGAAGGTTGTTCGGAGTGATGGCATTTGTATTCCCAAGTCACTGTTACATGTGATGGGAGTCCTGTTTTCCTGGTGATGGCTGAACACTTGCCTTAGCAGTATAAACAACAAGCATTCTGTGTTTTGCATAATAAATTCAGACTTAAGCATCTTACATAAAGAAAATAAGCTAGAGCCAAAGAATTCTAGGATAGTTTCATTGCTAACAATGTAAATAAAATTTAAAATCCTTGTAGAGAGGATTATAAGTCAGACTGACAGAGTATCATTCAATGCCAGTATTTTATTTCTTATATCTTCAGAAAAGGTTCCTTTTGGTGTATATATACAAATATAGTATTGAAAAAGACCAGGAAGAAAATACTGATCCAAAATCTGCTGTATTTACCTACCTTTGGAAAGGTCAAATATACATATTTAACTTTACCTTTAGAAACATATACATATATATCCTACATAATTTAAAAAAAAAAGAATTTTCCTACCTTAGAATAATTCTGAGACATAGCATGGCTTATCTGTGCTGTCTACTGTGTACACTTAGTGCATGGACATCTTGTGAAGAAAAAAAAAAAGTGGGTGCTGTTTCAAAAAATGCTATCATTATCCCAGGTGATGGGACACAGAAGAACACAATCTTAATTCCTGTCTGCAAAAAGAGTTAACTTCTATTACCATTTTAGCTGGTGAAAGATTTATCATCCATTGTAAAATGATAGATAGAAAAGGGAGAAAAGACCAGTAAAAGTTGTTTAGTGTTGGAACTTTATCACTTCAAGAACATGTGGTCAATGAGCAAAAGAGATTTATAGCACCTGAGTTGATCTATGATTGCCTTGACTGTATTTGACAAATAGTGGATTATTTAGAGGAAACTGAAAATGTACATTTGAATCTATGTAATATGATTGGTTTTGAAAAAAAAATGCAGAATACTGTATATCTGGATTGAAGTGCGGATCCTTCAGGATGAAATATCCCAGACTGCTAAATCTGAAATTTCTGTGTTTTCTTGAAATAGTGGAGAAAATTCTGCTGCCATTTAAATTGTTTGTCAACCTGAAAACATCCTTAATAATGTTTATTAATAAAGTAAAGTAGTTCATTCAGAAATGACACCCTGAGGATAATAGCTATAACTAGAATTTATAATATATTCACTTATTGTAGGTTATTAATTTATAAGACTTGGCTCTTGGACATACTTACAGTGTAAATAGCAGAGCTTCTGGAAAACTTAGGGAAAACACTGTTGTATTTTAGCACAAAATTGCTAATAAAATTAATCAAATCTTCACCAGGCCAAGGATGAAACTCTTAGTAGAGAGATGAGGACCAGAGAAATGACAACAGTAAAAAAAATCAGAAAGAGCACTGATTTAGAAAGTAGCACAAAGATGTTCAGTTTTTAAATTCCTTGGGTTTTGTCAAATATGCACCAAAGACTTGAACCTGAGTCTTCCACTTTCCAAATGGAGTCTCCCAAGCAGTTGGTTACTCACAACTTTCTGATAAGAAGCTGGTTTTCTCATTATTAATGTCAAGTAGAAATGAATATGGAAATATCAAAATTTTTCATAAAATCAATTTCTATTTTTCAGGCTAACTGCAGCTGATCATGCACTATCTGTCTCTTACAGTGGACAATGAACTGATTTGGCTTTTTGGGTGCCTGGTTCCCACATAAGTATATTGGTCAAGAACAGGTGATAATAAGACTCCTTTTTATTGGAATACTGACATTTAGATAAAACAGATCTACCAAGTGTCTCTGGAGAGTATGAATTCAAAATAAAATGAAAGAAAGTCAATATTCTTGTTATCCAACTACTGTACAATACCAATCATTAATAACCATTGAAATGTGAACAGTGGACACTCTGTTGTTGTTTTTCTTGTCCTTAAAATAGCCATGCCTTAGTTTGTTCACTTTATTCTATCAATTCAGTGATAACAAGAGATTCTACAGGCATTACATGAATTTACAGGAAAGTAGAATAAGGACAAAATACAGTGACCTCCAAGCAATTAAAATCAACCATGGAAAAAAATGAATGACACATCAAAGCATCAGCTTCAAAGACACTCCTAGGCGGCTCCTTTCAGAATATGTGCAGCAGGAATTATACAATAAGGTGTTTGAACTTTTCTATTCAAGCATAATTTTAAGAATCCTTATCAGGGTAAAAAAGTCCACCAAAATAAATAAATAAAATGACTGTGTTGAAGGACAGCTAAAAATCCGAAGCCAATGTACTCCAGATATGTATGATAAAAAGGTGAATAATAGAATAGTCTGGCTCCAGCTTTTTCAGGGGAAGGTGTTGTGAAGGGAAAGGACTGTGGTAGTAAAAATGCATATCAACTTTTGACAAATATATTGTTTTAACTTTAAAAAAAATTCAGATAGCAGAGTATGTATTTTGCTTGATTTACTTCTTGAGTATCACATGGGTAAAATTTATAGTTGCAGTCAAGGATTTGGTGGGACATAAAGTTCCAGAGGCAGAATTCACAAGATAAACTAACATGATACAAACCACAGTGGATTCCAGCAGAAAATCAGGTGATTTTTTGTGATGTCTGGAATAATTGTATGTAGAAATAACCTATGAAAGTAACTGTAATGACAGAGAAGAAGCCTCTGTTGTGATTACAATGGGGAGCTACAGGCTGAAATTGAGATAAATTTGCAATTTTCTGCTAAACTTAGATAAGTCAAAGAAGATAAAATGTTTAAGTGAAATTTAGGAGTATAACAATCATTTTTTTGAAACTGAGTTTACAGTTCTTGGATGCCTGAAATGCAAATAGCCATCTAGTTTACTGATGTTAGCTCTCACTTGTGAAATGCTTGTCCTCATAGAAAGAAATAGGAATTAATTGTGGTGGACAGAACCACCATCTGTCCCTTCTCACCCTGTTTGCATGTATAATCTCCCAGTTACTGCAAATTTCAGTCTCACTGACTTTAAAGTAAGTTGAAGGTACATAAGTCACTTGAAAATCTGGGACTTCAGCTTTGCAGCATTGAGATACTTTTCAATTTTTTGTATTCAGATTTTCCTTATATGCTGAGAGTACAGACTTTTGTTACAATAGCTTAGTGACGTATAGAGTATCTAGAAGTCTATTTAACTTCAGAAATGGATTCTGGTTTTCAGCTTGAAATAATCTTTCTATCAGCATTTAACATCATTGTTATGATAAAGTGTTCAAAATAGAAATTATATACTGAAATCAAATATTATAATGGATCTGAGTATTTTATTTTGTCAAACTACGTAATATTGGAATTTTACTCCCCATCACTACCAAAATAAAGATACATTAAAGAAGTTTATACTCAGCTGCCAAAATTGGTATCTCTTCCACAAAAAAGCTAGTCTCAAAATCTCACCTTTCCTTAAATTTTATCATTTTCCTTATTATTTTATTATGTCATTATTATACTATATGAAATTGAATTTGTGATTATTCCTTATAAAACAATAACAAAAGCTAAAGTGAAAGCTTTCTTCATATCTCAGGGGTTTTTTTTCCATTATTTATTAAACAATTTAAATTGTCCTCATGAAAAAGGCAAAATCTTATTTTTAAAATGTATTTTTTTTGATCCATTTATCTAAATATTCACAATAGTAATTTTTATTCAGAAGATTTAAGAGTTCTTTTCAGGGGCATCCCTGAAAAGTTTAAGTTAACTTAATCATTTTATTTCTGTACCTTTCATTAAGATCTCAATAACTGAGCTCATAAATAACATCAAAAAAGGTAAATTCATTTTAAAGTTTCAGGCATACGAGAAAGGATTAGGTCTGTCACATACAGCTGTGGGTCATGGTTTTATTATCATGCCCATGTAAATCAAGACTAACTTTTCTTAATGACTGGAAAGTACTTTCCAGAAAAATTGCTGATAAAAAACAGTAAAGAAATATTCATGAAAGTGTAATTTGCTTTGTTCTGTTTTTAGATAGGATGGACAATATTCCAGGCACACATAAAAGTCCATATAAATGTATAAACAATATTAATGTCACGGCAATTTAGGACATATTCATATAAGTCAATGAGTTAGCGTGAAACAAAATAAAAATCAAATCAAGTTCTGTAGAAAAATCTCGACACCGTTAATGATTTTAAAAACACTAGGACTGAATGATTAATTGTTTTATCCATTAAAAGTCAATAATTTTGGAGCCAAAGGAATAGTAGGGAGTTCTTCATGTTGAAAGTACAGGATCATAGACCAAATACTTCCCTGAAAGAAAACATGAGGATAAAAAGTAGGGGAATGATTCTCATTCCTTAACAACACATAATTCAGGCCATCCTGAAATGGAGGCTGCTTTTTCAGTCTGAGCTTTCCCTGCTAAATTCCTAAGAGAAGGTGAACGCCCCTTGGGTGTCTCTTAGGTGAACCTGTACAAAGTTGCAGGAGCACCTTCAAGTTCAGAGAGAGGCAATTTGCATCCCTCTCTGCCAGCATGTGCAGGCCTGTTCTTTCATTTCATGCGAGTCTTTCCCCTATAAACTCTGATCGGGACTTTTAGTACATGTGAAGTCTTTCTGAACACATAAATACAAACCAATTGGTGACAGAAGACTAATTTCAATTCAAGACAATTCACTGATCAAGTTACTGAAAAGACAAATCCCTGATACTCTAAATTCACTGCTCAAGTTCATTGATTTGCCAGGTTGAACTCTTAACAGATAGCATCTTTGGGGAAAAGACTACCGGAACAGAAGTACTTTCTAATAATTTGAAATTGTAATGTGTGGTGCAATATGTGATTAATATCAACCAGGTGAAAAGATCATAAAAATATGAGTTTTCAGATTAACAATGCCAAAGATATTTTTTTAAAAGAGGAACTCAAGGGACCGCTGTCCTATTCTTTTCATATTTTAGTTTATAGGGTAGACCTGCAACAATTTGCTAGCAATTTACTATTCATATACTCTCACTAATAATATGAGACATTTGGTTCTGCATAAAATCATGGATTTTTCCCCCTATAAAAATTCTTAATAACAAACAAAATTTGACATACATAATTTTTTTTCCATGTAGCCCTAATATTATAGCATCCTTTGGATGAAAGAACACTTAAGTTGTAATAAAGTGTACTAAATTGTACAAGGGTGTATTAAATAATTGCTTTCTCCTAGATTTTGTTTATAGTTTTAATGAGTTTTCAAATAAAATTAGAAACTTATCAGAAAGTCTCAGGACACTTCACTGAGTTCCCCAAATGCTAATGTTTAGAAAACTATATTTTTCAAGTCACAGATTCTGTTATCAAAGTTAAGTGTGAATATTCCAGCATTGAAGTGCATGAATGTAAAAAAGCAGATGACTCTTTCTCTGTAAAATGTAATATGATACTGACAGAGTTAGTGATAAGAAATCATAATGTGTGACATTGAGGAAAAGGAGTCCGCTTTAAAAAATACAAGATAATTTGTTTTTTCTTCTTTGTTATCTAACAGTGCTTCATTCACACAGGTTGGATGAGATTAGCATGCTGGATCACATATGCAATTAAAAAAACCTTAACCTTATTGACAACCCGCACCGGTATACCAGAAAAAGGTACAGAAATAACATTCTAGTGGGTTTATTGCACAACCTGTCCTCAACACTGTTAAGGCTGCAGGCAAACAACCAGGTCACTGGCCTGTGGTTACAGTAACAGAATGGGAAATGAAGACCTCTGGACTTGGCATGACAAATTGCTGGACATGACAGCCAACAGTGTAAGCATTTGGCAAGAGGTAGGGATAGTGCCGAGCAGATGGTGGCATCTCACAGGTGGCTATAGGAGCCAAGCCTCACAGGTAATTGGAGGGGAACACTGGAGACCTGCTACTCATACCATAGAAGGGCAGGATTACCTAGGTAAAGGTATCAAAAATGCCAAATTTGGGTATAGGTGTAGCAAAATGGGGACTGACAGAGAAGAAGTAATGAGTAATGCACTCCATCCAGGAGAAGGCTGGGGCAGAGAAAGGGAGGTACAAGGGTAGCAAAAACAATAGTCAAATGACAGGAAAAGGGATAGCAAAGTGTGGAAATCCTGTGAGTGGGATCATGCGGGGGTCCCTATCACACAGCCTTGTGCTTTCTCACTGCTGCTGGAGCAGGGTCATAAATCAGACCTGTTGTTCTGGCTATACAGTAAATGTTGGTGTGTTTCTGCAATCAGGAGGTAGAAGCAGTCCCTGTGCAAGGGAACACTGGATGGATAGATCAAGTATCCTAGTACCACCAGGCTGGTGCTCATTCCAGGCCTGATAACATTCATAACACACAATGCATTGTATCCGAGTATCACAAGAAAACATTGCTAAACTCTGAAGCATGGAGTTTTCTGATCCCTTTCAGTAATGTTCAGTTTAATTATGAAAGTTTCTATGTTCTTGAGAGAGATGTTGATAAGTAATGTTCTAAAGCTTTTTTTTTTTTCTTAATTTAATTATGGCAAGGCTTAGATAACTTTGGAATATGACATCCAACAGGTTTCTTTACAGAATGTCAATGAACTAAGAAGAGAGGATGCTATTTTTACTTGGTTTGGAGAAGTACCATCAATACTACAAAAAAATTGTTACTAAGGAAGTAATCTTGGTTTGAGTGAAAAGGAAATAATGTGAAATAGAAAAAAGTCTCTTTTTTTAATTCAAAATAGACAATTCTTATAAGTAAAAGAAATTAATCAAGACAGCTGCACTGGAATGTTGGGATTTGGATTGTTTGTTTTATTTCTTTTAATGAAAGATGTAAAAGTTTTCCTGGAATGTGTATCTCTTTCAGTAAAATACTTCAGACCTGAATGGTGAATAAGTGTGTCAGAAGATATATTAAGCCTGAAAAGGATATGAACATAACATAAACAAACATATAAATAAGAGGACTGAGAGAGAAAGCTGGTCTTAATGGTCAGTAATAGTTCCCAAAGGACAATCTGTTTTCAGTGTTGTAAAGGATTTAAAAACAAATAGGAACAGTTTCTTCAACCTTATAAATTAAATAAAAATTAACAAAACCATGAAGGGAAAAACATATCTTTTTGACAGGGGAAAATATTAAAGGCAAACTAGGCATTACTCAAAACAACTATAGTTTCACATTTCTCTAATAACAGTGATGCTTTCATTGGTTCTATAGAAGAAATAAAATTTAATGCACAGAAATAGAGGCTCATACTGGAAAAGAAGTTGTAAAAGAGTGGGGCATATTTATATTGAAGCAATTAGACAAAAAAACAGAGATGTCAAATAACTGATCTATGAAAGCGTGAGTCGTGGCAATTTTTAATAGTAGGATATAATTATATCATTAGAGGAAAGGAACTATAGTATTCTGTAAAGAGAGGAAAGGATGGATCTCAGCAAAGTCAGGACTTGAGAACATACATTGAAGAAATATGCAAATAAAGAGGAAAAAAAAAGGAAGCATCTAAGAAAGCAATTGGATCAAAAATATGTTTTTTTTTCAGATCTATCATGCACTAAAGAAAATACAATAAATCTTTAGATTTTAGGTCATTTGATACAATGTCATATGGAAAAATCTTTATTTGACATAACGATGGGAGCTAGCAGAAGCATTATAAGCTTTAAAAAGAAATTGGTTAAAGATGAAATGACAACAGACGGACTGAAAGGAAAAATATTGAACTGCAAACAGAGTAAATATGAAAGTCATAAGGAGTATCTTGGGACTGATTGAATATTACATTTCCTTAATAACCTTGGTAAAATGAGTTGTAATGTGCTTAAGAAATCAGATAAAAAATTTTAAGATGCATTCAATGCAGACAGTGAACAGTATTTCATGCTAAACATTTGGATAACCTTGAAAACAGAATAATGGAAAGGAAGTGAAACATCAGTATAATATTTAAAAGCTGGAGAGTAGTGGGCCTTGGCAGGAGTTTCTCCCAGCACAAATAATGATGAGCCAAAGGCTTGCCTAGTCTCTGACATAAAGTAGGTTTCATTTTTAGGCTTTACCTACAGCTGTGTAGGACAGAGCTATGTGATCTAGAAGATCAGTCTGTTGCTGTGTTAAGCTCTTGGACCAAAGATTTTTTCACTGCAGTGAATACTGTGGTTTAATTACAAGCAATCTGTTCATTTGCTTTAAATTTCCCACCTTATAATTAAATTAAAAGCCGTCCTGTTCCTAATACAGAAGAACTTTTTCCTAGTTCCCATCTTGTTTATCTGATTTCTAAAGCAAACAATCCCAATCTTTCTATAGCAAAGCTTTTTCTGCTTTACCATTTTCATCATCTTTCTTAATTCCTCAATATCTGGATTATCCTCCAACTTCGATATTACTATCAAACAAACAATAAAACCTGAATCACCTTTCATTAGCTCATGTTTACATTCATTTCCATAATGTTCTGCCAAACTTATTTCTCTACATGATGGAAAATCTAGGTATTACAAGTTTGGAAAAAAAAAAAACCCAACATGTAAAACTTTTTATTAGACAGAGTTGCTATTCTTTTAGAAGATTTAGCTGAGTAAAAAGAAAAATCAAGAAATAATTTTTTGTGGTAATTTTTTTTCTTGTCAGTAGAGTGTAATTATAGTGAATAAGGTGTCAGGTAGTTTTATACCTAATCATAGCATAAAACAAATCAATCTAAAAGTAATGAACTAAATAAATTAGATACTTAAATTGGGTTGGATTCATTGTCACCAAAGGAAGCTATCATGTATATGCATTTTTGGAGATTTACCTGGTACAAAAAGATTTTTTAAACCATTTGGGGGGGGGGGGGGGGGGGGGGGGGG